>JAXIVH010000367.1:50000-102500 GCA_036785325.1 Urophycis tenuis | reverse complement strand
TCTCCTATTATTATCATGGTTATGATGAGTATGGAGATCCAACTGTGTTCTCAACCATTACACTACCACTCGATCCCCTTCTGTACAACAATTACAGCATGTGCTCTTAATGTTCAATTAATCAAACAAAGTTGTTACTTTCTCGTGGCGAACCAAGAACACCTTGGAAACAGTTTCCTGTAAAGAAAACTCATTTCCACGCGGAACTCGGTGGTATTTACTCCTTCTAACACGGGTGGCCACTGTGAAATCTAATTTGAGAAGCTGTTATTTGGTTGCTCCATCTCACTGTTGTTTGGACAGAGATTCTGAAGTCGGCCATTACTGAAGGCGGAGGTGATGGTGAGGCTGCTGGCCAACAGCTCAGCACAGAGAAGTTCGGAACACAACAACACCATCTGAGAGGAGGCTGCAACACACAAACACACCAGGATGGAGACACAAGCAGAACTCCAGTGAAACACGACTTCTTACAGTTGGAGATGTAGCAGTGGTACCAGTCAGGCCATCGCACCTTGAAAAACACTTTGAGATCGATATCACTCGTATCACAGTAACCACAATAATACCGTAAATATAAAATAAAAACTGAAATAGAAGTACAAGTTGGACGAGTAAAAGTAGTAGTAGTAATAGTAATAGTAGTAGTAGTAGTAGTAGTAGTAGTAGTAGTAGTAGTAGTAGTAGTGGTAGCATTAGTAGTAGTAGTAGTAGCAGTAGTAGTAGCAGTAGTAGAAGTATAGTAGTAGTAGTAGTAGTAGTAGTAGTATTAGTAGTAGTAGTAGCAGTAGTAGTAGTAGTAGTAGTAGTAGCAGTAGTAGTAGTAGCAGTAGTAGTAGTTGTAGTAGTAGTTCTAATAAAGAAGTATCCACCCTGATGAGTTCAACCTACCAGTTGGTACAGTCCACTGGTCAGACATCTTGTGTGATGTCTAACCAGTAGACTGTACCAACTGGTAGGTTGAACTCATGATCTGTTGAATGCCCCCTTTATCCCTTTACCCTTTTGATGTTACAAGGGTTAACCATTGAAGTCCTTGAACCCATTGTGTGGGATCCTGTGCATCTCCACAGGTGCTCTGACAACACCAGGGCCACCGTGAGTGTGAACCTGTTGCACGAGGACAGTCACCGTGTCTCACGAGAGGTACCGCGACCGTGACTACAGCCCCGCGACCGTCACAACAGCCCCGCGACCGTGACAACAGTCCCACAACCGTGAAAACAGCCCCACGACCGTGACAACAGCACCGCAACCGTGACAACAGCCCCGCGACCGTGACAACAGTCCCACGACCGTGAAAACAGCCCCACGACCGTGACAACAGCACCGCAACCGTGACAACAGCCCCGCGACCGTGACAACAGTCCCACGACCGTGACTACAGCCCCGCGACCGTGACAACAGCACCGCGACCGTGACAACAGCCCCACGACCGTGACAACAGTCCCACGACCGTGACAATAGCCCCGCGCCGGTGCCGTGACATCTCCATCTCCGCTGAATCCTGATCGCCGAAGCTCGCTCCGCAGTCAGGGAGATCAAAGATGGCCGCCTGCCCCCCCCCCCCCCACCACCCTCACGGCCGCGGGGGGCGGCGTAGCGGACAGCTCTGGAGCCGCTGGGCTGGATCATCGTGATGAATAATTCAGCCCCACTCCGCCGCGGCCACAAAACGCAGGGTGTCAGAAAACCCAGACACGACTTCATCAGCAAAATGTTCCGGCACCTTCCACTCCTGCTCCTCCTCCTCCTCCTCCTCCTCCTCCTCCTCCTCCCCCACTTCTCTCTCTCTCCTCCTCCTCTGCCAGCCTTCATTCTGAGATAATTTCATTCCCACCTCCAGTCCGGGAGAGTCCCGTGTGTGTGTGTGTGTGTGTGTGTGTGTGTGTGTGTGTGTGTGTGCGTGTGTGTGTGTGTGTGTGTGTGTGCGTGCGTGTGTGTGTGTGTGTGCTGGGCGGGTGGGTCGGCCCGAGGTAGGCCAGCGGGGGCTGGGTGGGTGGGTGTCCCTTTGTCCTTGTTGGCAGTGGAGGCTCAGGCCATCCATCTCTGTCAGATACATGTACCTCCAGACCCCCCCCTCCCCCCAGCGAGGGCCGCGTGGCTCCTAGCTGGTAAATGGACCTCTGACAGAGTACTGACTCGGCCCCACTCCACCAGGCCTCCCCCCCCTCCCCCCCGCCACGCGGCGTGAGGACCGCCCGGCCCACCCACAATACCCCCCCCCCCCTCCTGGCTGAGGCAGCGACATGGCAGGGGAATCAACACATGATTAAAAGAGGCACACACACACACCCATCCACACACACATGCAGTGTGTGTGTGTGTGTGTCTGTGTGTGTGTGTTCGTGTGAATGGGTGTGTGTGTGTGTGTGTGTGTGTGTGTGTGTGTGTGCGTGTGAATGGGTGTGTGTGTGTGTGTGTGTGTGTGTGTGAATGGGTGTGTGTTTGTGTGTGTGTGTGTGTGTGTGTGTGTGTGTGTGTGTGTGTGTGTGAATGGGTGTGTGTGTGTGTGTGTGTGTGTGTGTGTGTTTGTGTGTGTGTTAGGGGGGAGGTCCATACGTTTGCGTTCTCCTCGCCGGCTGTGGCAGTGAGGGACTCCATCACAAGCCCATTAGCGGGGCCCGAAGGAGCAGTTTGCGTTGCTTCACACCACGCCGGCCGAGCCCCGCCCGTGGAGAGGAGCGCCGCGGCCCGTAGAGGAGGCGCGGATGCCTGCGCCTCCCTCCTCCGTGCGCCTCCATCCTTGCTTGCTTGCTTTAGCAGGGGCGCTGGATACCGTTCCAGTGAGCGCTAACGTGGGTTAGCCGTAGTAGGTGGCCGAGGTTAGCCCCGAGGATTAGCAACGCCATGCACGCCGGCGCCGCCGCATAGCCTTAGCAACGTAGCCCACTAGCTAGCCGTGTGCTGGAGCGTGGCGGCTGACAAGGTGGGGAGAACAAAGCCTGTTTCATGTCGTCTTTAGCAGGCTAACTAGCCATCATATCCTTGACGCACCGAGGAACACATCAACTACTCCCCCCTACTCTGTCTCCCCCCCAGCTTCCTCTCCAAGGCTGTCTCCACCATGAAAGGCAAAGCACCCGCCCACCCCCCCCCCCCCCCCACAGACTCCCCCCCACCGCTCCGGTCCCGGGTGTTAACGGGAATCAAACCCGGCCATTGGTATTCCCAGCACAGTCCCCGGCTCCATCCATCAATCATCTGATCTGACGCTACAGAAGGAAGATGTCCTCCCGCTATTTCTTCCTTCCCCTTTCTATATGTATGGGGGAGAGGGGGGGTGGGGGAGGGAGGCGAAAAGGCGGGAAAGAAAGGCTTTGCGTCTCAGAACAAAGGGTAGCGTTGTCGATAAATCTCTGAGGGCCGAATGACATTAACACGTTGGAAGGAAATGGATCCTCCAACGGGAGCACTTTCAAAAACTTCTCCACCACCACAACTCAGCCTTCTAGAAGGAGCCTTCAAAGCCTTCTAGAAGACAGTGTTCTGCCGTTCAATATCACCGGGTAGGACCTGCGGAGGGTTAGCATGGAGGTGGCGGGGTTAGCATGAGTGTGCAGGCGGGGTTGGCGTTAGGGTGGAGGCGGCGGGGTTAGCGTTAGCGTGCAGGCGGCGGGGTTGGCGTTAGTGTGCAGGCAACGAGGTTGGCGTTAGCGTGCAGGTGACGGGGTTAGCGTTAGCGTGCATGTAGCGGGTTTAGTGTTAGAAGGGAGCGGGCAGGGTTGGCATTAGCGTGTAGGTGACGGGGTT
This sequence comes from Urophycis tenuis, assembly GCA_036785325.1. Classification (NCBI taxonomy): domain Eukaryota; kingdom Metazoa; phylum Chordata; class Actinopteri; order Gadiformes; family Phycidae; genus Urophycis; species Urophycis tenuis. The sequence continues at coordinate 98,747 of JAXIVH010000367.1, read as the reverse complement.
AGCGTTAGCGTGGAGGCGGCGGGGTTAGCGTGCAAGCGGCGGAGTAAGCGTTAGCCTGGCAGTGGAGGGGTTGGCGTTAGCGTGGAGGCGACGGGGTTGGCGTAAGCGTGCAGGTGGCAGGGTTAGCTTTAGCGTGCAGGCGGCGGGGTTAGCGTTAGCGTGCAGGAGGCGGGGTTAGCGTTAGCGGGGAGGTGGCAGGGTTGGCATTAGCATGCAGGCGGCGGGGTTGGCGTTAGTGTGGCGGTGGTGTGGTTAGCTTTAGCGTGCAGGCAGCGGGGTTAACATAAAGGCGGCGGGGTTAGCGTAAGCGTGGAGGCGACGGGGTAAGCATGGAGGCGGCGGGGTTAGCATTAGCGCGCAGGCGGCGGGGTTAGCGTTAGCATGCAAGCGGCGGGGTTAGCGTTAGCATACAGGCGGCGGGGTTAGCGTTAGCGTGCGGGCGGCCGGGTAAGCGTTAGCGTGCGGGCGGCGGGGTTAGCGTTAGCATGCAGGCGGCGGGGTTAGCGTGGAGGCGGTCTCCGTGACGTGTCCTTTGGCGCAGACGGGTTCATTTACTCGCCGATAACAACTTTTATTTGTGGAGGTTTTTTTTCCCAAAGAACAAAGTGTCTCCAAGAGCATTTTAAATGAGCTATTAAAAAGCCAGAGCATTAATCAAACACATAAAACGAAAAACAAATCCAGATAAATTAGTAGTAGGAGGATAAATAAACAGGCTGTGACACAGACTCCTCACCAGCCGCCTTCAGCAGGACAAACAGAACCAACAGAAGTTCTGAAACGTTCCCCTCCGCATCCACAACACAAAGGAGGACAAAACCCAGTCTTCTGTCCTGTCGGTGATGCGGGACGTCCCAGGGAGGAGACTGTCCCAGCAGAGGACAGACAAGGACACTGGCGTTGTCTGGCTTGTGACTGGGCAGTGGCAGAAACCAGCAGCTAGTTGGCCCTGGACCGACACATTGTGCATTCCGGATGAAAGTGTCCCAAAGTCGCACAGAGGTGACCCTTCTTCTGTCCCCCTCCTCGCCACACTGCTGCCGTTCCACCGGCATGGTGGACTCGTTCCTCTGTTCCAGGACGAGGATGGCGGTGGACACAGCAGAAGATGCTCACCGCCCTGAGGAAGACGCTTTTCAGGATGGCTCGAGAGGTCACGAGACCACGAGTCATCTGGGCGAGTCAGCCCAGCGTGGACCCTCATTAAGGGTATTGATCAGCATTCAGCCGACATCCACAATTAATTATGAGACACCATTTCAGAACCGCGCATTACTACATTAATCCAGATCTAAATTACAAGGGTGCAATTACCGAAATCTGTCAACTCGTCTCGGATGCCTTCCTTCATGTTGGCCTGGCGCCGTGTTTAGAAATAAATACAGAAATCAGCTTGTTGATATTCAGTCAAATCACAGCAATTAGCATCCTTCAACAGCCCCGCGGGGACACACACAAACAGCCTCGTTAAAACGCCCCGGGGCGGGGCCTCGTCTGGTGGGCGGGGCCTCGTGAGGCGGGGCCTCGTCTGGTGGGCGGGGGCTCGTCTGGTGGGCGTGGCCTGCTCAGTGCCACAGTGCTGACAGGGCGTGGGCTCCAGGGAGACAGAGAGAGCTGTCGTCTGTCGAGGGCGGCCGTCCCGCGACATGCGGGGGCTACTTTACCAGGGCCTTGACAGCTTGACTGCAGCCCTCGTCTCTCCCTGTCTCCCCCTCTCCCTCCCTAATCAGAGGGGCTACATGTCTGGTTGGACGGGCTGCCAGGACAGAACACACTCCGAGCTGCTGGACAGAGGACACCCTTGTTGATGACCTCTGTCTCTTTCCCGTTAGTAAAACCCAAGCCTCTCTCTCCCTCACACACACACACACGTACACGCACGCACTCACACGCACACACACACACGCACGCACGCACGCACGCACACACTCACACACGCACGCACGCACGCACGCACTCACACACACGCACGCACGCACGCACGTACACGCACGCACGCACGCGCACGCACGCACTTACACGCACGCACGCACACACACACACACACGCTCTCCCCCTCCCCGGTGCTTGTTAGCGTTAGCTCGGCCCACTGCAGGGCTAGTCACATGCTACGGTGGTGACAAAAGTATGACAGCAAAACAACCCGTTTCAAGGCGCTCCTCCTCCATCCTACATCACATGAACACCTGCCTCTCTGGAGACAAAGTGAATCAAAGAGGTAATAGATGAATCAAAGATTCATCTATTAATCTACCTATTTATCCATCCTGAAGTTTGTGGCTTTTTGCTAGCTCCTGCTGCACTGCTAACAGGCGCGGGGGTGGGTTGGGGGAGGGGGGGCAGGTGTGTGTGGGGGGGGGGGTAATTGAGTTCATCAGGTGCAGTTAACTAAATTAAATTTCCTCGAGAAGATTTCCTCTCTCGCCATATGTAAAGCAACGAAAATCTGTTGATGCTCCACATTCCAAATGAAATAATTTGATGAAACATTTGTTATTTGTTTTTGTCGCCGATGAGGTCAAACTAATGTTGAACAGATACAACGCTTCGTTACGCCGTTTTAACGAGATCCAGTTTTTTGCATTTGATTTCATCATCTCTCAAACTATCAAAACACCCCCGAGGTTCGGCAGGAGGAACCCATCCGTACCATCTCCTGGTGTGCCTGAAGCCCCTCGATGTGGAACAGGAACCAGAGCCTGGAGAACCTGGCTCATTGTTCCAGGGACTAATCACAAGGTCACGCCAGGTCGTCCCGCAGCTTGTTTACGGGCTGCCCAATACGTTTCCTCTCCTCAGAAGCCCCACAATTCTTGGGGGTATTAATTTGGCGGTGTGGATCTGGGCACAGTGATATCTCCATCTCCTCCGGTCTCCTCGCTGCGTGACAGCCAGCCCACTGTGAGGGCGGAGGCTCCACCATCCCTCTTCCCTCCCATCAGCTCAACGCCGTGATTCAAAAGAAACACAAACATCTCAATTAGGACGCCTGGATCAGGAGCCGCTCTGCGGGCCTGCGGGCGGCCAGGACGGAGCCGATGGAGCTGACGGAGCTGACGGAGCTGCATGAATAAATAATGTCACGGCTGCTGCTGCCAACAGCAGCTCCTGCTAATGTGGAGCCTGTTCAGCCAGAGCCCCAGCCGCCTGGAGCCCCGCCCCTAACACTGCACCCGGACGCAGCTGAACCCTTCGGCGGGAACACCATGAAAACACACACACACACACACCTACACAGGACGGGAGGAAAGACAGAGGGGAGGCGTCTCCCCCCCGCTCCCTCCCCCCCTCCCCCGCCCCGGAACATTCCAGCAGAGGAGAAATGAAGACATCTTGTGCTCCACTTCAAACGCGCTCCCCCAGTAAACAGCCACCGTGGGGGAAAGTGTTTCATCTGCGCCCCGCGGGACCCCACGGCGCTGCCCCGCGAGCGGAGGGGCCGCGCGCAGCGGAGAACCGCGGGAGAACAGCGGGAGAACCGCTCCTCCTCTTCCTCGCGGGGGAAGGCTTCATTCCACCCAAAACAAGACGGGAGAGAGAGGGAGAGAGAGAGTGGGGAGTCTGCTGGACCCCCAGCTCTCCGGGGTGAGTCATTCCAGGCCGGTATCTGCCCCTCTCTTCTCCCCCCCGCAGACCCTTTGAAGCACGAGGGCATGAAATGGAGGAGGACCCTCTGGTGACCCCCCAGCGGGGGCCGTGATGGCGCCGCGGACCCCGGAGTGAACACAGCGAGCAGGCGTCCGCCTGGCGGGTCGGAGTCAGCAGCAGCGCTAATGAGAGGAGCGTTATTTCATCTCAGGGTCTGATGCTCTGGCCCCAACGCGCCCTGATTCCAGCTCCGAGCTGCGGCTAATTTTAAGGATCTAGAGTATGTAAGGGATATTATTTTATGATTGCTGCCAATATGCTTATGGTCGTTAAGGTGTAACAGGGAACATTTCAGCACAAAATAGGCCTGATAGGCCACAGGTCTGCCATTACAATGACTCTCAGTGAGTGAGTTTCCATTCTGCTGGGGATAAATCACCTCCACGAGCGCTTCTAAATCAGCCTAATGGATGAAGGGCGGACTGGGATCCATCAGGTCCTCTGATCCACGCTCACTTCAGCTTCATCCTTCAGGTCCTTTCAGCCAATGCAACTTACAATCCATGTATTCAGAAACAGCTCACTGGAGGAGGAGCTCACTGGAGGCGCAGCCCATGAGGAGTAGCCCACCGCGGAGCAGATGGAGGTGACAGCGTCTTGCTCAAGGGTGCCTGCCGGGCAGACTGCAGACCTTGAGAATTGAACCGGGGACCTTTCGGCCCCTTAACCAGCAGAGCGCTCCGAGCTGAACGATGGGATGTTCCACTGTCATTACAGGGATTTCAGAGTGCTCTTGGGCAAGGGGTCAAGGGGATTCCATTCCCAGACGGAAGGTCCCGGTTTTAAACGTCAACTCCCGCAGAGCGCCATGGCCAAGCGAGGAGCCTGACTCCTCCTGCTCCTCCTCCTGCTGCTCACACTCACGCCTCCCAAAACACATCGCCGCCCAACTGGCTTTGGACAAAAGTGCTCAACACTGCAGCGAGCATCATTTAAGCAATTCAACTTTTCTTTTCTCCATATTTGTGAGCGGCTAACTGGAGGCAGCTGACGTGTGGGGAGCCTGACTGTATCTAACAGACGAATCAACAGGCCACAGCACAGCCAGGGACTGTGAAATGGCGAATGCACGACGGTGCGGGCGCAAGCAATGCATCTATAAATGATTCAGAACGCGGTTTGGCGGCTAACCTCGGCGCGGTGATTGTCGTGCTGAGACCATTACAGGACGAATACAGATGCACACGGCTGAATGGGGGGAGACAACACACACACACACACGTACACGCACACACGCAAACACACGTACGTACACACACGCACACACACGTACACGTACACACATACACGCACACACGCACGCACACACACGTACGTACACACACGCACACACGTACACGCGCACACGTACACGCACGCACACACGTACGTACACGCACACCTACACACACGCACACATGCAAACACACACACACACGCGCGCACGCTGCTGCTCAAGAAAACACAGTGGCCTAGATATTTATTTTCAGTGTGGCCTGTAAATCAGGTCCAGAGCTGCGGTTCTGCCCGTTAATAATAGATGTGTGAATGGAAGGCGCTCCCAGCGTGACCGGCAGGGCCACACGCTGCCTCCTCATCAACCTGGACCGCCACATCCCCCGCTCAGCCCGGTGTCAGCGCGCACAGAGCCCACCGCACCGAGCCAGGCGGACGCTGATTGGACCGCCTGCTCGGGCCGGGAGGTCTTCATTACACCGGGATCCATGGTGTAACTCCTCACCGGGGGTTCTGGTTGGATCTGTCCTCCTGTCAATCCATGGCTGTGACCCGCCCCCCTACCCCCTGGAACGCTAACGAGCGCATCATTGATTACAGCTGCTTACTATTCATTATATTAATGAGTAGGAACAGGAGAGGGAAGGATTGAAGGGGGGAAGATAGAGAGAGAGAGAGAGAGAGGATAAAAAAATTATAAAGGGGAAAGGAGGAAGAGAGTGAGGGAGAGGAGAGTAAGTGAAAGACAGGAGAGAGGAGGAAGAAAATAGAAGGGAGAGATGGAGAGAGAGAGGGGGAGGGAAAGGGGGAGAGGGGGGAGGGATAAAAAGAGAGAGGGAGGAATGAGGAGAGAAAGAGAAGAATTAGAGACAGCAGAACAGGATGGGAGGAGAGGTAGAGGAGAGAGGAGCAGAGAGACGCTGGGATTCTCCCGGAGGGAGGAGCAGAGGGGGGAGGGGGGGGAGACGGAGAGGAACGGACCGCCAGCAGGAGGAGAGGGAGCCACCCCATTCGATGGTCCCATTCTGAGGGTCCCTGCACGTCGGGGGGCTGAGCAGTGCACGTGCCTCTGCACGGACACGTGCACGCTCGTGAGCGCAGCGCGGCAGATGTCTCTGTCAAACATCCTGTCAGCCAGACGTCTTCATTAGCCTTCTGAACACAGAGCCCCTCTGGCAGCACACACACACACACACACACACACCTCCAACACACACACACACCTACCTCGAACACACACACAAAGACACACCTCGAACACACACACAAACCTCCAACACACACACACACATACCAACCTCCAACACACACACACACACAGACACACCTCCAACACACACACACACACACACACACACCTCCAACACACACACACACACACACACACACACACACACATCTCCAACACACACACACACACACACACACACACAGACACACACACACACACACAGACACACACTGACAGACACACACACTCAGACACACCTCTTGCACACACACACACACACACACTGCATCACTGCGGAGTCATTAGCATCACCTCCATTATTCATAGGGCTCCCGCCTCCTGAAAACTACCCCGTTTTGAACTTGTTTTAAGGGAAACAATCCCGGCTGTGCAGGTGTGTGAACCCCGGCTCACCCAGCCGCGCTGCTCGCCGTCCCGCTCGCCGCGGAGCCGCCTTGATGGACACGGCGTCAGAGAACAGGATCCGTTTAAGACGCTCAGCGCTGCGGCGGGGAAACACACGGGTCCCGGCTCGAACACGCAACGAGTGGAACACGCCTGTGTGTGTGTGTGTTAGGGGTGTGTGTATGTGTTAGGGGTGTGTGTGTGTCTTAGGGGTGTGTGTGTGGGGGTGTGTGTGTGTGTGTGTTAGGGGTGTGTGTGTGTGTGTGTGTGTTTGTGTGTGTGTGTTAGGAGTGTGTGTTTGTGTGTGTGTATGTTAGGGGTGTGTGTGTGTGTGTGTGTGTGTGTTAGGGGTGTGTGTGTGTGTGTTAGGGGTGTGTGTGTGTGTGTATGTGTGTGTGTGTGTGTTTATGTGTGTGTGTGTGTGTGTGTGTGCGTGTGTGTTAGGGGTATGTGAGTGTGTGTGTGTGCGTGCGTGCGTGCGTGCGTGCGTGCGTGCGTGCGTGCGTGCGTGCGTGTGTGTGTGTTAGAGGTGTGTGTGTGTGTGTGTGTGTGTTTGTGTGTATGTGTGTGAGTGTGTGTTTATGTGTGTGTGTGTGTGTGTGTGTGTGTGTGTATGTGTGCATGTGTGTGAGTGTGTGTGAGCCGCCGGGCAGACCGGCGAGCAGCGGCTGCCACAACACATGCATCTATGCATGACGCCGCTGGCGTGTGTGTGCCTGCATGTCACAACATACGCGTCAGCGCACACACACGCATGCAGGCATGCGTGTGTGTCTGTGTGTCCAGACCCCGGGGGTCTGCAGCGTGGAGAGGAAAGCGCCCGGTGTGCAGTTTAGAGCGGCTGTCAGCGCAGAGCCATGAAGGGCCGGAGTGCCAGGAAGCTGTCTTCCTCTAGGTCCTCTTTTAACACTCGCTTAGCCGTGTCAGGTCACCGTTAGCAACGGCCACCCATTCATCCCGCCACCGCCCCTGACGCCCCCCCCCCCGCCCGCCCCCCCCCCCCCCCCCCCCGGGCTGCGGGGGCCAGATGAATTCATTATGCTTCACGTAGGGGTCCAGGTGAGGGGGGGGGGGGGGGGGGGGGGGGGAAGAAAAGCTAGAGGGGCGGGTCGAGGGGTGATGACATCATCGTTTGCGTTTCTGGTATTCTCACGAATCCGAAACCGGAAACATTTTTGACTTTTCCACCCTGGGACTTGGTTTAAAAAAAGTGCGTTTTCAGGCAACGAAAACGCCGGATCCATCGTTACGGTTGGCCTGAACGCACAAGACCTTTGCGTTTTCACTCGAAAATCGTCTCCATGTGGATGGGCCCTGACAGACCCGGATGGCGGACTGGGAGGACCTTGACTCCGGTCCTGTCCAGGGAGGACCCTGACTCCGGTCCTGGGAGGACCTTGACCTGGAGTCAATGTCCCGGGCGCGGGGAACCCGGAGGCGGGGGGCATTGGGGTTGGATACTGGGGGTCTCCGGTGCTGCAGCATCAGTCTGAGGCCCCCCAGCTGGAGGAGACACACTGGCTACAGAGATGCTGCGGTGCCAATCTTAATGTTGGACTGAACAGAATCAATACCAGGAAGCTCTTCTGGATTCCGGAGTAAAGAGTTGGATGAACCGCAGTCAAACTAAATCCTCTTGGACAATCCGTTGTTAGACTACACATTACATAATACTCCTTTTCATGCCTAGTCCTTATTTTTGAAGACCAATAAAAGACATACAATATTAAATGAAAAGCTTAAATATTGTACGATTCTTATTGGTTTTGAGAAATGAAACACTAATACCAGTGTACTGGAACGAATGATGCTGTTCTGAGTGTTCCCCCCAGCCTGGTCCCAACAAGCTGGTTCCACGCCGAATCACAAGCTGGTAAAAATACCCACAAACTGGACTGAATACGCCGAACCAAAGTGCATTGTGGGTCCTCACAGCGGAGCCCGGCGTGGAGTGGTGGAGCAGAGTGATACTGGAGAGCTTCTTGATGGACGTGGTGTGTGGTGATTGGATAATTTGGGTAATTGGCCAGTGTCCACATTTAGCCCGTTACAGAGGGCTGTGGAGGAGAGTTGAAAGTGAGTCCTTCTGCCACACCAAGGACAAACGCTGAAGAATTACTCACATTTTCCCTTACAGCCAAACTTTGGGTTTTTTTTTCTTTTACAAATGACCTCCAAGATGAAGTCCTTGTTTTGCACATTCATGTAATCAGCCTGCTTTCACGTGTCCCCACTCGTCTCACCTCCACTGCCCTGTGCTTTTTATTACATGTTTCAGCTTTATTTTCCGCTCACTACTAAACATGTAGGCCTTTGTCTGCGTCTTGAACCTTATCTAAATTCTGACTTCAGCACAGGGTGGGCTCAGAGGCCTGAAAATGACTAAACAGTGTGAAGTCATTTAGCCGGCGCTTCATCTGAAGTGGCCAAGGGAGGTATGCTGAAGGACACCCGCCAGACATTGGGATTTCGAACCCAGAACCTTTCTTCAGAGCATAACCTCAGCAGACTCCCCTGCTCTCTTGTTATCTTCCCTGATGCTGCCCCCCCCCCCCCCCTGTTCCGATCAGCCTCGGTGGTACCGAGAACACTCGCCCTTTGATCTGCGGCCTTCGTCTCAAGTTCACACGTGCGGCCGCTAAATGCTAACACACCGCGGAGCGCAGTGTCACACTGCATTACCCATGAAGCACTGCAGCCAGCTCATTGTGACCTCATCCTCCCTGTCGCTCACACCACTTATTCCAACACAATGCCGCCAGCCAGCCAACGCCATGTGGAGGGGAACTCCGCCTGCCAGCCCTCCAGATACACCACCTCCGCTGTGAGGTGGCATGGAGGTGATGGTGGTGGAGGTGGTGGTGGTGGAGGTGGTGGAGGTGGTGGTGGTGGAGGGGGTGGAGATGGTTGAGGTGGTGGAGGAGGTGGAGGTGGTGGAGGTGGTGGAGGAGGTGGAACACAGCAGGGTTTTCCTACCTTGCTCCATGTTGGACGGTGTGTATGCCAGACTCTGGTTCTGCCAAGCGGCATTAAATTATACAACCCATCTCACGCCACATCCAGCCAGAGCATCCCTCCCCCCTCCCCCCCTCCTCCCCCCCTCCCCCGCCTCCCTGCTGCCAGGGGAGTCAGAGAACCCGTGGCCAACACAGACTCATTTGCACTTTGGAAAGAATTTCAAGGAAGAGTTATCTTAAACAACGCAGAACATTTCGTGTTCCTGGCATGCATGTTTAGACATATTCCACAGACTGTCGTTCTGTTTTCCTGTGGCAATATTAAATGACCTTACACTGCATTACATTACATTATTAAATTCTATTCTTTATGACAAAATGTCAATGTTGCCGCAGCACCCATGGAAACAAATTGGATGAAGACGAGTAAAAAAAAAGGTCAACATCTCATTCCTGCACGTTACGTAGCGTCAGCGGCCACTGCAGCCCGGGGGGACCAGACCGAAGCACTGCAGCCCGGGGGGACCAGACTGAAGCACTGCAGCCCGGGGGGGACCAGACTGAAGCACTGCAGCCCGTGGGGACCAGACTGAAGCACTGCAGCCCGAGGGGGACCAGACTGAAGCACTGCAGCCCGGGGGGACCAGACTGAAGCACTGCAGCCCGGGGGGACCAGACTGAAGCACTGCAGCCCGGGGGGGACCAGACTGGAGCACTGCAGCCCGGGGGGGACCAAACTGAAGCACTGCATTCCGGGGGGGACCAGACTGAAGCACTGCAGCCCGGGGGGACCAGACTGAAGCACTGCAGCCCAGGGGGGACCAGACTGAAGCACTGCAGCCCGGGGGGAACCAGATGGAAGCACTGCAGCCCAGGGGGGACCAGACTAAAGCACTGCAGCGCCCTCAGGGGTTTCACCACCACTGGACACCAGCAGGGAGACCCCACCATCGAGGAGACCAGAGAGGCTGCGTCTGCTGCCTGCCATGTGCTGCTTGCAGGTGGGAGGACGTGTTCACAGCCCTTAGAACATGTGTGGTCTGCAGAGCACCGCAGGACACTGGCCCATGAACAACAGCCTTGTGTGCCCACGGCGTTAACATAGGGGGCGGAGCCTGGGCTTATTACCTCACAGGGCGCACAGATGGTGTCCCTGTCCCACGCTGGCCGGCCCGGGCTCAGCCCCGCCCACCCCAGCTCAGCAGAGCCCAGCAGCCTCCAGCGGCTGGAGGGCATCACCGCGGGGTCACCGCAGGGTCACCGGGCGACCGCGCCGTGTGTCCACGCCTTGCCGCGGGAGACCATGGCGGCCAAGCCAAACAAACCCTCTCTGGCTGTAGCTGCTTCCCTTCGCCGCGCTTGTTCATGTATTATGGGATGTCGGCCGTGGGCAGACGTGACTGACGGACATGTTTGCCGCGCAGAATGTAAGCAGTGGGTAGAAAGGGAGAGACCCAGACGTTCCTCCTGGCTGGGCCTGCGTCTGATTCCCCTCACGAGGGCTTCGTTAGGGCCAGCCGCCGGGCTCAGGGTCCCAGAAGCCCGCCGCGTGTCGGTACGTACTCGGGGGGGTTCAGCGGTCTGCGGGCAGAAGCGGCGAGGGCCGATTTCAGCTTGATGTCAGATAATGAGAAGATTAATCATCTGGTAGAGAGAGCATGGCCCAGTGTGCTCGCTCTCCGGTAGAGAGAGTTCGCCCCAGTGTGCTCGCTCTCCCGGGACCGCGGCCCGGCTATAAAGAGAACAGAGCGACTCTACTGGGGTGAGCCCTCTGCTCTCCCCCTCCTCACCCCCCTTCCTCCCTGCTCCTCTTTCTGTCCGCTTCCTCTCCTCTCGTTCTCCCCTCCCTCCCAAGAGTCTCCCTTTCTCCCCCGATCTCATTCCCTATCCGTCTCCTCTCCCCCCCTCTCCCCCATCCTTACCCCCTCATTTTCTCCCATCTCTCCCTCATTCCCTTCAATCGCCCTCTGCTCTCTTCCCCTGGCCCTCCCCCCTCCCCCCTCCCGCCTCCCTCCCTCTCCCTCTCAGAAAATAGATACGGGTCCATCTCCACCTCTCCCCCCCTCCACAATAGCGCCCTCAGAACCCGAGCCGTGGCTCTGAGCGGCTGCTGACAGAGACCAACATGGCGTCTGAATGGGCCAGCCTGTGAATGGAGCGCGGCAGAGGTCACGCGGAGGTCAAGTGGCGGTCACGGCGGCCGCCGCCAGACCCCCGGTGACAGCGGCTCTTTGTTCCCCCGACAGACATGCAGCCAGCCGCCATTTGCCTTGCATTGTGTCGGGGGTTTCTCGTTCACTTTGGCTGACACAGAAGCCGGTCACCTGTGTGAATACCTGGAGATGAATACGAGGTTCTGAGAGGCTGTTTATTCCCTCATCTTCCTCGCCATTGTGGTGCTCCAGCACCGACCCAGCGTGATGATGAAGAGACCAGCCCACCGACGCTGCACCACTCGATGACCTTCACCGGTGAAACGTGACCGTGTGAAGAGACGCCGCAGAATAGAAAACTCCTCCTCCTCAGTTTCCACTGCAACCCTGTTGAAGCTCTTTGAAACAGATAGTTAACATCACTCTCAGCGACCTCCATGTTAAGCTGGCATCAATCAGTATCCCACCAGTCGTGAACGTTGAGCCTTGAAGGACTGAGAGGGATCCTCCACACCCAGAGGGATCCCCAACACCCAGAGGAAGACCCCACACCCAGAGGAAGACCCCACACCCAGAGGGATCCCCCACACCCAGAGGAAGACCCCACACCCAGAGGAAGACCCCACACCCAGAGGAAGAAGAAGCCCAGAGGGTTCCAGGACAGCGAGGGGCTGAACGGCCGTGAGAGCAACACACTGAACAGGACCGCCTCAACACGACCCAAGCATCAGAACACGGTCGCTAAGCAGCCCACCGTGACGCAGTGTGGGTCCACCAGGTTCTGTTTGGTGTTTACATCCCGGTGTGTCGGGTTACTTTGAAGGGCTGTCACGGGGCCTGCACCGGCACCAGGCCCGTTTCATCAGCGCCACTCAAACAAACGGGCCGCATCACGGGCTCTCAGTGGTCTCACCCAGACAGCCGCGCCCACAGGGCTCTCCTTTTGAAACCCAGATCAAAGCCTCCTGGGTCAGCGCCGTGCAAGGCCCGAATATTCATGTCCTCTGGACATCTGCCTCCCAGCTGCAGACGGTGGGGACAGCGGGTTAGCTAGCACTAGCCTCTCAGAGCCAGCCGCTCCACGCGAAGGGGGGGGGGGTCTCCATCGGGTGACTGTTAGCGTGAATGATCGGAGGAGATAGAGGGGAGGCGAGCAGTGACAGCGTGGACGGGCCGAAGAGGACCACTGAACACGCCTCAGAAGAACCAGGAGCACAGAACAGTCCTGTTTGCTGCGTGAAGCATTGTGCATAATAGTGATCTGGCTTGGAGATATGGACCTTTAACCCCTCCACCACCACCTCCATCACCTCCAACTCGACACCATCTGAGGCATCAGTCTCCTAGGGTGTTCAGAACAGCGCCCGACCTCTGGGCCCATGGTCTGCATTTAGAAGGCCTATACTCATGACACACGGATGGATGAATTATTGAAAAGGTTTGTAAGTTTGTATAAAGGTTTGTATAAAAGGCTTGTTTGTATCATATATACAAACAAGCTGCCTCAATATTTCTAAGAAGGTCTGCTGACTGGAGGCAGGCCAGTGATCATCTAGCCTGGGACCCTGACCTAACAGATGTTGACCGGGTGAAGAAATGTTCGTGGAAGCAGATGCACAAAAACCTGAGGAGAAGTGCTCTGAAAACGGGGTCAGGGGCCAAAATAAGTTTGGGAACCAAAGCTGCTGAGTTGAATTGATCAGTACTGAAGTGTTGCTCAGAAGAGTTCAGGAGAGAGCATCCTCGCTAAGCAGGAAGCTTGTTTTCTCGTTGCTTTCACAGCATGATGCAACGCAGAGTAAAAGCAGACGATAGCGGAGTGTGACTAAGACGAGACGCCGGACGTTCAGGAGCTGATTGGAGATGGTTGGGAGGACTTAAGAGGACACTCCAACAAGGTTATCAATATTATTAAATAATAAATATCGATGTATGGCTGCTCTGCTCAGATCTGGATACATGATCCCAAAGCTTTTCAAAATAACAGCATCTTTCCCTGCAGGGCAAACAGGAATCCAATTATAAGGAAATACTACAGATATAATCTGTATGAAATTATTTTGCATGTGTGTGTGTGTGTCATGATCACACACACACACACACACACACACACAAACACACACACACACACACACACACACACACACACACACACACACACACTGTGATGAGTCTTGGGTATCTGGGTCAGTCAGACTACAAAGCTACAAGCACACCTGCCTGGAGGATCAAACATCACAGGGGCAGGGTCAGGTGGCTGGGGGTCAAGAGTTCGGAGGTCAGAAGGTGACAGCTGACAGGTGACAGGTGAAAGGAAGCACTGCACTGGGCAGCTTCTCCATTGGTCGATATCGTCAATAGGGATCAGCGTAGCGGTGTGGTGTGAGTCTGCCCAGAGAACTGGAGTCTGACTCGTCAGCAGTTACTCTCAGATGATTGTTAGCAGTGTGCATGCTAAAGAGCGCGAGAAAAGGTGGACATTCAAGACACAGGAAACCGCGTTCCACCAGCTCACTGTGACATCATGAATCCAGCAGATCACCAGTTCACTGTGACATCATGAATCCAGCAGACCACCAGCTCACTGTGACATCATGAATCCAGCAGATCACCAGCTCACTGTGACATCATGAATCCAGCAGATCACCAGTTCACTGTGACATCATGAATCCGGCAGATCACCAGCTCACTGTGACATCATGAATCCACCAGATCACCAGCTCACTGTGACATCATGAATCCAGCAGATCACCAGTTCACTGTGACATCATGAATCCAGCAGATCACCAGCTCACTGTGACATCATGAATCCAGCAGACCACCAGCTCACTGTGACATCATGAATCCACCAGATCACCAGCTCACTGTGACATCATGAATCCAGCAGATCACCAGTTCACTGTGACATCATGAATCCAGCAGATCACCAGTTTACTGTGACATCATGAATCCAGCAGATCACCAGTTCACTGTGACATCATGAATCCAGCAGACCACCAGCTCACTGTGACATCATGAATCCAGCAGATCACCAGCTCTCTGTGACATCATGAATCAACCTGATCACCAGCTCTCTGTGACATCATGAATCCACCAGATGACCACACTAGATAGAGCGATGGTGACATTGGGAATCTTCCAGATGACTGTGGACTGTTTGTGGCTGGTGGCATCATAACTGTAATGACATCATGAATCCACCATGGCTAGGTGGTATGAAGCTGGTGACATCATGAACGTAACAACATCATGAATCCACCAGGCAAAGGGCGGTGGTCTGAGGATGGTGACACCATGAATGCGGTGACGTGAGTGTAAATGACAGTGTTGTGGGTGCTGATTCATGTTTCCTTGCGCTGAACAAACAGCCCGTCCCGAGCCGACACAACACCGACACTGATTTCTGTCATACCGTACAGAGCACCAGTCACCAGTACAGGTCCATACAGTGTAGAGCTCACCTGGAGTGGATCCACATGGTTCACCAGTGCAGGTCCATACAGTGTAGAGCTCTCCTGGAGTTGATCCACATGGTTCACCAGTGCAGGTCCATACAGTGTAGAGCTCACCTGGAGTGGATCCACATGGTTCATCTAAACTGTAAACTGTACGTCATGGTCTCAGTACTTGGAATGTGTGCATCACATCAAGTTGAATGCGATGTAATCACAGTACAATGTGAATATTGCTGACCTCCATGTGACAGATCTTTAGACACAAAACAATAAGACATTGGTGAATGCTTTGTGGTGAACAATGTAAGCCTGGCCGTGGTCGGGCCAGCCCCTCTACTTCCTGTTTGTTTCTGTGTTTGTTTGCATCAGTATTGCGTCAACCTCGCACTGAATGAGCCGCGGAGGGCTTAGGTCTGAACCACGGCCGCCACATCTGTATTCATGAGTCGTGGGGTAAATGAAACGATGAATAAATGCATAACAAGAACACACTAAGTTGTGGCGTAAATGTCAAGGGGGGGGGGGGGGGGAGCTCTGAATTCAATCCTGGAGAGACAGACGCACGCCTGATTGCTTCTGGACTGGAACGCAACGGACAAAAGGAAACTGTAGGCTACTATTGTCTTTTTTCCACAGAAGGAAAAAAAACTCAAATGAAAAAGTGGAATTGTGTGTGTGTGTGTGTGTGTGTGTGTGTGTGTGTGTGTGAGAAAGAGACCATACCCTCCACTGGTATCAGTAGAACATGGCTGGTGTGTCAGTGGGGATGTCTAACCAGAGAGGAGGCCCTAAACAGAGGCCATGGTTATCTCGGTGATGTATACTCAGTTATCTCGGTGTTTAGCCTCTGGTGGCTAATAGCACAGGAACCTCCAGAACATCTGATCTAACGAGACCACAGCGTTCATCTGGTCCAGCTCTATCAGGTGTTATCAGGTGTTATCAGAGGCTGGACCAGAGGGACTCTGAAGATTCAGGCCGTGCTGACTCCCAGACCAGAGCAGCTCCTCAGAAGGCTCTGCTAACACTGAGGCTACGAGATCTTCTGCAGAACCATGTTATCGGTTCTTCTGGTTGATAACAGTAGTGGTGGTAGACACGCTGAGATGCTTGCTAAATATGGTCATGTTCTGCTTCCTGCTACGGCTACTTCACAGACCATAAATAAACAGGACTCCATTGGTGAGGAATGATAGTCTTCTTGTGTGTGTGTTCCCACTCATGTGGATGTGGTGCAACCCCCCCCCCCCCCCCCCCAGAGTCCAGACCCCCCCTGTGCAGTCCACCCTGAGCCCGTTCCCCCCTGGTCCCCGTGTCCCGGCCCAGTGCTGACTACAGCATCGCTTCTGAGTTCAGCCGATTAGACCCTGACTGGGGTCAAAGGTCACTGGAGGCGCTGGTCGTCGGCGGCACCACGAGCAGAGAGGAGGCTGTGAACGCTAACTGCAGCAAGGTAGTAGCAGGAACACCAAAGGTACATTGTCATTGGTGTTTGTTGATATCACACAGAGTTCTGAGCTTAAGACACTGACCTGACACTGAGGTCCTGCATGAATGACTTCCGCCACCTAGCTAAATCGCTAATTCATTTTGCTCATTTCAGCCTTCATCATTTGTGGTCCTTTACCGGGACCCCCAGCCCTGCGTTCAGAGTGAGCCCAGCGAGCTAACGGGGTCCACGCTGTAGTTAATAATGATAATTACAAGAAAAACCTGCAACGGCCTCGTCCCACTCCAGCAGCAACCCTAACGGCCTGCGGGACACATCGACTGGCTGTGGACATTATTCCCAACATGCTTATCTAGCAGCTTGGGGGAAGACGTCTGTTTAAGCTCAGTGGACCGTCTGCATTCCTCAGCTGCGTTTCTCTGTTAGCGTTCCTCTGTAAGCTTTTCTGTGTTACCGTTCTCTGCTAGCGTTTCTGTGTGAGAGTTCCTCTGTTAGTGTTTCTGTGTGAGCGTTCCTCTGTTAGCGTTTCTCTGTTAGCGTTCCTCTGTTAGCGTTTCTGTGTTAGCGTTCCTCTGTTAGCGTTTCTGTGTTAGCGTTCCTCTGTTAGGGTTTCTGTGTTAGCGTATCTTTCTGTTAGCATTTCTCTGTTAGCGTATTTTTCTGTTAGCGTTTCTCTGTTAGCGTGGACCTCCCAGTGCTCAGTCAGTTGTGGTCGGACCATAGGTGACCAGACGTTGGTTTGTTTGACTCTGTAGGGCTCCGTCATCACACACACACACACACCCCACCACCGGAGGGAAGACAGACCCACCAATACTTCTCTAGTTACAACACACACACACACACACACCATGCTAGCTCTTCAACTGTCTCTGCTAGCGCTGAGTGGACATGGCAGCTCATAAACATTTCCCTCCAAGGGGGATTTAATCCCCCCCCGCACCGCAGTGGATCAAAGCCACGCAGTAAATAAACATAGCAAAATGGTCGACAAAGGAAACGGTATCTGGAAAACAAGTGGGAGTAGAGAGAGAGAGAGAGAGAGAGAGAGAGAGAGAGAGAGAGAGAGAGAGAGAGAGAGAGAGAGAGAGAGAGAGAGAGAGCCCTTGGCTCTCTCTCTCTCTGTTGGAATTGAGGATTGGTAATAATGAAGTCATCCAGCCAACCGCCAGCACACCAGGGGCAAGGGTGAGGGGCCAGCGGGGGAGAGTGAGGGGGGGAGGGGGGGAGAGTGAGGGGTGAGCAAGGGAGAGCAAATGCAGAGAAAAGAGAGAATGAGGGGTGAGGGAGGGAGAGGAAGGCAGAGAGGGGAGAGAGTGAGGGGTGAGTGAGAGAGAGGGGAGAGAGAGAGCGAGGGGTGAGTGAGGGAGAGAGGGGAGAGAGAGAGCGAGGGGTGAGTGAGGGAGAGAGGGGAAGAGAGAGCGAGGGGTGAGCGAGCGATAGAGGGGAAGAGAGAGCGAGGGAGAGAGGGGGAGAGAGAGGGGTCCACATCATTGAGGCTCTGAGGTGACAAGGGAAAACTGCATTAGAAGTGGACTACAAAGCCAGGATGAGCTTTTAGTGGTGAAAAGGCTGATCTCAGAGGATCCAAACAGCCTGACTCCACAGCACGGTCCGGCTACCACACAGGAGTCAGTTTTTAATATAAAGATGTATGGCTTTGTTGTTTCTCAGTTTGCTGCTAACAAGCCACTGATGGACTGTGGTGCATTGCATCGCGGTGGAGGTGAATTATAGCCTGGCATAAAAACAACACCAGTATTGGCTTTTCCGGCCTGACGTACAGTCTCAGGGTTCCTCGTCAGACTCTGAGTGTAAATCCATGAGCCCATGAGCCTCCTGCCGCTCGCCTGCTTAAAGCAGAATATTAAAACACTGCGACCCTGCGGACTCCGGGGACGCCCCGGTCGGACCCGGCCATCTTGCCGGCCATCTTGGCGGCTATCTTGGCGCGGTCTGGGGCGCCGCAGCCCCTGCTCGCCCTGCTGGTACTGGTTTTAACATGCAGACGGAACCCTTGGCTGCCAATCAGGATGCAGCGTCACGCTGGCCGGTAGAGGGGGGGGGGAGGGGCGGAGGCGGGGTGTAACAGCTTGTGACAGGGGGACGCGGGGAGCCAGAGATGGAGTGAGCCACCGACCGGCACGTCTTTATGAATCACTGAGCAGGTCGGAGGACGGAGAGAGAGGCCTGTCACGCTGCCGTTCCACCACCTCCTTCCACACCGCGATCAAGTCCTCCTCCCCCCTCCTCATCCTGCTCCTCCCCCTCCGCACGGCCCGGCCATGGGGGGAAGCCGTCAGGAGAAGCTGTCCCCGGTGATGGAACACCAGCCCAGTCACTTTCACCAGCTGATTTCGTCCAGGAGTTCCAGGAGACGTCACAGATGTTTTCACACGGTCACGTGACCACACCCACCCTAGAGGCCGGGCTCCCGGGGTAATGGTGTGTGTGCTGAGTACAGCGGACAGCATTTACATTCTTATAAATCACCTCATGAACTTCCTGCGGGGGGACAGGAACCCAGAACCTGGTGGGCCCACGATACCTCTTGTTTTTCGTTCCACTGATATTCCACCCAAGAGGAAATCACTCGACCAAGTGAACGAGGCCTCCAGAAATGGATTTTAATACGTTTATCTCCACAGGACGTTGATTTGAAACATTCAGACACTTTTTCTGCCGTTTACGAGACGACTTGGTTCCCGTTAGCCAATTACACGCGTCTGGATCCCCCTCCAGCGACGTGATTGGTCAGAACAAATGTGAAGCCACAGAGAGTGAGACGCCCTTTGGGCCAGGCTGAGCCCGTCAGACTGTGAGATGATTCATCTGCAGTCTGATCAGTGAGAAGAGCTGAGCTCAAACATAACAAGACACAAACGAGGCTTTTCGGTTGAACTGCAGTACACATGAAAAACTTTTTCTTTCCCATCTTTTGCATTTTAAAAAAGCTGAATAATCTTCACTTGAGCTTCTTCTGAAACACAAGTTAATAAGATCTGGGCTCATGAGGAGCGAGGATGGGCTTTACCTCTCCACCAGCAGGATGTTTTCACTTATCTCAAACTGGGTTTCATCTCCCCACAATAAACATGCAACATGTCATTCACAAGTTAGCGGCTAAGTTAGGTAAGTTTGGTAAAGGTAGTGCTGGAGAACATGAGGCCACCACACAACAGCTGCTGTGAGGGAATGTTGGGATGTAAATCAGAAGAGAGCTTCTCTCAGAAGGTTCTGGAAGCAAAGAAAACACATCAGTGGATAAACAAAGAACAAGAATTGCATCTGCCAAAGTAATTTATCTCTCTACGCTGGCCGGAGTATAAGCTCGTTTAGACTCACAACCAGAATTTTGCATTCGTCTTCCAGGGGAAATCAGCCAACGTTCCCCTCCCCCGCGTTCTGGGAGGTACAGAGCAGGGGTCTCGGGAGCAGGAAACCTACCCTGGACCAGAGGGTGTGTTTCCAATCACGCTGATTCCCATCCAGCCTGCCACGCAGTCTTCTGGTCAGCCGTCCCCAGCGGCATTACATTCAATTACATCCCATAATGAAGCCATCAAATGGAGTCAATCACAACAAATTAGACCTGGGGCGGAAACGCGAGGTTACCTGTTTATGAGTAATGACTTAATTGAGGGAATGAGTGAATTATCGCAATGTTGACGCGTTGACATCGCAGCTCAGCTCGGGGGAATCAGGAGCCACAAACAAGAGATGCTTATTTAATAAAGCAACAAACTCACCGGCAGATAACCACTCATAACCACATCGTTAATACAGAAATGTTTTTCCGATGGCTGGGCGATCAGACTGAGAGCGTCTGCGGAGAACCATCTGCATGCCAGCAGCTGCACACACTCAGCTACTGCATCTGCACCGCGTGTTAGCGTGTCTGCTAACACGCCTAGCGCCCGGCAAGACATGGCCGCACGCAACACACATGCTGACACACACACACACGCGCTGGCACGCACACACACACGCTGACACACACACACACACACACGCTGACACACACACACACACACACACACACGCGCTGACACACACACACACACACACACACGCAGACACACAGGATGTGACACGGTCTGCTGTGGAGGCGCGTGGCGGCCAGAAGGCTCAGGGTCAAACAGGGTCGGCCGCGGTTGACCCCGGCCCTGTCCAGATGACCGGGCAGCGGGGCCACACACCGGGTTTCGCTGACCTGTGACCTCTGGTCATTATGTGCAGACCAAGGGTGGTAGTGGAGGTTTCTGCCGGACTGCCCAAACTAGAGCTCACTAGAACAGACCAGACTAGAGCTCACTAGACCAGACCAGAGCTCACTAGACCACACCAGGCCAGACCTCACTAGACCAGACCAGAGCTCACTAGACCAGACCAGACCAGAGCTCACTAAACCAGACCAGACCAGACCTCACTAGATCAGACCAGAGCTCACTAGACCAGACCAGACCAGACCTCACTAGACCAGACCAGAGCTCACTAGACCAGACCAGACCAGACCTTACTAGACCAGACCAGAGCTCACTAGACCAGACCAGACCAGACCTCAATAGACCACCACTCACCAGACCAGTGCTCACTAGACCAGACCAGAGCTCACTAGACCAGACCAGACCAGCGCTCGCTAGACCAGACCAGACCGGACAAGCCCCGACCAAACCAGATTAGAACAGACTGGACTGGACCGGACCAGACCGGACCAGCCCAGCCCAGCCCAGCTCAGACCAGACCAGACTGGACCAGCCCAGCCCAGACCGGACCAGCCCAGACCATCCCAGCCCAGCCCAGACCGGACCAGTCCAGACTGGACCAGACCCTGAGTGTATCCTGTTCCCCCAGTGTGGTGGACCAGCTTGTCTGAGGACCCCGGATCAGGAGGGACCTGCAGCCTCCAGACGTAAACACACAGGACTGCGTTGTCTCGCCTGGGGGCGCATTCTGTTGCGGCGGCGGCCGGGGGGGTTTCCGGGGTTACCGGGCGTGTCCGGTCTGGAGACCACACAGAGGGAGGATGATGAGGTCCTCAGAGATGAAGAGTGATGGAAGGTTGGCGTTTTGCCAGTCTACATTTTTCGGGGGGGGGGGTTGATCGACACCCACAGAACCGCAGAATGCTCTCTCTCTGTCTCTCTCTGTCTCTCTCTACTCCCCTCTTTTACTTCCTCTGGCCTGTCTCCTTCCCTCCTCCTGCACCCTCCCGCCCTCAGGGCTCTCCTCCCCCCTACTTCTCAACTCTCTCACTGTCACTCTACTCATCTCCCCCCTCCCCCATTCTCCTTCCCTCTCCATCCTCCATCTGCACTCTCCTCTGCCCCTAACTCCCCCCTCTCTCGTATCTCTCCCCTTCTCTTTCCCATTATCTCCCCCCTCTGTCTCCTCCTCCCCCCTGCTCCCCCTCTACCTTGACGTGTCTATTCATCAGCTCAGGAGGCTGTCAAGCTCGGCAAGCCAGTGACAGATGGAAAAGAGTCATACAGTAATATTTCCTCCCTGCTTGTACTCAGTCAGGCCTAACACACACACACACACACACACACACACACACACACACACACACACACTATACACACACACACACTATACACACAGGCATGCTCACACACACTATACACACACACACACACACTATACACATACACACACACACACACTATACACAAAGGCACGCTCACACACACTATACACTCAGGCAGGTATACCCCCCCACACAGACACACCCATAGGTTTACCACACACACACAGACACACACACACACACACACACACACACACACACACACACACACACACACACACACACACACACACACACACACTATACACTATACACTCAGGCAGGTATACCCCCCACACACAAACACACACACACATGTGCTCCACACACACACTCCCTAGCCTAATGGTATTAGCAGAAAGGTAATTCGGAGTCCATTGCCGAGCCGATAAATGAAAGCGTGTGAAAAAATGGGAAAGTCGAGTGGAAAACCAATGGAGGTGTGGAGGTAATGGACAGAGGTAATGGAGTTGATGAACAGAGGTAATGGACAGACAGAGGTAATGGACAGAGGTAATGGACAGACAGAGGTAATGGAGGTGATGGACAGAGGTAATGGAGGTGATGGACAGAGGTAATGGACAGAGGTAATCGAGGTGATGGACAGAGGTAATGGACAGACAGATGTAATGGAGGTGATGGACAGACAGAGGTAATGGAGGTGATGGACAGAGGTAATGGACAGACAGAGGTAATGAACAGAGGTAATTGACAGACAGAGGTAATGGATAGAGGTAATGGACAGACAGAGGTAATGGGCAGAGGTAATCCCAGCAGCACGCTGGCTCGCTAGCCATGTCGCTGGGAGAGCTCATTAGGAAGCCCATTCATGTCATTACAGGAGCACAGAGGAGAGGCTCAGGGTTCCCTTCAAATTAAACGCACTGTTATGACCACAAACAGCAGCAATAAGCCACGGCGTTCCTCTCTCTCTCTCTGAAATTAAAAGAGTGAAGTCAATGAAAATACTTGAACACAATGGCGGTTGAGTAAACAAACTGAGTCTGCGTGTGTGTTGAGAGAGAGGCAGGGTAATGGGGACCAATGGAAGGGGACTGTCGGAGGAGGGTGGTGTCCATGGTGTAACACCACCCAGAGCCACCACACAACACTTTCAGAAGAACTTGACTGGGTCGCACTAGGCTCCTGAATGAAACCAGACAGACCACAATAGCGTTCCTCCCTACCATAAAAAGGTTCTGCAGCTCAACTTAGAGATGTATTGCAGATACAATATAAGCGAATAATCATATAATATGCGTTAATGCAAAAGTATGGAATGGAAAATCTAACAATCCATGAGATATCGCCTTTTAATTCAGAATAAAGAGTGAGTGCAGAGGGAATACCCCTTAACGAAGAGAGTGAAGCCTCCCCTCAGTTTGAGTGCACTTAGTTTCCACTAAGATAAGACTTGAGGAGACAGGCCTGGGAGACGTCTGTTGGCTCATCAACACCCCCCCCCCCCCCACCCCACCCCACCCCCTCCACACAGACTATAAATCTAACAATCCACAAAAACCTAGGGCCGGACAGTTTCCTATCCAGCAGAACCTTTCCAAGAATACAAACACCCAAATAATTGTCTGTCCTGTTGTTGGGAAGGGAGTTTCATTAGTTTCATCTGCTCCAGATGTCATTTTGGATCAATAAAATGAAAGACAGAAAGATCCCCTTCCCCTTATTACCCAACACTTAGAGATGAACTGTAAACTAACAGCCCACCGCTACGCATTCCAACCCATGATGTCATGTGGAACCAAAACCAACCCAGGCCCCTGATTGGTGCCGGTTGGATCCGGAGGGTGGGAAGGTATCAGGTTAGTGGACCTCACGGAACCTGGTGTAGGACCTGGTGTAGGACCTGGTGGTAGGGCCTGGTGTAGAACCTTGTGTGGAATGTGGTGTAGGACCCGGTTTCATGGCGGGCGCAGCCTCAGCTGCTATCGAGAGAGTACCAAAGAAACACGAGGAAGGACCAGGGATCCACCCTCACTGATTACTGGTTTAGCCGACACTTGTGTCCACATGTGCTGACGTCAGCTACTGGGCGTTCAGAGCGAGGGACCGTGATGGAACACAGCCCGACCCATCACTGTCCTGCCTCCACTGGAACGGCGATGCAAACGTAAAGCGCTCGATGGTGAAGTTTGCATGAGTTGATTTGTTTTTTAGATTTCAGAAAAGCGTAATTGAAAAGCAAATGGCCGCCCTGCGGCCGTGTGTTCCACTCCAGCACTCGGACTGCAGACGAACTGACGGGCGTGCGAGATTAAGGAGGCTGGAGAGAGAGAGTTTCCTAATGAGTTTCCTCGGCGTGGTGCCGGGCCGGGGGGGGGAGGGCGGGGCAGCCGCTTAATGAAAAGCTCTGAAAACGCTGTCGGCTAATTCTGAGCGGTTACCGTAGATTTACACCCTGGCCCTGGACGCCGTCTGGCCGTAAAGCACTGCGTTGCACAGCGCCATGGCGACCGGCTGGAGTCAGCCTATTATTGGATGTGGGGATAAGCACAAGGAGACCAGGAGCAGAGAGAACCGGGCCTGTGGGCGGCCGCGGCGCCGGGGAAGTTCTGCTGAACGGACTTTCATTCGATACTGAGACTCAGAAGAACCGTTTGCACCACTGACTTCATTCCCTCGGATCACGATGAACACTCTGGAGCGGCAGAAGCATCTGTGTGGCCGTCGTGGTGTCATTATCCCGTTTTAAAAGACAATTCAAAGGGTGTTGGTAGTTCAGTACGTACGGCGCCATGACTACCCTCATCAAATCAAGGACAAATATGGTTTCTGTTCCTTCCATATTAACAACTAATGACAAACAATGTCAAACAAGTTGGCGATGACACGCTCACCGTCCAATTTGTTAGCCAGCAGGAGGTCCGCCCACACCACCGCCAATCAGCACGACAGAGCCAATCACATTCCCTCCCACGCTTTGTCCCGCCTACACGGCTTGCTTTTGTATTTTAGAAATATGCGTGACGCAAACACACAAAAAACCCACACAAGCAGTTGGCCATTCTCTCCCATAAAGTCATCAGATAAGGCAGCACATGGCACTTGAAACACCAGTGGCTGATTACATCCTGCTGATACCGGACCACAGTGTGACTCTAATCATCCTCTGCCAGCATTCGGCCATCTTAACTCTGTCCCAGGAGTTTCCAGGAGGGAGGATCTGGAGAAGTCATGACCAGTGCAAGATTAATTTCTTCCTGAAGAAACTCCTCTCTCTCTCTCTGGTGAACCATATCCCCTCCCCCACAGCCCTCTCCTCCTCAAAATATTCCTCCTGCCCCATATCTGCCTCCCTTCTCTTTAATTCTAGCGCTTCTGGGGAGCAGAGGCAGCCGAGCCCCCCGTCCGGCCCCTCCTGACCTGGCGGGTTCTGTGTGCTGATGTGGGCGCCCTGCTGGAGGTCAGCTGTTAGGTCGCAGGGCCTTGAATTGGAACACAAGATTCTTCATGTACATGACGTTATCTCGATCCACTTGGAGAGTGATTCCACCGCTATTAAAACCACATCATATTAACTTGTCTCTTTGAGGAGAAAAATGCTAGCATGTTTCGGCCAGAATGTACTTTTTTTTAACAGGTCTGAAGAGAGTAGGTCATCCTAGCTGTTAGCTAATGCTAGCATGAATCACTTCTTCTAACCCCTGAAGACGCATCAAGGCTATAGAGGGAAACTACTGGAATCCTTTTTGCTGTATGCCCCACCAAGACATCGTCATGGCAATCTGTTGCAATGAATCCATTACTGTAGTATTGATTGATGCGTTTCCAACAGCAGACCCCCTGTTGTTGCTATTAGCCCACCCATTGGCAGGCGAAAGGTGGGTCCAAATATGTAATGTTACGCATAATAACACAGTACCAGATGCAATTTACGCCAGATGGCATTGCCTGAAAAATGTAAACATGAACATTAATTTGAGCGAGTAGTTAAAGTCAAAGCTACTTTAAGTCTCACAACTAAAGTATCAAAGCTAGCCAAAGCAAGCTAGCCACGTGTTTTGGGGGTGCGGCTTCAGAGGAGGGCTTGGAGGGAGGGAGCGGGTTTGTTCTTTTCGGATACTTTCTAAATACAGAACACTCAGGCTGGAATCTCCAATTGGCCGACCCGGGCTTTGAGGAGAATTCTGCTGTTTGGTTATCTCATTCAACATAAATCAAACACAGCAACTATTGAAAGTTAAATTACTTCATGGAATACAGGGTAAGGGTTACTGTTTATTTTTGTTATTCTTGTAACATTTTTACCCAGCATTAATTTTCAAACACTTTCTTACCTGTGTTTAAAGATATAAGCAATAGAAATAGAAATCTATCTTTTGGTTCGGTTCTTTAAAAAAGTTTTTTTTCTTCCACAACTGGCACTTTGTCTTGTGACGTAATGGTTTGACCAGCCTGCTATCCAAGATAAAAAAGACTAATGATAGGCCTGTCTGTGGGCCTTCATTAAGGCCAGCAAATCCACGAGAACTTACAACTGTGTTGTAAACAAAAAAGGGAAAGCATCCTCCATGTGATATCACATCGGCAATGGTTACAGGGCTGAAAGTACTAGTACTACAGTATCACACTGCAGCATCAAACCCCTGTACCGCACTCAGCTGGAAACCTGCATCTGTACAAGACTCGTCTCCCATCCTGTGTTCACAGCCCAGAGACTCTCCTCAACCAGCAGGAGCCCAGGGATCGAACAGGCCACCGTCTTGTTTGCCCAACTGTCCGGGGCGACATTAAAAAGTTTCCCGGGCAATGGGGCCTCACAGATGATTAAACATCTTCCTCCCCGCAGTAAAACCACTGGAGCAGCCTTCGTCTTCGCTGCGCACCCAGAGCCATTGTGTTCTACGGAAACCACTTCATGAGAAACTCATTTTCGGCCTCCTAATTATTTTTCATTATGGCGAGGTGCGGCGCTAGATTGGAATCGGCCCCTTAATTGCCCGCCGTGGTCGGAGGACCAATCCGGCACGGCGGCCCAGATGAAGGGTGACAGGGAGACAGCTCGCCACGCCGCCGCCATTAGCCGGCTTCCTCGCCTTCCGACGGCCCTGGAAACACAAGCAGCCCCCACTGCATTGTGGGCCCCCGGCAAGGTCAGAGCAGCGGCGTTTAGAGGTGGCGAGGGCGGTGCCCGGACCACAAGCCAGCGGCGCGGGGTGGCGGGGCAGAGCGGAGCAGCCAGGTACCGCACGCCGTGACCACGTCACCGGACCGCTGTCGGGATCCAGACCTACAGCCAAGAGGTTGAGGGTTCAAACCCCATCCAAATCCTGCTCGCGCAGGGAAGCCCTCAAAGCTTCACAACGACGTGCATCAGAATCCACTGAGTGTCGCTTTCGGGTACAAACGTATGCTGCTCAACAAATAGTCGAGTAAATAGTCGATGGAAACCGTTTCCGCTTAGTCACAACTCTCCCCGGGTTGCCGTGCTCCAGGCTGAGCTGTGGCATTCTGCTGGCACCCCACCAGACGCTGCCCACCGGCTGACGGAGAGACTCGTGTTCAGCACAGCTCAGGGGGGCCGGCGTGAGGATTATCTCCTGCATCTGCACCACAGGGGCAGAGATGTTCTGGTTTTGGTCTGAACATTCAACACACCTGCTCTCTGTAGGGGTGGAGGAGAGAGGGATGTCTGTATGGGTGGAGGAGAGAGGGATGTCTGTAGGGGTGGAGGAGAGAGGGATGTCTGTATGGGTGGAGGAGAGAGGGATGTCTGTAGGGGTGGAGGAGAGAGGGATGTCTGTAGGGGTGGAGGAGAGAGGGATGTCTGTAGGCGTGGAGGAGAGAGCGATGTCTGTAGGGGTGGAGGAGAGGGATGTCTGTATGGGTGGAGGAGAGAGGGCTGTCTGTATGGGTGGAGGAGAGAGGGCTGTCTGTATGGGTGGAGGAGAGAGGGATGTCTGTAGGGGTAGAGGAAAGAGAGAGAGGTATCTGGTGCACTAACCATCCTGAGCCTCTCTTTGTGTCCCTATGTCCTCTCTTTCACATTTTCTCTCTCCCTCTCTGTCTCCTCCTCCTCCCTCCCCATCTCTCTCTCTCCATCTCATCTCCCTCTGTATCGCCCACCATTTCCTTGTCTTCCTTCTGTGTCTCTCAATTCCTCTGCCTCTCCCTCTTTCTCACAACACACCCACTTCTCTGCATCTATGCCTCTCTCCCCCTTTCTCTGTCTCTCGCCCCCTCCCTCCCCCTCTCTCCTCTGTCTGACTCCCAGTCCCTCATCCTCTGGTTCGGGTTCATGGGACTACAGAGTTGTAGTTTTTTCCCCAGACTATACGCAGCGACAGGGACAAACAGATAGCATCTAAACGCTGCATACTCTGGCCTTCCTGGCTGCCGTACCACAGGTGCAGAAAGAAAAGCAATATGTCTTGAAACAGAAAACCGCCGAGGGCAGTGTGTGTATAAATACACAACACATTCCAGGGAGAGGTGAACGTTTACAGCACTTTACAGGCCATGAATCAGGACCTGTGTCTCTGTTGTCAAGCTGGGGGTTCAGACACCAGAGACCAGAGACCAGACCCCCAGGCTGGATGTTCAGACCCCAGAGACCAGACCCCCAGGCTGGATGTTCAGACACCAGAGACCAGAGCCCGAGGCTTGGTGTTCAGACACCAGAGACCAGAGCCCGAGGCTTGGTGTTCAGACACCAGAGACCAGAGCCCGAGGCTTGAGGTCCAGACACCAGAAAAACACCAGCGAGACTAGGACTCCAGGCTCAAGATGGGACAGGTATGTTGGCCTCAGGGAGACTTTAGTTCCAGTCTCCTACCACTCAGCTGGAGCATGTTTCACACACGGCTGGACAGCAGTAACCATGGAGATAGGAACCGAAGACAGAAGATCTCCAGCCAAACATCTGGAAGCCTGGGTCCTTAAGGACCCAGACCCAACCCTGTAGCTGATGTGATCGGACAGTTTGATTTGACAGAGTGCGCCATCGGGGACTTGTGCTTAATTTGCGTAGATCAGAAGGGCTGTGAACGTTGTGAAGCTGCAAGCTTGGTGGGGGGTCATATCTACTAAACACACACACACACACACACACACACACACACACACACACACACACACACACACACACACAGTCTGGCCCCCTCTACACATAACTCACAATATTTGAACAAACAAGATGTGCAGACACACACCCAGGTTGTGAGGGGTGTAGAGTGAGGGAGGAACTGAGAGGGTCCAGCCAGGCTCTGGTATTAAAGCGGAGTTATGAGAGTTAGAGTGGGTGTCATAACTCACCCCCAGACCCCAGAACACCAACACTTAACTCTCCTGAAGACAGCGCAGCCACCCAGCGAGAAGGGCTGGACGTCTGTCCTCCGCGAGGTCCTCTGTTGGGAGGAGGAGGCAGGCCGGTGATGATAGACGGCCTTGTTATATCACAGTGCTGGTGTTCACGGCTGCTCACACACCATGCACTTACAATAACATGCACCCACGCACACGCAAGAACACGCACATGCAAGAACACACGCACAAGCAAGAACACGCACACACACGCAAACATGCAAGATGGCTGGAAGTGCCTTGCTCAAGAGAACACAAGGAAACATGAGTTTGACTTTTTAAGCCACTTTGATGTCTTTTAAATGCAGCACAGTAAAATGGCCCCGTTATAAATTCAGTTCTTGATTTAAACGTATGTGATGAATGGGAGACCCTGAGACATTTTAAAATGTGATTTGGCCCATCTATTTTTGTTGTCTTTAGCCCAACAACAAAAAGATTTTTTGACACATAAAAATGCTGTAGATTCATGCAAATAGCCCACATTTGTCACATGTAGATTTGTCCCCCATGTTGTAACTGTATATTTTATTACAATCATTTGTCATCTAGCACAATACATTTGGTGACAGCTACACGCAAATAAATTAAAAACTAAGGACAGGAGTCGAGTTATCTCTCAGTATATGTTGTGATATACTGTGATGGGCAGGGCACTGAAGACCCAGAGGATGCAGGGCAATGAAGAGCCAGAGGATGCACTGAAGACCCAGAGGATGCAGGGCACTGAAGACCCAGAGGATGCACTGAAGACCCAGAGGATGCAGGGCAATGAAGAGCCAGAGGATGCACTGAAGAGCCAGAGGATGCAGGGCACTGAAGACCCAGAGGATGCACTGAAGACCCAGAGGATGCAGGGCACTGAAGACCCAGAGGATGCACTGAAGAGCCAGAGGATGCAGGGCACTGAAGACCCAGAGGATGCACTGAAGAGCCAGAGGATGCAAGGCACTGAAGACCCAGAGGATGCAGGGCACTGAAGAGCCAGAGGATGCAAGGCACTGAAGACCCAGAGGATGCAGGGCACTGAAGAGCCAGAGGATGCAGGGCACTGAAGACCCAGAGGATGCAGGGCACTGAAGACCCAGAGGATGCAGGGCACTGAAGACCCAGAGGATGCACTGAAGAGCCAGAGGATGCAGGGCACTGAAGACCCAGAGGATGCACTGAAGAGCCAGAGGATGCAGGGCACTGAAGACCCAGAGGATGCAGGGCACTGAAGACCCAGAGGATGCACTGAAAAGCCAGAGGATGCAGGGCACTGAAGACCCAGAGGATGCACTGAAGAGCCAGAGGATGCAAGGCACTGAAGACCCAGAGGATTCAGGGCACTGAAGAGCCAGAGGATGCAGGGCACTGAAGACCCAGAGGATGCAGGGCACTGAAGACCCAGAGGATGCAGGGCACTGAAGAGCCAGAGGATGCAGGGCACTGAAGAGGAACGCGGGTCACCAGAGGGCAGGAAGGACATCAGGTGGAGGTCAACCTGCACTGTTCACAACAAAGACATCCTGTGGTTAAAGACCACCCTGGCCAAACCCCTCCCCCGTAGACATCACTGGCCAGAATGAGGACGCCTGACTCAGAGTTCACAGCAGAGTTTTGTTGAAACTCATTAAAAGTAGGGTTGGCAATTTAGAGAAACCAGAAACGAGATTTTAAAAGTATCAAACCGAGCTTGCTAGCTTTAGCAACTTGCTAGCCTTGAGGAAGACTCTGATCATGAGCAGTGGGTGACCGAGCAGAGAGCCCGCAGGTAGGCAGATGGACAGACAAGTAGGCAGGTAGACAGACAGGTAGGCAGGTAGACAAAACAGGTAGACAGGTAGACAAAACAGGTAGGCCATCCAGATGGACAGGCTTATTAAAGGCAGGCAACAGAGACAGTAAGCAGTAATTTGTTTTTTGCAAGACAATTTTAACAAATACGACAAAAAACCCCTTGTAAAAAAATGAGGCTCCGCTGGCTGGAGGCCCGGCTGGACTCCAGGAGGACCTCGTGTGGAGGAAATGGCTTCCCCTCCCACTGGAGTCGCTGTGTTGTCAGACGCGGTCAGACGAATGGAGACAAGTGACCTAGTTTCAACATGAAGCACCTGGGACACCGGGAGGGCTAACAAAGAGAACGCTGTGTGTGTGTGTGTGTGTGTGTGTGGAAGAAAATAAAAGACTTAAATGTCTACGCAAGCAAAATAACGTCTGAGTGTATCCCAGAATGCTGATGTATGTGCCCAGATTTTGTGTCACAGGTATGTGCGCTCTGTGCATTCGCACGCGTGTGTGTGTGTGTGTCTGCACGTGTGAAGGTATGCATCGGCGCATGTGCACGGCGACGTGCACCAGCCGCGTGTGCGTGTGCCCATGTTAAGTGCTGCTATTACCTCAACTCTCTGCTCCTCTGAGTTCTCCTTTCGCTGCACCTCCTCAGCCAGGAGCCACTTACTCCATCGGTGGAGAGGAGGTGGTCCCTGCAGACACCTCTCCGTCTCCCTCCTCCTCCCCGTCAGCCCTGGGAGCAGGAGGTGTCCACCTCCCTCCATTTAGCTGAAACCCACCCGGCAGCGCGGCTTATTTATTCATCTCCCTCCCGCCGGCGCGGGGATCACGGAGTGGCCCGCGTCCGCATGAATCATTGATTGGGAAATGCGTTAGCGGCGGACGTGGGAGGTGGAGCGGCCGATTGGGTGGAGGGGGGGGGGGGGGGGGGGGGGGGGGGGTGGAGTGGCCGGTTCGGTGGGGGGGGGGGGGGGGGGGGGGGGGGCGCCCTGTTGTTCCATGTGAGGACACCCTCTGCTCCCTGAACGCTCTGGGCTCTGAGAGTGCAGCGCCTAAAGGTTACTTCACTTTATTTAAGTGATGAATCTCACCAGAATAGAAATGGGATTAGCGGCGGGTTAGCGTAGCTGCGTACCCACAGACATAAATCAAAAGACCCCCTCATCTCTCAGAGATGTTTAGCTCAACACTGTTTTTTCGGGGAACTTAATACCATTTTGTCTGCCGAGGATACGTTCCTCTGGTGAAGCAGAATGGTGGATGCTCTGTTTACAACACAGACATTGTGTGTCAGTGTCTCCATCACGAGGACAGCCACATGGAGGAAAGGATTCGTTCATGTCTGGCGCGAAGAGGCCAGTCCAGAGAGTTTGAATCCCAGACGTCCTCATTCTAGCTGGAGGCATCACTCAGCAAAATGTCCGCCAGCCCCTACCTGCTCCGTAATGACATGTGTCTGAATTCACTGTCTAACCTCTGCAACTCTGCTTCCTGTTTCCCCAGGCCATCCTGCTCGAGAAACTCATACGTTCTCTGCCTGTTCCCTGGATCCTCAGCTCCCTGTCTGTTCTGGTGTGGACTGCTGTAAAGTTTAGAGGCTTTAGAGGGTCTAGCCCTCCCCTCACCCCAGGCCTCACCCACATACTGGACAAGCTAGCTTTTTCCAGTGTGCATCACAGTCCAATTTCCAAGTGTGACAGGACGA
This sequence comes from Urophycis tenuis, assembly GCA_036785325.1. Lineage (NCBI taxonomy): Eukaryota > Metazoa > Chordata > Actinopteri > Gadiformes > Phycidae > Urophycis > Urophycis tenuis. The sequence continues at coordinate 65,863 of JAXIVH010000367.1, read as the reverse complement.
GATAAATTATGAAGAAGCTGCAAAGATTTCTGCAATCATCTGTGGTTCAAACATGAAGGATTAATATAAACACCAGAAGGACCACAGAACCACAAACTATCCTCTCTCTATCCTCTGGTGTAGTGTGGAATCTCATCTCACCAGGGCTAATTGATATCATTTAATGACTAATTGGCCCCCCTCGTTAAAACTATTTGACAATCACCGTTCTTCAAGAGGTGCTCAGTGGAGCCGTCAGCCCAGCGACGCCGCGATGCTCCCTGGGCGAGGCGGAGCGTGCGTGGGAGGAGGAGACGCGGAGGAAAAGAGCTGTGCTTTATTCCACTCTGCTATCCTGGAGGTGTTGCCCTCACTCTGCCTTTTTCTGGAGTAGCGCGCCTCAAGCTGAATAAAAATACAACAAGCTTTTCATGGCTGACCTTTCCCTCTTCGCCGCGTCAGGAAAGTAATACGAGAGGCGGGGGGAGGGAGGGAGCCAGAGCGAGCCAGAGAATATCGAGGATGGCCAGGGAGAACAGAGCGAGTGGAGAGCGTGGAGGGAGATGAGAGAACACAGATAGCAGGGTTCAGAGGAGGGTTAGCCGAGCCTGGTGGCCAGCCATGAATCTCCAACGACTATAATACAATGCCTGCCTGCAAACACGCTGCGTTGCATCATTGCATCAATGTGTGACACCCAGCCCCCTCCTCGAACCCCACCCACGCCTCGCTCCACCCAAAGCCCCCGCCACAGCCAGGCCCCGGGCCGAGGGATAATTCTTCGGCGGGTCTTTGAAGAAGGTCAGCGGTCTCCAGAGGAGGGGACTCGCAGCGCTGGGGAGATGTGAAGCTTCTCAGGAGGGTGCTCAGGTGGCCGTGAAGGTAATCTCCATAAATGCTAGACCGTCTGCAAATGTCACAGGACTGTTTGAGATAGCAGCTCCCTCCAGCCACATTCCCCTCAATGGATTGTGACCCACGGTACACAAACATTCTCCCCTCGCTCCGGTCTTCTAGGCCGGCAGCCACGCGGACCTTGGCTCTGCCCGGGGCCTGTAGCTGCTACGTATCCCAACGTCTCTCCTGGGGACCACAAACAAAGGCCTGTCCAGGCAGGCAGATGAAGTCGTCCGTCAGGCGTCTGTGTCAAGGTGAGTCTTAAAGAGGTGTTACAGATGGAGAACCGACCCAGACAGTGGAACCTCTAGAAGCTCCAGCCCACATCTGGTGCCCTCCACTCTGGGGTATGTGGGGGGGCCTGACAGAGAGGGGGCCCACAGCCCAGGTCATCCATCTGTGGCGTGACCTCGTAAAGATGTCATTTCCACCAAATCAAAAGACACGACCCAGCATGTTTCAAAGAGGCCCTCTCTGTCTCTCTCTCTCTCTCCCCCCCTCCCCCTCCCCTCTCTCACCTGTGCAGACTTGGCGCTGAGAGCCCTGGACAGCCGAGATGGAGAGATCAGGATCAGGAGAAGTCAGCGCATCATTCATCACCGGGGGTGGGCGGGTCCGGCTGTAACAGGCGGGTTCATGATGACTTCCTGTGCCCGCCCCCGCCCCCCTCCTCGCCTCGGTCTCTCCTCCTGTCCTCCAGAAGTATCTGTGATGTCGGCAGAGGAATCCCAGGGGGGGGCTAATCTGTCTGTCCCCACGGCGACAGCCCACCCTCTCCCCCCTCCCCGGGACCACTTCATTACTTACATCCCCCGGCGCCCTTCACCTGCAGCCCTGTCATTACTGAACACCTGGAGGGCGGAGCAGGTGTTACACATCCTATGGGCTCCCCGTGTCGCCGCACCAGCTCTGGGGCTGTGACCCCGGCGCTGCCCTTTGACCCCCGTGTGGCGACGGCGCGGGACCCTCCAGGCCGCCGTGCCCAGGCCGCTAGTAACAGTCATGATGCTGCACACTGCCTGATCTGCTGCACCTTCCATTTCAAGTCACAAAGGAGGTGTTGCATCCAGGCAGGAAATGGCACCGTGAAATCCACAGGCCATAAATAGATAAAGGCTCCAACTCTGATAAAGGTCCAACTCTGATTAAGGTCCAACTCTGAACTATTCCCATAATCCCTTCTGCTTCACACCAGTGTGGGAGGAAGACGACTTGTTTAACATCAATTGCAAGGATGTCTCACCGTGAGTCCTCACCCTGGAGGGGGAGACCTGGAGGGGAGACAGAGGACCCCCACAGGTCCCCTCACCCCATGCTGCTCTGGACAGGGACGCACGCACACACAAGGCCCATTTTTGCACACAACACGCACATACAGTACAAGCTGAAGTGTGGATGCACAGACACACACACACGGATGCATCCATATGTGTGTCCAGTCATGGACACACATCTAGGTGAACGCAGGTTTGTGTGCACCACACACACACACACACACACACACACCAATCAAGACCCAAGACACCATGACTCACTGCTAGACAGCCAAGCTTAGACGACCTCGCCCCACTGGCTTTACGACAGAGAGAGAGAGAGAGAGAGAGAGAGAGAGAGAGAGTCACACAGAGAAAGAGAGAGAGAGAGAGAGAGACAGGCAGACAGACAGACAGCGATAAGGAGAGTGATTGGGCAAGCAACAGCAACAGAGATAAGAGAGAAACAGATAAGGAGATAAATATGGAGAATAGAGAGATAATCAGAAGAATAACAGACTCATTAAACACACACAGACCCAGGCAGCACGAGGTAGGGGAATATGTATTTGAGAGAAGGGCGAGGGAGAGAGTGAGGGTGAGACAATCACAACACAAGCAGTGTTTGTTCTGCTGTGTGTTCTGCTAGTTTCGTTTGTCTGCGTGGTTTGCTGATAGTGTAACATGTATTAGATTACTGCAATTTACACATGTAGTACATACACTGATGTACAGCAGTACGGTCTGTATACTTACAGTACAGTCTATACTTACAGTACAGTCTGCATACTTACAGTACAGTCTTTATACTTTCAGTACAGTCTGTATGCTTACAGTACAGTCTTTATACTTACAGTACAGTCTTTATACTTGCAGTACAGTCTATACTTGCAGTACAGTCTTTATACTTACAGTACAGTCTTTATACTTACAGTACAGTCTATACTTACAGTACAGTCTGTATACTTACAGTCCAGTCTGTATACTTACAGTACAGTCTATACTTGCAGTACAGTCTGTATACTTACAGTACAGTCTATACTTACAGTACAGTCTATACTTGCAGTACAGTCGATACTTACAGTACAGTCTGTATACTTACAGTACAGTCTATACTTACAGTCCAGTCTGTATACTTACAGTACAGTCTATACTTACAGTACAGTCTGTATACTTACAGTACAGTCTATACTTGCAGTACAGTCTATACTTACAGTACAGTCTATACTTACAGTCCAGTCTGTATACTTACAGTACAGTCTATACTTGCAGTACAGTCTGTATATTTACAGGAACACTGCAGGATCTATTCGGCGTTGAGAGGAGGGGCCGGTCGGGGTCAGAGTTCGGCCTGGTCCTGGTCCAGGTGTGGATGGAGTTGGATCGCAGGGCTGTCACTAACACTAACATGTTAACATGTTACAAATAACATGTTGTTATTTGTAATGTCGCCCAGCCAGGAGGCTGCGGTCCAAGCCTTCAGCTCCTAGTTTCCATCATCATCATCATCATCATCGCACCGAGAACATTAAGTATACAACAAAACAAACCCTGAAGTCCACCGCTGCCACAGCGGCTGGATGTTTGGAGGCCGGCCTGGTTCTGAAGAAGCGCAGTACTCCACCCGCCATAAATAAAGCAGAGCGACCGCTAGCCTGGCTGTGTTAGCGCCTGGCGTAGCGCAGAGGCAGCGTCCGCTAAAACGCCGGCTCTACTCTGACTAAAACGCCGGCTCTACTTTAGGAGAACAAAGGAAGCACCAGAGAGGACGGCCGCTCGCGTGCCACGCCGGCGGAAACAACAATGGACAGGAGCTCCGCTATAAATACCGCCAGGCAGGAGGGCCGCTGGTATCGACCAGAGAAGACCGACCCAGGAGTCCATTAGTCTTATAAAAAATGGAGACGGGCGCTCCCCCCTGACAGCAGGCAGCGAGGGCGGCTTTGTGAAAACATCTCTGAGCCCCCCCGAGTTAAAACAATGGCGGGTCCCGCCGCTCTCAGGTGTTATTCTGGACCGCGGCGCTGACCCGGAGCCGATCCGAGGAGAGAGAACCCCACTTTGGAGCTTTTCTTAGCACCCGGTAATGGGAAAGGAAGCAAGCAAGAAAACACACACACGCAGAACAACTGGACCTGAAGTCCCTGAGTGGCGCTGCCCGGCACTATCGGGCCGAGTGGCACTGCCCGGTGGTACCGGGCCTGAAGTCCCTGAGCGGTACTGCCCGGCCATACTGGGCCTGAAGTCCCTGAGTGGTACTGCCTGGCCATACTGGGCCTGAAGTCACTGAGCAGTACTGCCCGGTTGTACCGGGCCTGAAGTCCCTGAGCGGTACTGCCCGGCCGTACCGGGCCTGAAGTCCCTGAGTGGTACTGCCCGGCCATACTGGGCCTGAAGTCACCGAGCGGTACTGCCCGGTTATACCGGGCCTGAAGTCCCTGAGCAGTACTGCCTGGTGGTACCGGGCCTGAAGTCCCTGAGCGGTACTGCCCGGCCATACTGGGCCTGAAGTCACTGAGCGTTACAGCCCGGTTGTACCGGGCCTGAAGTCCCTGAGCAGTACTGCCTGGTGGTACCGGGCCGAGCAGTGGTGCCGGAGCACGCGGTGCCCGTGTTCGTGGAGCCGAGCCCCCCGGCTGGTTCCCGGCGCGCTAGCTTCCGGCGGGCTAACGTGAGTGAGTAATGTCTCCCACCAAAAGGTTCTATTAAAATTCATCGCAGGTGGAAGATTGCAATCAGCTGCAGCGTCTTTGTTTTGCAAATTCTTCCCTCATCATAATCAATCACGTACCTCCCCCCACCCTCCCTCATCCTCCCTCACCGGGGGAGCAGGGGGAGCAGGGGAGGGCTGATCGCTGAGGTTCAGCAGCAGAGGTGAAGGATATGAATGCTGGTGACACACAGACCAATCCCCGCCCTCCATCCATCAGAAGACCTGTTCAGGGCCCGGGAGGCAGACGGAGGGGTCTCCTCTCCACGCCAGCTCGTCCTCAGTCGCTCAGGTGTCATAATATATGAACACAAACTAGGAATACACATGATATTATAAACATGCATATATACTCAGTTTGCCTAAAATATGCATGTACAAAGAACAAACCATACAGTGGCTTGTTTGGTTTCAAGTCGTGCATTTTGAATTTGTTCTGTGGTTTGAGATCATTGGATGATTGGATCTGAGGCGGGGTTCTCTAGGGTTCTGAGGATCACTGAGTCTGCATGTCCTCGTGAACATCCCTCCATCACAGAGGACTTCAGACAGGTACGCGATCCATCCTAAGATATGTTCACATTTTCTCTACACAAATGAGTGGCTGGCTGATGAATAAATCCATAACTAACGCCGAACGAAGAACTTAATTGAGTATCGATCTGCATGCGCAGCCTTTGTCACCAGCACGAGGAAGGGAAAATACACAAACAGGGAATGATAAATGTATTGGTTTTTGCGGAATTAAAATCATTATTCGAAGAATTCATGCTCTAGTTTTTCTTCGGAAAGGAGTATGTTCCATTTTATTTAATATTTAGTCCTTTAGTAGACACTTTTATCCACAGCCACTTGCAGAGCCATCTTCATGTGTCTTAAAGCACATGGCACCCATAAGGTGCAGGGCACCCCATGACACATGGCAAAAAAATCCACCACTACAAAATGGTACATAAAGGATGAGGCAGGCCGCGGTCACCAGAAGCTTTCGGCCGGGATTCAAACTCCCAACCACAACTGAGACCAACATAAGACGTCTTCTGAGACCAACACAACACGTCTTCTGAGATCAACACAACACATCTTCTGAGACCAACACGTCTTCTGAGAGCAACACAACACGTCCAACACGAGACCACATGTCCTTGGCATCACCTCCACTCTGCACATCCATTTTGCTGGAGTTACTTCTGTAAAGGTGGAAGCATGTTTCCACGACAAATATAACAATGAGTGAACTCCCGCCCTCACGTCTTGGTGAGGCGTGTCCTTCCCATCCCCCTGACAGGACATTAACAGCCCGGTGTCTGTGGTGGTGAAGGTCCAGGCGAGCCACGATCACCAGCCTCCCCCAGTGAATTTGTTAGCGTGTGTGTGTGTGTGTGTGTGTGTGCGTGTGTGTGCGTGTGTGTGGGTGGATGCTGGCCGGTGTCAGGCTCGTGAGGAGCTGACAGCTCCAGGGCTTGAAAGTAAGCTCTCCATGCTGAGCGGTCTGTAATTACGACCGCCACCGTTCCCTAAAACCCTGCCTTCCCTAAGAGGACATTACGTGAATTAGAACTGTCTTTGTGGAAAGCCCCCTGTTACCGCGGTGGTCTTCCAGTGTCCACGCCTCAATAGGGTGGGAAATAATGTATGCACGCACGTAGGGGGAAATTAATTATATGCCTTTCATTTTTTGCTCGACCAGTGGAAAAGATTATGATCATTTCGCTTTCAATTGAAAATCTTTTTGTCAGTAAGTGCCGTAATTGTGTCAGCGAGGAGAACAGACGCGTTCCGTTATTGACACTTTTAAAGTTAGCGAGAACGTTGTAACACCGAAGGCCGGAAGACGACAGAGATCAGCGCGAGGTTTCGTGCTGCTGAAGACGTCGCTCAGCACCTCAGACACGGCGTTCTCCCAACAGCCTCTCCACCAGGAGGAGCACTGACATGTCGGCTGTCAATCACTCAATCTTTATTTATATCACAAAACTTCTTGATCTACATTTACATTTTTTTAAACTCTCTCAACGGTACCACGTGGTTCTCCTTGTGACCATGGTTTCCCCCTGCGGTTCATAAAAAAAAATGCTATCTTACCAACTGAAAAACATCTAAAGACACGGAGAAGTAGATTTTAAACCCAAGTTGATTCCACACACCACGTGATTAGACGAACGTTATACAATAGACAACGCAGGTATAGAGCTGATGTAAAAGCCATCAACAGATAGCGAGGCCCTCCTGCAGCCGGCGTCCAGACAGGCTGCAGACGCCCAGCGCTGAGTCCCCGGGGGTCTTACCTCTCGGCAGTCGGACCAGACCGCCCTAACGATGGCGTCCACGTGAACCAAACAGGACGAGCTGCAGCCTTTTCTATTTGTGTAACTTGGCGTACGGCGAGATGTTTCCCCGCACCGCGGTCTGAGGGAGAGGAAACAGACCCCCTTTTCCATGACCGGCGCTGCTAAATATGGCCGGCTCGTTGCCACGGAAGCGCTAGATATCAGGCGACCATCGGGACGCGAGATCTGGACCCGAGACGTCTGGGTTTTGGTTTGTGAAGCAGGACGACAGGCGAGCAACCAGCTGTTCAACGCAAAACCAGAGGAAGTGCTTCATTACTCAGTCCCATTCCCTCTGCCTGGAAAATGATGAACTGCATTCATGTTTTGATGAAGCTCCAAAATAAAAGCCCCCCCCCCCCCCCCCCGTTTATCAACACCGTGCGCTGTGTGCTAACACAGCACCCGGCATGCTAACACCGCGTGCGTCGTTTTAACACCGCGCGCTGTGTGCTAACACCGCACACTGCGTGCTAACACAGCACCCGGCATGCTAACACTGTGCGCTGCGTGCTAACACAGCACCCGGCATGCAAACACCGCGTACATCGTGCTAACACCGTGCGCTGCGTGCTAACACAGCACCCGGCATGCTAATACTGTGTGCGCGTGCTAACACCACGCGCTGTGTGCTAACACAGCACCTGGCGTGCTAACACAGCACCCGGCGTGCTAACACCGTGCGCTGCATGCTAACACCCCGCCCGGTGCTCGGATCGCCAGGCTAATCTGTGGTGACACAGAGCCGCTGAACACCCCCGTCCTCTTCCTGCTCTTATTTTCACAGCCATTTTCCGTTTGACGGGGGGGTGGCTGATTCCCATCTCCAGGCCTGGTGTTCCTACTCGGCTCTCCTCCAGGGAACTCCTCCACAAGCACTTTACAATGTCGGGCCCATCAGTGAGCTGCAGAGGGATTTAGATGTTCTACATATACACACACATACATATGTACATATACTGTACATATATAAATATACATACACACATACATATGTACATATACTGTACATATATAAATATACATACACACATACATATGTACATATACTGTACATATATAAATATACATACACATACATATGTACATATACTGTACATATATACATATACATATACACACATACATATGTACATGTATACATATACATATACACACACATACATATGTACATATACTGTACATATATACATATACAAATACACATATACACACGTCTGTCTGTTTCATTTGATAATCCAGTGAACATATCCAAATAAAAATAAAATTAAGGAGGGGTTAAGAAAAGTAGAGGCAGTTTACCGTGTCCCCTCTTCGTCTTCTGATGTTGTTCCACAATGTACAAGAAACACGACCAGAAAGGTTCCTAGGTGGGCCCTATAGAACCCGACCTGTTGGAGGCGGTTCAGTGGAGGCTGTCACGCTCGGTCAGATGATTCTTCTGCTCCGCTGGCCTGCTGGGAGTCGAGTAGCGAGGGGAAGAAACAGAAAGACAAATCACAGCCGCCCTGCTCCTGCCCGGCTCAAGCACTTCCTTATCTCCAGACAAACAGCTTTGTTGTCTCCACGTTCTGCCGGCCGCTCCGTGACTGTGAACCGTTTCACACAACGACTGCGGCTGTGAAGAACCTGATCTGGACACGGTTCCAATGACGTCCCTGCACCTCCCATCCAGAGGAGAGGAGGTGGGGGAGGAACCCTGGCCCCACGGGTGGAGGGGGGGATGGCGGGCGAAGGGGGGGCAAGGTGGGCCGAGGGGGGGGCACAGTGAGCCGAGGGGGGGGCATAGTGGGCCAAGGGGGGGCATGGTGGGCTGAGGGGGGCCATAGTGGGCCAAGGGGGGGCATGGTGAGCCAAGGAGGGGGCATGGTGGGCCGATGGGGGGGCACGGTGGGCCGAGAAAAACAAACAGGTCCCATTTTGATGGCACCGTCGCTGTTTAGTGCTGCATCTATGAGTGGATTGGGCGAACGGCAGCTGCAGCACACCTCTCTCTCTCCATCACGTCCTCCCCCACTCTCTCTCTTCCTCGTCGGCCCCTCTCCCCCCTCCGGGGGGTCTATGCGTTGGCCCATCAGTGGCTGATCCATGCCTCGCTGTCTCTCTCCCGAGGAGGTCCTGGTCGCCCCCGGCGACAACAGAGTACATTAAAGATGAGCCGTCGTTCTCCTGGTGGCTCAGGGTTCAGCCTGCCCCCTTAAGCCCCTCCCCCTCCACCACATCACACACGCCACGTTGTGATGGTGCGACGTTGGTCTGTTGAAATCCTGACTGTGTCTGAACACCAATCAGATCCTTGCTTTAGTCGTGGGACAACAAAGACAGCGGGATTGATGTTGGATTATTTAGTAATGCAGTCAACGGTTTTTCCAAAGTGAGTGACAGTGAAGTCAGACCGGGGCCTTGAGGAGATGGTAGGGGTTTGACAGTGAATTCAGATACACACCATTGAGGAGACAGTAGGGGTTAGACAGTGAATTCAGATACACATCATTAAGAAGGCGGTAGGGGTTAGACAGTGAATTCAGACCAGGGCATTAAAGAGACGGTAGGGGTTAGCCAGTGCATTCAGATACATGAAATTGAGGAGACGGTAGGGGTTAGACAGTGAATTCAGATACACATCATTAAGGAGACGGTAGGGGTTAGACAGTGAATTCAGATACACATCATTAAGGAGATGGTAGGGGTTAGACAGTGAATTCAGATACACATCATTAAGGAGACGGTAGGGGTTAGACAGTGAATTCAGACCAGGGCATCTTGCTCCAGGATGCTCAAAGTACAGAGCTCATACTGAGTGGTCCCGCCCAGGAACGCTCCACCAGACTCTGGGCCACAGCGTCAAACCCACCCGGTGACCAGGCACCAAACAGTGGCGGGTGAGAGTCCAAAACGTTTAGCTAGCTTATCCAGGGGGGGGCGTTTACCTAAATGAGCGGGTGTTGTCTGATTGCGACACGTGGCCTTGCTTCGTTAACTGGCAGGAGACAAACAAACACACACACACTCATGTCGTTTCACCAGGAGGAACAGAGTTCACAGGGGTTCCACAGAGCTGTGGATTCAGCCGGCCCATCGTGCGGCGTATCCATCAGGCGCCAGACGGCCCGTAATGATCCTCGAGACGGATCACTCCTCGTTTCCCCGCTAACGTCCAACACAGGAAAAGTGAAACGCATGGCAGCTACACAACCCCCCACTCCTCTGTCATGGGCGTGCGAGTAAAGACATGAAGGGGAGAGAGAGAGAGAGAGAGAGAGAGAGAGAGAGAGAGAGAGAGAGAGAGAGAGAGAGAGAGAGGGAGAGGTAGAGCGAGAGAGAGGGAGAGGTAGAGCGAGAGACAGGGAGGGAGGGCGTCCTGGCCCCCTCACTCCCTTGAGCCAGGATCACTTAACATGTTTGGGTTGCGAGTTCAAAACAACATGGACGACCTCTACTAGGTCCTCAGAGCTGTCTGAGAGTGGTATCTATTACACACACACACACACACACACACACACACACACACTATAGACTGATACATATCCACCCACACATACACACAATGCAAACATACACACAATAAAAACTAATCCATACACACACTCCCAAGACAAGCACACACACACACGACACAAACCAAACACACATTTACAACATACTCACACAATACATACACTACACACAAACACTATCACATTAATCACACACACACACACACAGCCGACACACAGTGAACCACAGAAATATACAGGAAGGTTCACACACACACACACACACGCACACCACATAATTACATTGCAACCCTTCATCGCACACACATACACACACACACACACACACACACACACACGCTGCTGTGCCTCACATTATGTTGATGTGTTATAAATCACCGCAGTGTGGCGTGACAGCGAGCCACAGGGGCGGCCAAGGGTCAAGAGGGGTCAGGCACGCCAGGCTTTTCTGTGTTGATATGATTTTTCTTGCTTTTTTTGAAGGCAGGTCTGTGCAGGATGTCAAATGGGTCCACCTCAGCCATGATGGCTCTCAGCGTGAGGGGAGATGAACTTCCTGGAGAGGGCTGAGAACACTCATCACCAGCAGACAGCCTCGGAGCCTGGAACTAACATGGAGCTGTATTAATGATCCTCAAACTACAACCATGGAGCTGAATTAATGATCCTCAAACTACAACTATGGAGCTGTATTAATGATCCTCAAACTACAACTATGGAGCTGAATTAATGATCCTCAAACTACAACTATGGAGCTGTATTAATGATCCTCAAACTACAACCATGGAGCTGTATTAATGATCCTTAAACTACAACTATGGAGCTGTATTAATGATCCTTAAACTACAACCATGGAGCTGTATTAATGATCCTTAAACTACAACCATGGAGCTGTATTAATGATCCTTAAACTACAACCATGGAGCTGTATTAATGATCCTCAAACTACAACTATGGAGCCGTATTAATGATCCTTAAACTACAACTATGGAGCTGTATTAATGATCCTAAAAATACAACTATGGAGCTGTAATTATGATCCTTAAACTACAACCATGGAGCTGTATTAACGATCATTAAACTACAATTATGGAGCTGTAATTATGATCCTTAAACTACAACCATGGAGCTGTATTAATGATCCTTAAACTACAACTATGGAGCTGTATTAATGATCCTCAAACTACAACCATGGAGCTGTATTAATGATCCTCAAACTACAACTATGGAGCCGTATTAATGATCCTTAAACTACAACCATGGAGCTGTATTAATGATCCTTAAACTACAACCATGGAGCTGTATTAATGATCCTCAAACTACAACTATGGAACTGAATTAATGATCCTCAAACTACAACTATGGAGCTGTATTAATGATCCTCAAACTACAACTATGGAGCTGTATTAATGATCCTCAAACTACAACTATGGAGCTGTATTAATGATCCTCAAACTACAACTATGGAGCTGAATTAATGATCCTCAAACTACAACTATGGAGCTGTATTAATGATCCTCAAACTACAACTATGGAGCTGTATTAATGATCCTCAAACTACAACTATGGAGCTGTATTAATGATCCTCAAACTACAACTATGGAGCTGTATTAATGGTCCTTAAACTACAACCATGGAGCTGTATTAATGATCCTTAAACTACAACCGTGGAGCTGTATTAATGATCCTTAAACTACAACCATGGAGCTGTTTTAATGATCCTTAAACTACAACTATGGAGCTGTATTAATGATCCTTAAACTACAACTATGGAGCTGTATTAATGATCCTCAAACTACAACCATGGAGCTGTATTAATGATCCTCAAACTACAACCATGGAGCTGTATTAATGATCCTTAAACTACAACTATGGAGCTGTATTAATGATCCTTAAACTACAACTATGGAGCTGTATTAATGATCCTTAAACTACAACCATGGAGCTGTATTAATGATCCTTAAACTACAACCATGGAGCTGTATTAATGATCCTTAAACTCCAACTATGGAGACAACGTAGCCGTGTAAACCCACCTCCACCGTAAGTAAGGCTTTGTTTTCTAAACCTCACATACGTGTACCGCTGGTTCTCTGACACAACACCGCTACACCATGAGGACTCGAACCGGCAACCCCAGGACAGGAAGGCGAACGCTGCTAAACAGGACTTGATTGATCCCAGGAGCCACACGGCAGCAGGTCCGGGGAGGGGGGGGGGGGGGGGTCTTCAGGTCTGGTGGGGACCAGAGTGGTGTAAACCAGGGAGACATGAACCGAACCCCCACAGACCCAGCCTGCATCTGGAAGTGGTTTCCCACACGCTGGAGACGTGGCCACAGCTATGCTGCACGGCCGTGGTTGTCATGGATACGCGTGTGTCACGCGTCGCGGTCAGCCCTTGACGAGCGTGGGTTGTCGGATGTGGGTGGGGGGGGCGGGGCCACAGAGATATGCATTACCTGTGTGTGTGTGTGTGTGGCCTCACCACAACCAGACCATCTCATGGTTTCCGCTTGTTTTGGTTTCCGTTTGTTTTGGAGAGGCTCCTTTAAGGCCGTGGCTGGAGAAGGCTTGGTGACATGACGGCCTCGCGCTGTCAGGTCCTCAGGGGCTGCATCTCCATCTCATTGACAACTTATATATTTCATATTCTCTCTCTACAAAGAGAAACTCACAAGTATAACATCTCAAATCATTTCCCCTCATTTCATCATCACCGTCCCATCATCTCCCTCTGCTGGCGGCGGCGGCGGTGAGGGGCGGCAGAGCGCCGGTCTGGAGCCGCCGGCTGAGGGACGGGCGGCCCGGACTCTCCGCAGGGGGCTCCTCACATCGCCACCACAGGTGCGCCGCTCGCTGATTGGCCTCTTTGGGCGCCACGGCCCGCCAAGGGGCCCACCCCCTCCGATGGTCCCGCCCCCGTCATGGGGCCCACCCCCGTCATGGGGCCCGCCCCCGCGGTGAGGCCCGCCCCCGCCGAGGGTCCCGCCCCCGTCATGGGGCCCGCCCCCGTCATGGGGCCCCCCCCCCCGCGGTGAGGCCTGCCCAGGCCAAAGGGGCCCGCCCCGCTGAGCTGGTAGTTTTCCCGCGGCGTCAGGCGGAAACGCCCGGCAGACAACTTGTTCAATCAATGTCAGCCATGCGTGTCCATCGGCCCGTCGATGAGGAGCTGGAGATGATGAGCTGGAGATGAGGATCTGGAAATGATGAGCTGGAGATGATGAGCTGGAGATGAGGATTGGGAGATGAGGATCTGGAGATGATGAGCTGGAGATGAGGATCTGCATGATGAGCTGGAGATGATGAGCTGGAGATGAGGTTCGGGAGATGAGGATCTGGAGATGATGAGCTGGAGATGAGGATCTGGAGATGAGGAGCTGGAGATGATGAGCTGGAGATGAGGATCTGGAGATGAGGATCGGGAGATGAGGATCTGGAGATGATGAGCTGGAGATGAGGATCGGGAGATGAGGAGCTGGAGATGATGAGCTGGAGATGATGAGCTGGAGATGAGGATCGGGAGATGAGGATCTGGAGATGATGAGCTGGAGATGAGGATCTGGAGATGAGGATCTGGAGATGATGAGCTGGAGATGAGGATCTGGAGATGATGAGCTGGGGATGAGGATCTGGAGATGAGGATCTGGAGATGATGAGCTGGAGATGAGGATCTGGAGATGATGAGCTGGAGATGAGGATCTGGAGATGAGGAGCTGGAGATGATGAGCTGGAGATGATGAGCTGGAGATGAGGATCGGGAGATGAGGATCTGGAGATGATGAGCTGGAGATGAGGATCTGGAGATGAGGATCTGGAGATGATGAGCTGGAGATGAGGATCTGGAGATGATGAGCTGGGGATGAGGATCTGGAGATGAGGATCTGGAGATGATGAGCTGGAGATGAGGATCTGGAGATGAGGATCTGGAGATGATGAGCTGGAGATGAGGATCTGGAGATGATGAGCTGAAGATGATGAGCTGGAGATGAGGATCTGGAGATGATGAGCTGGTGCCGCTCTACCTCCAGCCTCTGCGCGGGGGGAGGGACAAATGTTTGCGTCCTGCACCCTAAACAAATGACAAATGTATAGGGTGCTGCCCACCGCGGCCGTGCAGGTCAGTGGGGGGCCGGCTGCAGCGTTCAGCCCCCCCACTGACCCCTGAGGCTGCAGAGTTCAGCCCCCCGCTGACCCCCCAAGGCTGCAGAGGCTCCCACTGAACACTCCGAGGGTACAGTGTGGGGAACGTTGGAAGAACATTCAGTCAATTTAATTTTTGATTGAAGCTCCTCCCAATTCTTCCTCTTCCTGATTGGATGGATCTTTTTGAGCAGAAGGGGGTGGAGCTATAACAGGGGACCAAAATCAACTGAAAGAACAAATAGTTATGAATAGTTATTTATAATACAATTAAAACTAAGAGTAATTGTATATTATTGTATATTATTTTTATTATTATTATATTATTATATTATATCAAGCATTATATTATTATATTATAGTATTAGCATTATTTATAACGGTTATATTCACTAATAGAGTCACAAGGTTATTGAGTCTAAATGGAGAACACTGCACAAGGCAGCTTCAGGAACACTAAAGGCCTCATGTGTCACATGAAACACATCTTGACATGTAAATGAATCAGCTCACAGCCCACTGCGACTCATCGTCACCCCGTCTGAGGAGAAAGCTCTCAAAAATAGAGAGAAGCCTTATTTCCAAAAGGTTGATATTTGACTCATGATGCAATTTACAGCAACACCTTATCCAGGGTACTAGCGTAGTCGATTAGCCTTTAGCAACAAACGGCTGGTTTGACGTTTCCTATTCAGGCAGCTGAAAAGGTTAGCCTGAGTTCAAATGCACCTGAGAGTTCCTTCTCGGTGTGTATGTGTTTGTGTGTGTGTGTGTGTGTCTGTCTGTCTGTCTGTCTGTGTTTAATAGGAGAACGACCTGTTACTGTATGTTACTATTGGTTTATTGGACAGATACAGGTGTTGAAAGATTCTACGAGAGCTTGGTTATGCTTGAAAAACCAGAGAAATACACAGGAGACACACACACACACACACACACACACACACACGCACACACAGGAGACTATAAAGGAAAACACACACCCACACACACATACCCCAAGTACACGCCACTGCACAGATTAATAGACAAATGCATATAAATGGGCATGTGTG
>JAXIVH010000367.1:25000-45000 GCA_036785325.1 Urophycis tenuis | reverse complement strand
TTCAGCTGAAATCAAAGTGACATGAGGAGTCCCTCGCGGGGCTACAGTGTGGACTTTTGATCTTCCCATCTGCCACAGAGTGTGTTTGTGTGTGTGTGTGCTGCCCCCCCCCCCCCCCCCCCCGATCACGCACACCCACACACAAACAAACATGGACGCCCAGGAGAGCAGGGCCTCTACGAGGTGCTGGGAGAACCAGAGCCAGTCCTACCAGGAGCTGGGAGAACCAGAGCCAGTCCTACCGGGTGCTGGGAGAACCAGAGCCAGTCCTACCAGGTGCTGGGAGAACCAGAGCCAGTCCTACCGGGAGCTGGGAGAACCAGAGCCAGTCCTACCGGGTGCTGGGAGAACCAGAGCCAGTCCTAGCAGGTGCTGACGTCAGGGAGCCGTGCCCCAGAACCTGAGGTCTAGAAGTCTTGACCGCTGGAGCACGGCCTGCAGGGTCCGTCACTCTGTACTGTATGGACACACTGTGTCAGTACATACATGTATGTACTGTATGTACATTAGGGATGCACCCGAATACGAATACGTTATTCGGAAAGCACAGATAATGCGATGTAAACATATCTGTATTCTACCCGAATATTTGCGTTATTTGGCAAAAAAAAAATCTTAAAATCCGTTCATATCATTGTGGATGGCAGGTTGCTAACAAGAGAAAAATGTCTATTCTGTTTGCATCATCGGACTTTGATTTCACTAAATAGTCGTTTAATTTATTACAAATGATTGAAAGGAGATCACTTATGTCGTCGTCCCACTGAGTCAGCGCACAACAGCGAGCTGAGCTGAGCTGACCGCGGTGGACATGAAACTTAGAGCTTGAAATTAGACATTCGCCTGACATTCACCACATAGCTGATCTCTCTATCTTATTAAAAGTCAAATAATCTACTGACACAGTATGTTTTCCTGTTTTGTATTCCGTTGTGAAAATATAAATAGTGTGCGATGACAGTCGAACGTTTTACCGTGTATTTCAGTCAATATTAATTCCTTTAAGTGACATATGCTGCATGTATCAGTCAGGTTTAATGGAATTTTGACCAAGTATTTCATGGTTATTTAAACAAACAGCAACACATTCAAGTTTAGATTTATCATTCAGTATCCGCTGTGTGAGAGAGGGCAAGAGCGCAGCCCTTTGCATTACGTACGGTAGGCAGCAGGTGGCTTGTGCGTGTCCTAGTGGTGTGGACTGGCATACAATTCGGTAAGACAAATCAATGATCATTAAGGCATTATCTATAAGAAACGTTCAAAACAGTAACCTGGTACTGCGTCCGGAGTAAAGGCAATTGTATAAAACATGTTAAATATGTGTAGCCGACTCTGGAGGCCATGCAGGCTATTTCTTTCATAACTATGTAATTATTGTCGTAAAGTGTATTTCATAATTAATTATATAACAATATTAAATCAATGTGATGCTTGGAAGGGACTACTATTGCATTGCAAATGAATATTAGGTTAGAAAATACAAATTCGGCACAATAAAGGAGACTTCCGGTATAAACCACGCCCATTTCCGGTTTTCTATCCGAATACAGATACAGATACAGATAATTTTTTGGTTGAACAGATACAGAAACAGATACAGATAGTGAGGTTGCTGTGCACCTCTAATTAGGGCTGTCGCGGTTAAGGAATTTCTCCTGCGGTGAGTGAGAGCGGCTCAACACCGCGGTGTGCGGTGATATCGCCGCCCCCTTAAATAAAACGCTAAGCGAGCAATGTTTTTGTTAATTGGGCTAATAAATTATAAATATCTAAACTCACAGTATAGTAATAGTAATAGATACATACAAATAAAGCGTATTATTATATAATTATAAAAAGACATGACAATGTTATATTATAACACTTCTTATTGAACTGTTGTTCAGAACAATCAGACTTTTAACGCTAACGCTCTTAAACATCACAGCTGAAATGAAAAAACAAGCGCCCGTCTTTTAAACACAGCCTTTAAGCTGTAAGATTTATACCTGGGCAATGTTCTATCTACCTTTGTTTTTGCGTCACGTCTCCCAAAGGGGAGACGTAACATTAGGCTTTGACACAAGTGTAGCTGCCATCTCTCCCGCTCTCTCCCGTCATGTTGGTTACGTGCGGTGGTCGCGGTGGCTCAACATACATACATCGCGACGCCTCTTAGCACCGCGGTTATTCATTTTTGCGGTAGGGCAACAGCCCTACCTCTAATGTACATACATGTATGTACTGTATGTACTGTATGTACATACACGCTCTGCATGTACACAGCATATATACTGTATACCATAGGTCGGCAATAGGCGGCCCGTGGGCCAGATGTGGCCCGCAAGCATGAAACATCTGGCCCGTGAGGTTGTTTGAACTATAATGAACGATAATGAAAAATTATGAAAATAAAAATATAAAATATGAAATCGACAGTCTCAAAAATGCTCTTTATTTAGAAACTTCATCTTTCAAAACAGAAAAATTTCCTCAGTCTAATAATAATGCTTACTTGTTTAATCTGGATGAGGGTGAATACACACATTAGCGATGTGCAGCGTGAACGTGCAAGATGCAAAAACAATAACTGAAATTAGCTGAAACTAGTCCTTAAAACACAGGTTGTCTTTCAAACAAAGCACATAGCTTCATGTTATTGTGAAAAAAACACGACTTCTTTCAAACAGGCCAGACATCATATATAGACTGTGAAAAGTAAAACACGAGTTTCAAACATAGCGTACTCAAGTTATTTAGGCCTGACTGTGGTGGCACCAAAAATGTAAACTGATAACAAAACAAAAAAGCAAAAAAGAACGAAGTAAAAAAGCTGAAAAAAAAAAGTTTGCGCGACTGACACCGTTGATAATTGCAGCCTGCACTGCATCGGACAGCACTTCTATGCGGCGGACAGCGGACCTCGCAGAGAGGGACATCTGTTTCACTGATCCGATCACACACTACCCATCGACTTGTCGGTATCCAGTTCCTCCAAAACTGTCACCATCATCTCTTTGAAGACCTCTGCATCAACAAATGGCTTGTTGTGCTTTGCGAGTACCCACGGCGCTTTCAGAGATGTGCTGGTTACCTTCTGTTGGGATGTGAGGCCTCGCACCAGGATCCTGCTGCTGTGTGCAGAACCACCTTTGAGTGCTTGGATTTTGCGCTTTCGTGCCTCTGTCTTCGGAGGGAATGCATCCTTGAAATTAGCATGCTTCGTTTTGTGGTGCCGTCTAATATTGTACTCTTTGCATACAGACACAACAGGCATATAATTAATAGCGCCCCCAATGGTCAGTCCACAAATTTCACCCACATCAGCCCCCCACCCCCCCCCCCCCCCGCGGGTTTTGGAAAATATCTGGCCCGCAGCCAAAGTTTATTGCCGACCCCTGCTGTATACTGTATATATATATATATATATATATATATATATATATATATATATACAGCATACTGTATATATTCAGGAAGCAGTCGGATCCCTTCTGTACGGTTTATTATGTCCTTCGTATTTGGAAATTCCTAGAATGAATTCCGCCTCACAAGCCAGAGATGATGACTTCTCAAGGCAGCCCGTCAGAAGACCTCCTGTAGCTGTGAGGTCTGTAAGACCACCCGTCAGAAGACCTCCTGTAGCTCTGAGGTCTATAAGACCACCCATCAGAAGACCTCCTGTGGAATCTACAAGACCACCCATCAGAAGACCTCCTGTAGCTGTGAGGTCTATAAGACCACCGTCTGAAGACCTCCTGTAGCTGTGAGGTCTATAAGACCACCCATCAGAAGACCTCCTGTAGCTGTGAGGTCTATAAGACCACCCGTCAGAAGACCTCCTGTAGCTGTGAGGTCTGTAAGACCACCCATCAGA
This sequence comes from Urophycis tenuis, assembly GCA_036785325.1. Taxonomy (NCBI): domain Eukaryota; kingdom Metazoa; phylum Chordata; class Actinopteri; order Gadiformes; family Phycidae; genus Urophycis; species Urophycis tenuis. The sequence continues at coordinate 41,141 of JAXIVH010000367.1, read as the reverse complement.
AGACCTCCTGTAGCTGTGAGGTCTGTAAGACCACCCATCAGAAGACCTCCTGTAGCTGTGAGGTCTATAAGACCACCCATCAGAAGACCTCCTGTAGCTGTGAGGTCTATAAGACCACCTGTCAGAAGACCTCTTGTAGCTGTGAGGTCTGTAAGACCATCCGTCAGAAGACCTCCTGTAGCTGTGAGGTCTATAAGACCATCCGTCAGAAGACCTCCTGTAGCTGTGAGGTCTGTAAGACCACCCATCAGAAGACCTCCTGTAGCTGTGAGGTCTATAAGACCACCCATCAGAAGACCTCCTGTAGCTGTGAGGTCTATAAGACCACCCATCAGAAGACCTCCTGTAGCTGTGAGGTCTATAAGACCACCCGTCTGAAGACCTCCTGTAGCTGTGGGGTCTGTAGGACCAGCGCTGTGGGCCTCGGTCACTTGTTGGGAGTTTAGCAGTAGACAAATTAAGCAACAACAAAAATTCACCCGATTAATTGGCGAATAAGAAGAAGCTCCTCCTGTCAGGCGGGATGGAGAGGGGTTGGCCCACCAGGGCCCGCAGAACTGCATTAAAACGGAGGAATCATTAGGCTTCATTTGTATTGGCTAACTGGACGTTGTTTTTCTCATCTCGATTCCTTCCTGGAAGATGTGAGCAGAGGGGGTCTGGAGGGGTGCTCAGGCCCAGCCGGGGAGCACAGGCCTCCAGCTGAAAGCTTCTCCCGCTCTCCACAGGATAATGTTCACTGTTCACTGTTTGTGCTCCAGATGAAGCCGCTTTAACGGCGACAAGGTCAGGAAAACGACTCTTGAAGGTCAGGTGTTTCACTGGACACTTTCTCACAAAGAACATTTAAAGAAAACACAATTTCCCTCAATGTGATGAGAAGCATTTGATAAAATCCTTAAAAATAATAAAGTGAAACAATGTGTTTGTGAAACAAAATGCGCCTTATGTAACAAAGATATAAAATATATTAAATGTTTACAATAACATTACAATCACACTCACTTACGCCTAAAATAAATTATTTTCAGAAGTGTGTAATGCTTGAAACTTATTCCCTCCATACTGTAAGGATTAAACATAAACCCAGAGCCTTAATTCCTGTATCATTTGGGCAGCCGTCATCCAATAACAATGACGCACTTTGGAAACACTGATCCTCTGAGAAACGTTTCAGACGCTGACACCCACAGCTTGCCACGAGGCTGTCAGCCTTCCGCACATATTGAGGATGACAAGCCACGGCTCTGAGGGTCAGAGGTCAGCCTCGTCAGGGACAGAAGGTTCTGGGAGGCGACGCTCAGCCTGTTAATCTGCTGTGACGCCACTGAAGCCTCTGACCACAGCCTCTCTCTGACCACAGCCTCTCTCTAACCACAGCCTCTCTAACCACAGCCTCTCTGACCACAGCCTCTCTCTAACCACAGCCTCTCTCTTAACACAGGCTCTCTGTAAACACAGCCTCTCTCTGACCACAGCCTCTCTCTAACCACAGCCTCTCTGTAAACACAGCCTCTCTCTGACCACAGCCTCTCTCTAACCACAGCCTCTCTGTAAACACAGCCTCTCTCTGACCACAGCCTCTCTCTAAACACAGCCTCTCTCTGACCACAGCAGCGTTACGGCCACAGCCTCTCTCTGACCACAGCCTCTCTCTGACCACAGCCTCTCTAAACACAGCCTCTCTCTAAACACAGCCTCTCTCTAACCACAACCTCTCTCTAAACACAGCCTCTCTGTAAACACAGCCTCTCTCTGACCACAGCCTCTCTGTAAACACAGCCTCTCTCTGACCACAGGCTCTCTGTAAACACAACCTCTCTCTAACCACAGCCTCTCTCTAAACACAGCCTCTCTCTGACCACAGCCTCTCTGACCACAGCCTCTCTCTAACCACAGCCTCTCTCTAACCACAGCCTCTCTCTAAACACAGCCTCCCTGTAAACACAGCCTCTCTGTAAACACAGCCTCTCTCTGACCACAGCCTGTCTCTGACCACAGCCTCTCTAAACACAGCCTCTCTCTAAACACAGCCTCTCTGACCACAGCCTCTCTCTGACCACAGCCTCTCTGTAAACACAGCCTCTCTCTGACCACATCAGCGTTACAGACCGCAGTGCCGCCTCACTGCCTCCAGGAACTATGCTCGAGACCGACAGGAACATCACCAGACCTCTCCGCCTGCTCGCCCCCCCGCCTCCACTCATCAGGGTTGCTGCGGCAACCGCATCAGGACCCCATGTGACGCCGGGTCCTGAAAGGCCCCCAGACGCCACTTGGTTCTTCAGCCCACGCTGACAGCGCTTGATGTGACGAGGAGACAGAAAGACCGGGAAGGAGGGAATAAAGACAGGGAAGAGTGGAAGAATGAAGAGAGAGAAAACCCAACGTGCCCGTCTGGGGGGGGGGGGGGCGTGACCACAGAGCCCCCGCTCTGTCCCAGGCCCCGCCCTGCCTCGTCTCTGATTATTCAGATATTTCCCCGTCGTTCAGAGCGCTCGTTTGGGCGTTCCCGGCCCAGCGGCCCCCCAGGGAGGGCGGTGCTGCTCGCCCCTCTCCATCAGAACCGGCCGGCGCTCTGTGGAGAGGGCCGGTCCCCGAGCAATCCTGAGAGCAATCTCCGCGCTGATAGAGAGGGTCGTTACACTGGGGCCCCGCGGAGTGCATCATTACGTTAGGACTTACTACCACCAGAGAACGGAGCCCAGAGCAAGCAGCACCGCGCCCTGGTCAGCCAACACCCCCACGGCGATGTGACGGCTCTAGTCTGTACTTACTTTTGTTTCTGCTCTCCGACAATTAGAACACACCGCTGCAACTTTTCCGGATGTTCTAGGTTTACAGATGGACTTGGTGTCACTCAGAAAGTAGCCCTGCTACTCCTGAACTCACACTCAAGGTTCAACGTCACAGAGACGTTCCTAAAAAGAACACAATTCGTCCAAATATTCCTTAATATTCGGTATGGATAAAATGTCTCTTTTCCAGAAGTTACTGCAGTCGTAAAACAACTACCACCAAAAAACATATTCAAGACCACATTACACTCTTCCAGTCTCACTGCAAAACAATTAGACTGCAGCCCTCCACAGTGTTCCTTAATGTTCCTTATTCATGGCCTGCTCTCCTTTAATCGAGAACATGGAGCACACTTTTGTGGAACTTATTTGTTTATTTTAATTGGGCAGAAGAGGTCTCGCTCCATGCACAGAGGGTGTTGTCGAGGACCAGACCGGACCAGAACCAGTAGTAGTACAGTCTGGACCACAAGCAGCAGGAAGAACACGCAGACTAAAGACCACCACAGTGCTGTGTGTGTGTGTGTGTGTGTGTGTGTGTGTCCATCCACAACTCAAATTTGGACACACATGCCAGAACATTTCAATCAACAATCAAGAGTCTCAATCAAGAGTTTGCGCTAAACCCTGCGGCACTGACAGCTGGCCAGTGTGTCTGAGCGTGTCTGGCCTGTCTTGGCCACCAACTGGTTCCAAATCAAATAATAAATAATAAAAGACGTTTTAACTTGAAATGAATCACATAACTGTATCTTCTTCCACTGGGAAACACGTAATGCTTTGGACGGAAGGCACATTGTGGACTCCACGTGTCCCCACTGTGTCTCCACACTGCGTCTCCACACTGTCTCCACACTGCGTCTCCAGCACTGACTCCACACTGTGTCTCCAGCACTGCGTCTCCACACTGTGTCTCCACAGTGTCTCCACACTGCGTCTCCAAACTGTGTCTCCACAGTGTCTCCACACTGTCTCCAGCACTGCGTCTCCACCAAGCGGCAACATTCCATGCTGAAAAATGAAGCCCATGCGGAAGTGCAAAAACTTGCAGTTCCTCGACTGGCCGCTTGAGGCTGGCTGCAGAACGGAGTCAACTCCCATAGACACCCATGTTAAAATGTCCAACTTTACAGCCAAAATAAACATGTTTACATCCTGGTTCAAAAAACCGTTTTGGTGTCTTTCAGTAGTGTTCGAGTCCATGACAACTGTGAGGGGGGTGAATTTTTTTAGAATCCATTATTTTAATGCACAGAGAAGGATTTATTTTATGAATAATTAAGGGCGTGGTCAACTTGATTGGCAGCTGTCATCTGTCATCACGGCACGACCTTAACGGATTCGAGGCTTTGATTGGTCTGGCTGGAGGTAGGCGGGCTTAGAACACAGACTGAAATGTCCAAGATGGCGGCGCCCAGAAGCTCAATTTTAGGCTTCATCTCCGCTGTTAAGAATGCCTATGGGTGACGTCACGGAGGGTTTGTCCATTAGTTATATACAGTCTATGGTCTCCACACTGTCTCCACACTGTGTCTCCACACTGTGTCTCCAGCACTGTGTCTCCACACTGTGTCTCCAGCCAGACCTCCTGCAGGGTCCCGGGACACTCCTGACACCATATGTAGAACACTGCTGAGACACTAAGCTTAGGCTGAGATATGATGTCTACCACAACACATTTCCCTTACTTCTTATGAGCTGTAAACCAGTTAACAGGCCCTGGTCTCTTACTAACTATGAGCTGTAAACCAGTTTACAAGTCCAGGTCTCTTACTAATTATGAGCTGTAAACCAGTTAACAGGCCCTGGTGTCTTACTATGAGCTGCAGACCAGTTAACAGCCCCTGGTCTCCTACTTCCTGTGAGTTTGTATGCTAGCTTTGTTCCTCCCCTATGATTAGCCTTCATAGAGACCACTACAAACCAGTGATGGCCCAATGAGTTGACAATGGATCCTGGCTTGTGTCACGGTGCTGGACGAGCTCCAGAGATGGCAGTGCGTCATCGGAATATGTTTAATTAAAAAGAGCCTCTGGGATCTCCACCCCCAGTCAACATGTGATCTATCCTCCACAGTCCAGGAGGGAATGAAAACTCTCCTCAGCGACGTTGTCAGCGCCAGGACACGCACGCCTCGGCTGAGAACCATCAGGAGGATCAACCAAACAATATCCACTCTGAGTGGACCGGGCTCCAGGTGTAGCGCTGCAGGTACACACCATGCACCTGTGGGCTCCACGGTGTAGCACTGCAGGTACACACCATGCACCTCTGGGTGCCAGCCGTAGTGCTGCAGGTACACACCATGCACCTCTGGGTGCCAGCCGTAGTGCTGCAGGTACACACCATGCACCTGTGGGCTCCACGGTGTAGCGCTGCAGGTACACACCATGCACCTGTGGGCTCCACGGTGTAGCGCTGCAGGTACACACCATGCACCTGTGGGCTCCTCGGTGTAACGCTGCAGGTACACACCATGCACCTCTGGGCTTCACGGTGTAACGCTGCAGGTACACACCATGCACCTCTGGGTGCCAGCCGTAGTGCTGCAGGTACACACCATGCACCTCTGGGCTCCACGGTGAGCACTTACATCAAATATGAGAAGTAGAGCAGGTGACCGGGGTGGGTACCACCGTCCTCCTCCGTCAGGCTCTCCGCTGATGGAACAACAAACAGCCTCCCACTCAGAAGCTCCCCACAGGCCGCTAGCAACGCAGGCCATTAGAAACGCGGGGCCACTAGCAACGCGGGCCGCTAGCAATGTGGGCCGCTAGCAACGTGAGCCGCTAGCAGCGCAGGTCGTTAGCAACGTGAGCCATTAGCAGCGCGGGCCGCTAGCAGCGCGGCTCGTTAGCACCTCGGGCCGCTAGCAGCACAGGCCGCTAGCAACGCGGGCCGTCAGCAGCGCGGGCCGTTAGCAGCGCGGGCCGTCAGCAGCGCGGGCGGCTGCTGCTACGAAGGCACCGCAGGGCCGACGCAACACAAGAGATTATTTCCAGAAACCACTTCGTTTCAAAATGATCCTTTATTTATTTATTTTGGGACTAAAATATCCTAATTAAAGTGTAATGGTCACATGGCTAAGCCTGCCCTGGTGTTCAAGTGAAGTGAACTGGGACACGGCCGCTCTAAATCCCATTACAGCCTCCACAATGCTAATCCTTGAAAGCAATAAGTAGCTATTAAAAGTTCAAAAATTCACTGGGATGAAAAAAGTGGATACGCAAATAAGGGGATTAGGGACATGAAGCGGTGGCCAGCTGGACGCCGCCCCCATGTGAAGGGAAGCTCCGGCCCGTCCAGCCAGTCAGCTCAGTACCCCGCTGGCCGGTGGACCCCCACACTCCGTCGGGCGGCAGGATGTAGCGCCCGACCCTTTACACCACCCTCACGGGGACGGGAAAGGACGAGACACGAACGCAATATTGTCTCTCATGCGTGCCGTGACACAAGAGTGTCATTACATGGCTTATATTTTAATGGGTCGTCTTTATTCTGGTTGAAGATAACCCGAATAATGTCCATAATCCATATTACAAATATTCATAGAAACATGAGCAGGGCAGGCAGCCATGCAGTGAGGGCGGACCTCCCGGCCTCTCTTTAATACTTATTACAGAGTGTCTGGAACCTCCCTCACAGGAACCTCTGTCACAGGAGCCTCTGTCACAGGAGCCTCCGTCACAGGAGCCTCCGTCACAGGAGCCTCCGTCACAGGAGCCTCTGTCACAGGAGCCTCTGCACAGGAGCCTCCGTCACAGGAGCCTCCGTCAGATGAGCCCCGTCTCTCCGTCACAGGAGCCTCCGTCACAGGGAGCCTCGTCTCTCCATCACAGGAGCCTCCGTCACCCGAGCCTCCGTCACCGGAGCCCAGGAGCTGCGCCCCGCTAACACGCTCAATATTTCACATGTTTTACTTGATATGTCACATTTTCGCCCGATGAGTCCAGGGTGAAGGCGTGGGACATCTCTCCGGGGGTGAGGGTGTGGGGGTGAGGATGCGGGGGGTGAGGGTGCGGGGGGTGAGGGTGTGGGGGCTGCAGCAGCAGACAGCGTGGCGATAATTTGCTTCTGAAGCCTTTTTTTGGCGCCCGCTACATTACCAAGGCTGCAGGAGACGGACGTGTCCGTCTTTGGGGTCCAAGGCACCGAGACAATTACAGAAGTAAGCCGTGCATATCACTCTCTCTCTCTCTCTCTGTCTCTCACATTCTCTCTCTCTCACACACGCTCTCTCTCTCTCTCTCTCTCACACACACGCTCTCTCTCTCTCGCTCTCTCTCTCTCTCACACACACACACACACACACACAGACAGAAAAAGACATAACCTTGTTTGGGGAAACTGGCTGCCGTGGCAGTTATTTATTACCCATAACCCCCGGCTCATTATCAGCCCGCGTCACCTTTCATTTGGCGGCTGCGCCCCCCCCCCCCCCCCCCGACCCAGCGGTCGCGGACCCCAGTGTGGCGTGCGGCCGGAACCACTGCGGAAAAAAACCTAAAAAGCGCTGCGCTAAAAACCAGGAGCTGGCGCTCCAGCCGTCTGAAGAGAGGAGGCCTCAGAGCTGCCATTAGCATTCTGCCGACGCCGCGCGCTAACGACACTGCACGCTAACGGCGCGGCGGAGGGGATGTGTGACAGCTAATTATCCCAGTGGTGGCGGGACACGCGCGGCGTCTCACGCACAGGTCTGAGCGCCGTCCAACACGGCGGGGGAGAAACCCAGACGCCGCACAGCGTGCCGATGAAACGGAGAGACGCCGCCCCCCCTGGTCCTACGGCCAGGTGCAGCTGGAGGGGAAGGCCTCGCCGCTCTGAGGACATCCATCTTGTTCAGCCCATGAGAGCCGTAGCGGGCCCAGGGCTGGAGCATGGCCCAGACACACACACACACACACTAGGTCGCGACCCTGGAGGAACAACACGTTAGCGTCATGCTTCATGCCAACAACGCGACCCTGATGCTTCCTGAGATGAAATGACTCTTCATTAATGCAGTGAGGGACTCACAGCACAACAGAAACACGCAGCGAGAATCAAGGGACAATGAACAACCAGAGCAAGCTACACGGCTGGCATGTCTCTGCTGTACCTTCCTGTCTGATATCTACCTGTCTGATGATGTCATCCACCATCCCATCATACAACCCTATTACTTATCACACAAACACCATCGATCTCACCGATTACTAGAAGAACACTGTATGTACACATATAAATACATCTCATACTGTGTGTACTATGTACTGTACAAATAGGATGCAAGTACCACCATTTGTAATATATAACACCTGCATTTATCACATGTACCATGACACCAAAGGTCGGTCTGACCGAGCGACCTGATTGGTCAGACCTGGGACTTTATGGTGTGGATGAGAACACACCTGGCCATGCTCCAGTCAAACACACCTCATCACTATGAATGTGATCACGCCACTGCTTCCCCCCATAACATGGCGCCGCTGGCTTGGACATGCATGTGATGTTTGTGGGTGTAGAGGAGAAAATAATCACTGCAGTGCCAACGGTGACAAGAGTGATGGAAGGAACATCCTCTGGAGTAATGGTGCTTGATCAGACTCATTGATTACATTTATCATCACATCATCACCTCATTGATCACATGTACCATCACATCACTGATCACATGTACCATCACATCACTGATCACATGTACCATCACATCACTGATCACATGTATCATCACATCATTGATCACATGTACCATCGGCTCAGGGGTCACAGATGTGAGCATCATCAGCAGGTTATAAACAGTAGTGCTCCAACACATGAGGAGGTTTCCCACCCCTTAGGCAGCAGTGATCTCACCCTGTAAGCCTCCCCCCTCGCCTCCCCCCCCCCCCCTCCCCCCTGTAGATCACACCCTTCAGAGAGCAGCCAATGAGAGCGGGGCCCTAATGAGGATTAATACGTTACACTGAGGTAGCGAGTGGCACAAATACCACCCCCCAGGGGAGATGGACTACATAGAACACCCGCCCAACCACTTCCTGCTCCCAGGAGACCCCCTGGGGGAGGAGGGGGAGGCGGGGGAGGCGGGGGAGGCGGGGTGTCGGGGGAGCGGCTGTCTGTGGTGAGATCTCGCTGAGCGTAGGGAAAAACTGCTTTACTGTGTGTTCTGGTGTGTGTGTGTGTGGTGGGATGTGAGTGTGTGTGTGTGTGGTGGGATGTGAGTGTGTGTGTGTGTGTGTGTGTGTTCTGGTGGGTGTGTGGTGGGATGTTAGTGTGTTGAGGTTTGTGTGGGAGTTTTGAAGTTTGTGTTGAGCTATATGTGTGTTTTGAGGTGTGTATGTGTTGAGCAGTGTGTGTGTGTGTTGGTATGTGTGTGAGGTCTGAGGTGTGCCTGTGTGTGTGAGGTCTGTGGTGTGTGTGTGTGTGTGTGTGTGTGTGTGTGTGTGTGTGTGTGTGTGTAAGCGTGGCTGCCCGCATATGTGTGTGTGTGTTTTGGAGTGTGTGTTTGTGTGTGTTTTGGCGTGTGTTTGTGTGTGTGTGTGTTTTGGTGTGTGTGTGTGTGTGTTCCTGTGAAACCGAAACAAGATGAAAACAAAGAGCTGTGATGACCAGCAGCAGCAGCAGCAGAACCGGTACCTCTCCACTTCTACCCGTCCAGTTCTGCCCCACAGCAGCGCACCTCCAGCCCACAGGGTCACGGCCCACGGCTGGAGAAGCGAACAGCTCGCTGCCCAGCTGGCCATTGTGTGTGTGTGTGTGTGCGTGCGTCTGTGTGTGTTCCTCTCTCCCAGCAGATGGACAGCAGAACCGGTCCCGGCCGACTGGGCAGCCAGGGCTCCGACCCGGCAGCCCTCTGTTCCGGGGGGCTGGCGCCGTGGGCCTGTGGGGCCGTGACCCGGGCCGGGGGCCAGGACAGGCCGGACCCCCGACACACACACACACACACGCTGGGCGGACATGGGGGCGGGGCCAGAGCTGCCACACCACCGTCTGTAGAACCTGCGTCTGGCCGGTTGAACCCACTAGCGCGTTAGCCACGTAGCAACATCCATCGTAGCTGCCCCAGGTTCGATTCCATACAGCAGCCCTAACCTCTCTCTCTCTCTCTCTCTCTCTCTCTCTCTCTCTCTCTCTCTCTCTCTCTCTCTCTCTCTCTCTCTCTCTCTCTCTCTCTCTCTCTCTCTATCTCTCTCTCTCTCTCTCTCTCTCTCTCTCTACTGTCCTGTCCAAAACCCAATAAAACTAATATTGGAAGAACATGACAGTTGACACAGTGTGCATTTACAGCTCATGTTGTTATTATGTCACTTTGTACTGGAGCCCGTCTGATCGCCATGCAGACATTTCAACTCGTCACACTCCACCAGCGTCTCTTGGCAGAGGGCTGCCTTGCTCAAAGGGGCGCCCTGGAAATGTCCCGGCCCACAGTGCATTTGAACCATCCAAACAGGTGGGAATCGAACCGGCCGTCATTCGATCACACTGTGTCAAGTGCTGGCGTTACTGGGACACAGGAAGTAATCATACTTGTAGAGATTTATCGGAAGTACTTTCATTAAACCAAAAGCACTTTGTCACCATGTTTTATAACCACCCCTTCCCCCCTGCCTCCCCCGCACCCTCCCCCCTCCCTCCCCCCACACCTGGCGTCACCACTGCTTTCAAAGACAGATTTAATCCCCCAGCAGAGGATAACTCAACACTCAAACACGGCCCTCCATTAGACGCTGGCATGGCGGAGAGCAGAGTGTGTGTTTCTGCAGTGTGTGTGCTCTACTGGGTGTGTTTCTGCAGTGCGTTCTCTTGTGTGTGTTTCTGGAGTGTGTTTGTTCTACTGGGTGTGTTTCTGCAGTGTGTTCACTTGTGTGTGTTCTACTGGGTGTGTTTCTGCAGTGTGTTTGTTCTATCGTGTGTTTCTGCATTGTGTTCTCTTGTGTGTGTTTCTGCAGTGTGTGTTCTCCTGTGTGTATTTCTGCAGTGTGTGTGTTCTACTGGGTGTGTTTCTGCAGTGTGTTTGTTCTATCGTTTGTGTTTCTGCAGTGTGTTCTCTTGTGTGTATTTCTGCAGTGTGTGTGTGTGTGTGTGTGTGTGTGTGTGTTCAACTGGGTGTGTTTCTGCAGTGTGTGTTCTCTTGTCTGTGTTTCTGCAGTGTGTTCTCTTGTGTGTATTTCTGCAGTGTGTGTGTGTGTGTGTGTGTGTGTTCAACTGGGTGTGTTTCTGCAGTGTGTGTTCTCTTGTCTGTGTTTCTGCAGTGTGTGTTCTACGGTGTGTGTTTCTGCAGTGTGTGTGTGTTCTCCTGGGTGTGTTTCTGCAGTGTGTTCTCTTGTGTGTGTTTCTGCAGTGTGTGTTCTACTGGGTGTGTTTCTGCAGTGTGTGTTCTACGGTGTGTGTTTCTGCAGTGTGTGTGTGTTCTCCTGGGTGTGTTTCTGCAGTGTGTTCTCTTGTGTGTGTTTCTGCAGTGTGTGTGTGTTCTCCTGGGTGTGTTCTACGGTGTGTGTTTCTGCAGTGTGTGTGTGTTCTCCTGGGTGTGTTTCTGCAGTGTGTGTTCTCTTGTCTGTGTTTCTGCAGTGTGTGTTCTACGGTGTGTGTTTCTGCAGTGTGTGTGTGTTCTCCTGGGTGTGTTTCTGCAGTGTGTTCTCTTGTGTGTGTTTCTGCAGTGTGTGTGTGTGTTCTACTGGGTGTGTTCTCTTGTGTGTGTTCTCCTGGGTGTGTTTCTGCAGTGTGTGTTTGTGGTCTCCAGTAAACAGCGGTCTGTGCACGCGGGATGCGGTCCAGGTAGCGTGGCTGGCCGTCAGCGGGCCGTGTGTTCTCCGTGTTCCTGTCTCAGGCCAGTTAATTACGCGGCGCCCAGAGCGAGGGGGCGCTCCCCCCCCCCCCCGCCCCCCCGCTGGTTGTGTCAGCTTTCATTTGAAACCCCCGACGTTTCAACGCCCGCCGGCGTGGACGTTCCCGCGGCTTTGCATCACTGTCACTCCGACTGGGAAAAAAACTAAACACTCTGCTTCCACCATCTCTCCCCCCTCTCCCCCCCTGCCCACCCATCTACCCCACCCTCACACCCTCACCCTCCCCCGGAGTCTCGTCTGGGCTCCGGCGGGGTCTGGACTCGACACAAACTCAATTACGGCGGTCCAATTACAAAGTATCTGGTGGCGTCTGAGTGGAGCTCAAACGGCGAGCGCTGCGGAACGCGGTGCTGCATCGCGGTCAGGAGGAGACGGAGGGAATTAAAGTGTCTCTCAGATGGATTGGACTCGCTGCTCCGCTCCCCCAGAATACCTGCGCTGCCGGCCCCGCGCGGGCGAGACATCCTGTGCCGGCTGGGCCCGCCGAGCCCGCCTTTACAGAACCAGAACCAGGACTTTGATACCGGCAGAACTATTTCAACGGCGATACTGGAATGAAAGGGCAAGAAGCACAAACATGAGCAGGCCAGAGCGAGGCTACGGTCCTAAACCTAACCTAACCTAACCCTAACCTAACCCTAACCTAACCCTAACCTAACCTAACCTACCCCTAACCCTAACCCTAACCTAACCCTTACCTAACCTAACCCTAACCCTAACCCTAACCTAACCTAATCTAACCCGAAGCTAACCATAACCTAATCCTAACCTAACCTAAACCTAACCTAACCTAATCCTAACCTAACCTAACCTAATCCTAACCTAACCTAACCTAAACTAACCTAACCTAACCTACCCCTGTGTTCAGTCTGCTTCAGAGCCCACTTGAGAGCAGGACTCTCTCTGGGTTTGAGTGTCAGACTTACTGTCTATTACTGTGTCTATTCTTAATAATACTGTGTCTATTCTTAATATTACTGTGTCTATTCTTAATAATACTCTGTCTATTCTTAATAATACTGTGTCTATTCTTAATATTACTGTGTCTATTCTTAATAATACTCTGTCTATTCTTAATAATACTCTGTCTATTCTTAATAATACTGTGTCTATTCTTAATATTACTGTGTCTATTCTTAATATTACTGTGTCTATTCTTAATAATACTCTGTCTATTCTTAATTATACTCTGTCTATTCTTAATAATACTGTGTCTATTCTTAATATTACTGTGACTACTCTTAATATTACTGTGTCTATTCTTAATAATACTGTGTCTATTCTTAATATTACTGTGTCTATTCTTAATAATACTGTGTCTATTCTTAATAATACTGTGTCTATTCTTAATATTACTGTGTCTATTCTTAATATTACTGTGTCTATTCTTAATATTACTATGTCTATTCTTAATAATACTCTGTCTATTCTTAATAGTACTGTGTCTATTCTTAATAATACTCTGTCTATTCTTAATAATACTGTGTCTATTCTTAATATTACTGTGACTACTCTTAATATTACTGTGTCTATTCTTAATAATACTGTGTCTATTCTTAATATTACTGTGTCTATTCTTAATAATACTGTGTCTATTCTTAATAATACTGTGTCTATTCTTAATATTACTGTGTCTATTCTTAATAATACTGTGTCTATTCTTAATATTACTGTGTCTATTCTTAATAATACTGTGTCTATTCTTAATAATACTGTGTCTATTCTTAATAATACTGTGTCTATTCTTAATAATACTGTGTCTATTCTTAATAATACTGTGTCTATTCTTAATAATACTGTGCCTATTCTTAATAATACTGTGTATTCTTAATAATACTGTGTATTCTTAATAATACTGTGTCTATTCTTAATATTTTAAAGCTCAATTAAATAGTTTTCTTGTTTCTGTATCCATATATGTGGGGTTCTTTTTGATGCTGAATTAGTAAATCTGTTTAATCATTTCATGATTGTAAATAGATCAAGCTCAGAGTGTTTTGCAATTTCCTTCAGGGATCATTAAAGTATGTCTGTTAGGCTTATGAAAGCTTTTAGATGGTATGCAGGAATCTGATGTACCCTACACGTGAGTTTTGATTTCTTTGAGTTAACTTTGTATTATATCTCACTTATCAAACAGCGTCGTGACTCAAACGTTCCGGTACCAACAACATGAGGAACGGTTCTTAACAGGAGGGCCTTCTGCCATCACCCTGCAACAAGACTTCTGAGGGCACTGAGGGTTACATACATAATATAGAAATACATTTATCCACGACAGTGTTCACACAGCCTGGGTGGTCCCGGCGGGAATGGGACCCCTAACCCTGGCGCTGGTGCTGCCGTCGTCAGGATGTGGTAACCAGGGTTACCATGGCATCAGGAACCACCTGTCCATCAGCGCGGTGTAACGGCTGCCCCAACAGAGCACCAGGCCATCTGAACGTCACATGCTTCTGCCCCTCTACACTGCCCTCCACACTGCCCCCTCTACACTGCCCCCTCTACACTGCCCTCCACACTGCCCTCCACACTGCCCCCTCCACACTGCCCTCCACACTGCCCCCTCCACACTGCCCTCCACACTGCCCCCTCCACACCGCCCTCCACACTGCCCTCCACTCTGCCCCCTCCACACCGCCATCCACACTGCCCCCTCCACACTGCCCCCTCCACACTGCCCCCTCCACACCGCCCTCCACACTGCCCCCTCCACACTGCCCTCCACACCGCCCCCTCCACACTGCCCTCCACTCTGCCCCCTCCACACCGCCATCCACACTGCCCCCTCCACACTGCCCCCTCCACACTGCCCTCCACACTGCCCCCTCCACACCGCCCTCCACACTTCCCCCTCCACACTGCCCTCCACACCGCCCCCTCCACACCGCCCTCCACACTGCCCTCCACACTGCCCCCTCCACACCGCCCCCTCCACACCGCCCTCCACACTGCCCCCTCCACACTGCTCTCCACTCTGCCCCCTCCACACTGCCCCCTCCACACCGCCCTCCACACTTCCCCCTCCACACTGCCCTCCACACCGCCCCCTCCACACCGCCCTCCACACTGCCCTCCACACTTCCCCCTCCACACTGCCCTCCACACTGCCCCCTCCACACCGCCCCCTCCACACCGCCCTCCATACTGCCCCCTCCACACTGCTCTCCACTCTGCCCCCTCCACACTGCCCCCTCCACTCTGCCCTCCACACTGCCCCCTCCACACTGCCCCCTCCACACTGCCCTCCACACTGCCCTCCATGCTGCCCCCCACGCTGCCCTCCACTCTGCCCCCTCCACACGGCCCCCTCCACTCTGCCCTCTCTACACTGCCCTCCACACTGCCCTCTACACTGCCCCCTCCACACTGCCCTCCACACTGCCCTCCACACTGCCCTCCACACTGCCCCCTCCACACCGCCCTCCACACTGCCCTCCACACTGCCCTCCACACTGCCCTCCACACTGCCCTCCACACTGCCCTTCACACTGCCCCCTCCACACTGCCCCCTCCACTCTGCCCTCCACACTGCCCTCTACACGGCCCCCTCCACACTGCCCTCCACTCTGCCCTCCACACTGCCCTCTACACTGCCCCCTCCACACTGCCCCCTCCACTCTGCCCTCCACACTGCCCCCTCCACTCTGCCCTCTACACTGCCCTCTACACTGCCCCCTCCACTCTGCCCTCTACACTGCCCCCTCCACACTGCCACTCCTCAATGTCACGTGACGTGACGCAGGGCGTGAGCGCGGCTCATGACGTGGGCGTCTGGCCAAGCCCCGCCTACAGGAGGCCCCTCCCACTGTGCGTTATTACCTCTCGCCAGAGGAGGACGGCGGCCACACGGAGAAGCTGCAGATTAAACCACTCAAATATGACCATGAAAGCAGTTGTTTTCAATTTCCATCTCTGCGCTGTTAATTTGGCGAGCAGGTGGTAATGACTCCGGCTTCAAAGGGCCGGCGGTGAGCGCGTGCGAGCCTGCGAGGGGAGCGGGGGGTTAAAGTCAGGTCAGTCGGCTGTAATCGCTGGGATCTGAGGCCGAGCACAAAGGAGAGATCCCCCCCGGGGTGCAGGGTTCCTGTTGAGTGTAGCACAGCTAGAGCTGCTCACCAGCACACACAACTCACACCCTTTGATTAGAATCTACAGATTCTAAAGGAAGTTGAGGCTTTTCAAGAAAAGATATCACAAAGCTGAACTCGTGCAAAAGTAATACGGGCCAGCAGCTTTGATCCAAACACACTCAGGAGTACGAGCATGTAGAGCTGCGCCCAGAGCTCTGCAGCGCTCTGCAGTGAGCATGCAGCGCTCCGCAGTGAGCATGCAGCGCTCCGCAGTGAGCATGCAGCACTCTGCAGTGAGCATGCAGGGCTATGCAGTGAGCATGCAAGGCTATGCAGTGAGCATGCAGCGCTATGCAGTGAGCATGCAGCGCTATGCAGTGAGCATGCAAGGCTATGCAGTGAGCATGCAGCGCTCTGCAGTGAGCATGCAAGGCTATGCAGT
>JAXIVH010000367.1:0-20000 GCA_036785325.1 Urophycis tenuis | reverse complement strand
CTGGACGCTATGTGGCGCTGCGCATGTGCAGAATGGCACTGCGCATGCGCAGAATGCAAAATCCGATTCAGATCCGATTGCTGAGTATACGTGCCGTTAAAAGTCTGACTATGAACGAATTATCCAGGTGTTGTTATCCTATTTTGAGATGTCCGAAGTAGGTCCGAAGTAGGTCGGATTAAGGTGTTTACATGCACTTAAAAAGTCTGAACGATGTCTTATACGATTAGAAATTCGAATTTCTTGCTGCATGTAAACGTACTGATTGTGAGTTAGAGTTACTGTGAGTTAGAGTTACTGTGGGTTAGAGTTACTGTGAGACAGAGTTACTGTGAGTTAGAGTTACTGTGAGGTAGAGTTACTGTGAGGTAGAGTTACTGTGAGTTAGAGTTACTGTGAGTTAGAGTTACTGTGAGACAGAGTTACTGTGAGACAGAGTTACTGTGAGACAGAGTTACTGTGAGACAGAGTTACTGGCCCTCATTTATCAAACAAGCGTACGACAGAAAATGGACGTGAAATGGACGTACGCTCATTTCCACGTTGCGCTTGGCATTTATCAATTTGAACGTGAGCGCAGGCTGCGACAAAATCTCACGTCAGGTCTGAGCTCGTGTACGCAACTTTTACGAATGCGACCAGTGGCGAGACATATATCCGCAAGAGTCGGACAACTTTTTCTTCACCTTATTCGGAATAAGATAATTTTAACGCAATGCAAACAATAGCCTATAGGTCACATGTGAAATGTTTTAAGCTGGATCAATTTAACATCAATTTTACATTTATTTAATTATTCAATTAATTATTTACCTCTTCCGTAGCCCGCTGAACATGGGGCACACTGTTGACTGCAACAGTGATTTGTTTCCATATAGCATTTTTTTTGCTTGCCCTTAATTAGATTAGATTAGATTCAACTTTATTGTCATTGTGCAGAGTACAAGTACAGGGACAACGAAATGCAGTTGGCGTTCTAACCAGAAGTGCAAATGAGCGATAAAGGTGCGGGTTGAAATGCAGAAATGCAGAATAAGGTGCAGATTGCAAAATTGAAAAACATGAAAAGTGGCAGTAGTTATTAAAGTGACGGTAATTAATGATAGTTATTAAAGTGACAGTAAACAGTGCAGGTGGTGGTAGTGATCGTTAAGGTAGTCAACGGTTACTAACACTAGCAGAAACAGGCTGTAAACAGTATTAAAAAAAATAATAATAATAATAATTTAAATGTAAACAATGTACAGATAGTGTGAGAAATAGTAATATACTACAAGAAGTGTAGCCTACAGATGGTGCAATAGTGCGCTGGTGCAATAGTGCGCTAGTGCAATACAACGGAACGGGTACAACAGATGAATGTGGATTGTATGGATATGGGGGTGGGGGGTGCAACGGCAGTTGAGAATAAATAGTATGTCCAGTGGGGTGAGGGGTGGGGGTGCTGGGTGGGCAGCGGTGAGTGTCCTTGGGGGGGGGGGGGGGGGGGGGGGGGCGCATCAACAAGTGACACGAGTGTCTCCATTTCTGTTTCTGAATATTCCGCTTCTTCTTTGCCGTTAGATGTTTCTCCATGTCGTAAAAGTTAGGGGCCGCCGTATCTTCTGCAGCCTAGTTTGACATATTTTCATGTTCTCAGGCGGACTGTCATTGGCGGGCGTTTGACCACACTTGCACTCATTTCTGAATTTCTTTATTCTGTAAAAGATGAAGACATTTTTAGTTCTTAATTTTCAGCAATGCAAGATGTTGAAAGGAAATTCTGTAGCTCATCTTAAGTCTCAGAGGCTGATCTAAGGTTGACCCTTCCATTCAGTCGCTGCTGTTTAAGATGGAAGCTGTGTGGCCTGTCTCGCGTCTCGCTCTGCATCTCAGCCGCCGTATTTATCAACACCAAGCTCCTTCATACGCTGGGATTGGTGTGATACGAAAGTTTCGTAAATCTCACGTGGGTCCTATCGTAAGATGAATCATGCGTTCAGATTTTCGCTCATTTCTATCTTTGTTTGATAAATGAGGGCCACTGTGAGTTAGTTACTGTGGGTTAGAGTTACTGTGAGACAGAGTTACTGTGAGTTAGAGTTACTGTGAGTTAGTTACTGTGAGTTAGTTACTGTGAGTTAGAGATACTGTGAGTTCGAGTTACTGTGAGTTAGAGTTACTGTGAGTTAGAGTTACTGTGAGTTAGTTACTGTGAGTTAGTTACTGTGAGTTAGAGTTACTGTGAGTTAGTTACTGTGAGTTAGTTACTGTGAGTTAGAGTTACTGTGAGTTAGTTACTGTGAGTTAGTTACTGTGAGTTAGAGTTACTGTGAGTTAGTTACTGTGAGTTAGTTACTGTGAGTTAGAGTTACTGTGAGTTAGTTACTGTGAGTTAGTTACTGTGAGTTAGTTACTGTGAGTTAGTTACTGTGAGTTAGAGTTACTGTGAGTTAGTTACTTTGAGTTAGAGTTACTGTGAGACAGCTCAGAGCGCCATCTCAGAATGCTTGGAATCCAGATTGAAAACAAGTTTCCGTCGAGTTAAAAAAGGATTTCATTAGCCCATGTTTTTATATCCTTTGTGTCTCGTGTGGTTAGTTTAGTTCAGGCCAACCACTAACAAACTCTACCCATCTCCCATTCAATGTCGTGGAATTTGTTTTAAAAAGGTCCACAACCGTCAGCAGTCACTTCCATTGGTAGCCCCAGCATGGTGAATGTACACATTCAGCGACCCAGAAACAGACCTATCTCCTGTCCTCATCATCCTTTGTTTACTCATCTTATCTTGTGTTGCCAAAGCCGCCGTGAAATCTCCATTGGATGCAGTCTCCCCATCAGCCCTGACTCGTGACGCCGGCCGCGACAGATCTCTGCAGCGCGCCAAGACCGGACCCCCACTCCCGGACCCCACTCCCGGAGCCAGAGCTCCACAGAATCCGTGGAGACACCCCTCCCCGCCCCCCCCCTGCCAGAGGGCTGCCAGAGAGTAATCACTTTGGAATGCGTCTAATCCGACTGGACGGCTGCGGTGCTCTGCGATCCGTCGATTACCCCCCCACCCGCACGGAGCACACCACGGAGCACACCACGGAGCCCCGCACGGAGCCCCGCACGGAGCACACCACGGAGCCCCGCACGGAGCCCCGCACGGAGCACACCACGGAGCACACCACGGAGCCCCGCACGGAGCCCCGCACGGAGCCCCGCACGGAGCCCCGCACGGAGCACACCACGGAGCACACCACGGAGCCCCGCACGGAGCCCCGCACGGAGCACACCACGGAGCCCCGCACGGAGCCCCGCACGGAGCACACCACGGAGCCCCGCACGGAGCCCCTGCACGGAGCACACCACGGAGCCCCGCACGGAGCACACCACGGAGCTCCGCACAGAGCCCCGCACGGAGCACACCACGGAGCCCCGCACAGAGCCCCGCATGGAGCACACCACGGAGCCCCGCACAGAGCCCCGCACGGAGCACACCACGGAGCCCCGCACAGAGCCCCGCATGGAGCACACCACGGAGCTCCGCACAGAGCCCCGCACGGAGCACACCACGGAGCCCCGCACAGAGCCCCGCATGGAGCACACCACGGAGCCCCGCACAGAGCCCCGCACGGAGCACACCACGGAGCCCCGCACGGAGCCCCGCACAGAGCCCCGCACGGAGCACACCACGGAGCCCCGCACGGAGCCCCGTACGGAGCCCCGCACGGAGCCCCGCACGGAGCACACCACGGAGCCCCGCACAGAGCCCCGCACGGAGCACACCACGGAGCCCCGCACGGAGCCCCGCACGGAGCACACCACGGAGCCCCGCACAGAGCCCCGTACGGAGCACACCACGGAGCCCCGCACAGAGCCCCGCACGGAGCACACCATGGAGCCCCGCACGGAGCCCCGCACAGAGCCCCGCATGGCGCACACCACGGAGCCCCGCAGGGAGCCCCGCACGGAGCACACCACGGAGCCCCGCACAGAGCCCTGCACGGAGCACACCACGGAGCCCCGCAGGGAGCCCCGCACGGAGCACACCACGGAGCCCCGCACAGAGCCCTGCACGGAGCACACCACGGAGCCCCGCGGAGCACATCACCGAGCACGACGCCGCATTCCTCCCGGCGCACGCCCCCAGCAGCAAAACACTTTGTTTGACGTCCTGTTTGCTCACGTGCGCAGGCCTTCCATCTGCTCCCCGTCCCGGCGGTGCCGAGGGTCCCGGACCCCACCCTCGGGAGGCGGGCCGGCTCAGAATCGACCAGCTTGTCGCGCAGCAGATGCCTTCATCCTCAGGGGTCCCGCGGTGCATTCAGTGTTGATGGTACGAGTTAGAGGTACGGGCTGGACCGACTCATGTTAGTGGAACACACCTTAACAGTATACCACAGGATGTGATGTAATGGATGGTGACTGAACCAGCAGTTACTATAGACATGTTCAAACTTGTTCTGGTGACTTTCTTACTGTATTAGCAGCAATTAAATGTTTCACCTTCTTATGACTTGACTTGAATTTGGATAAAAGCTTCTGCTAAATGCCCTCAATAAAAATGTCCCAGGACATGGGGATGGAACCCTGTACCTCATGCTACGGACAAGTGGTTTTTCAAACGGTGTGTGGGGATCCATTAGTGGGCCAGCCCTGGGGTCAGGGGGGGTGGCGGGATGGAGTCACCACTTTGTCCCCCCAATAAAACACACGCAGGCGTCATCGTGTTTCAGGAGTACGTCTGAAGACCAAAGTGGAATGCTGTGTTGATGTGACCTCATTGTCCAACATCCTCACCTCCTGGATACGGTACCCAGTGTGAGTGCTGTTCTGACTGCCCTGCACATGATGTGGGTGCCGCCGGGTGTACAGAACCTCCACAGGCGGGCCCAGTGTCACAACGCCCCGGGCCGCCCTGCCAGGGTAGACCTGGCGAGACATAAAGTCTAGAGTCACTGAGACTCACGGGACCTTTGAGAACACATTAGGTACGGCTGGCAGGCGTGTTATGCAATTCGCTACACACATGCATACACACGCAGGGAATATTCCCACCAGTTAAACACAGCTGGCTGTTACCAAGCAAACATTGCCATTTAGTCATCTTCGCACGACCTTAAGTGTTGGATTGTGAAAAACATTGTTAAAAATATATCAGTGTGATTGGAACAATCAGCGGATGAGAGTGAGACCCAGTGATGTCACGTGGCCATTGTCTGCAAGTCTGCAACTTCTTTTACTTTCATCAGCCGTCTGTTCTGAGTCCTCCACGGAACACACATGCACACTGAATGTTAACAAGTCCCTCCTCCTCCTCCTCCTCCCTCCCTCCCTCCCTGTACCCACCAGCGTGACACCAGAGCCCGGTGGACCCCAGTACTGTCCCCATCACGGTCAGAGGAACACAATCGTACAATCTTATAATCGCACAATTTATCCATCTATTTCTGTACAGAAATCTATAAATCCATAAATTGCTTCAGGACAAACGATGATAAACTGTGCAGATTTTCCCTGGGAGGGGGGCCAAATATTCATCCCCCCTCCCCCCCAAAATACAGGATTAGGTGTTCCTCAGAGGCCATTACTCGGGCCCCTCAGGAACCATTAGAATCTGTGAACTCCCAATTACTCTGCTACCTCTTGATTTATGGGTTTATTTTTAATGACACATTAAAACGCAATTAGTGTTGCCATCGAGAACAAACTGCCAGCGTTGAGCAGCTCTTCAGGAGGAAACGCCTCCCCCCTGCCCACCGGGCCGCGTCTCAGGGCCGCCGCTCTCCAGGAAACAGCCCGGTGTACGCTTCTTTAGCTCCCCCTGGAACCCTGGGGGGGGGGGGGGGGAGATGCAGAGCGAGACGCGAGACAGGCCACACAGCTTCCGTCTTAAACAGCAGCGACTGAATGGAAGGGTCAACCTTAGATCAGCCTCTGAGACTTAAGATGAGCTACAGAATTTCCTTTCAACATCTTGCATTGCTGAAAATTAAGAACTAAAAATGTCTTCATCTTTTACAGAATAAAGAAATTCAGAAATGAGTGCAAGTGTGGTCAAACGCCCGCCAATGACAGTCCGCCTGAGAACATGAAAATATGTCAAACTAGGCTGCAGAAGATACACTCGGAATGCCCTTTCACAAAGTCTTTACAAAAGGAGGGCAAGAGTCAAACTTCATGTTGAGTCAGGAGGACGAGCAGCTAAATGTGGACCTCACCATGACAGTCAGCGCACAACGCTCGTTTAAAACACGCTATGGAACAAGGGCGGGTTGACCTACTGCGTCGGTCAAGGATCCACATCCCTGGAAACCAGTTCCCGGGCGCGTGCTGCCTGTACCGAGGACACCCTCCACTCGCCACTGTTCACTACCACGCACCGACCTCACTGGTCTGGAGGCTAACCAGTGGAGCCCATCTGGAGTCAGGCCTGCTGATGTTCCTCAAGGCCTGCTGATGTTCCTCGAGGTCCTGAGAAGTTATGCCTCTCCTCATTGTTACCAACTGTTTTATTATGACACCTTGAAAAAGTGTGCTTTTGTCTTCCACATCCTTTTTCTGAACAAATGTTTCTGTCATACTCCCTTTATTTTCCCTCTCTATTTTCATCTCTCATGTTATTCTGTTTCTGGTTTGATGTGAAGCTCTCAGGCTCTGAATATCAATAAAGTTTGTGGTGTTTGAACCCTGAGGACTGACGGGTGTCTCCGCCGCGGCGCTGATGGAAGACTGCCCGGGTATCTGGTGGGCGGCGGTCCACATGTGGTTCTGGTGGGCGGCGGTCCACGTGTGGTTCTGGTGGGCCGCGTTCTGTTCCCCTCACGTTTCAGCCACCCGGCCGTCTGGGCCTGGCTACAGTTACCCAGACGCCCACGCGCTGGCGTTTACACTTCTAAATATACACAAACTGCGGCCATCTTGGCTCCTCCCGGTGATGGGCGCTGAGAGGAGGTTCTGCAGGAGGTAATGGATTCGTTCTGCCTCAGGAACTCCCAGCAATCAGCGGCTACGGAATGCACATGTGGCCAAACTTCCATCACACAAACCTTCCATTCCTTTCAAAATAAGACGTCCACCGTTGTGCGCAAAATAAGACCTGACTCTTGTTTTGAAACACGCAGTTGCCTCGCAGGGAAACGCTTTCCTGGGCAATTTATGTGGAATCAAGATAGAATTATTCGCCTTTGTTAATCCTCGTCTTCCGAGGTACTGCATAATTAAGTTGTTAAATTCATCACATGTTGTAATTGTTGAGTTTCACTCGACAATATCACGAGGCTCAATACGTTATCTTAACACAGAACTGGGCGAGATGGTGTCCTTATCAAACCACAATGTCCTTCAGACAAAACTTTGCTAGGCACACTTAATTAGCTTCACAGATAGAGGAAATGTATCCCCCCCCCCGTTTCGCTTGGCTCCCAGTCAGGAGGTCCTGGGCTTCGATCCTTCAAGTCCACGGCCTGCCTGGACATACTGAGACAGGACCCTCTACCTGCTGCTCCACAAAAGGAGGGCCAGCTGTAGTCCGGGGTCTCTCTGGGTCAGAGTAGCTGCTCAAAGCACTAAACAGTAGTAAACAGTGGGAATGAGCTCTCTGTGTGTGTGTGTGTGTGTGTGTGTGTGTAGTAGCGACCCATTAAAAAACAGCAAAGTCAGCGTACACACAAGGAAACAAACGATCTCCTCTCCCCCACTGAACTCCAGCTCGAATACAACCTGGGACTGCTGGGCCGCCTCATATACAACCTGGGACTGCTGGGCCGCCTCGTATACAACCTGGGACTGCTGGGCCGCCTCGTATACAACGTGGGACTGCTGGGCCGCCTCGTATACAACGTGGGACTGCTGGGCCGCCTCGTATACAACGTGGGACTGCTGGGCCGCCTCGTATACAACGTGGGACTGCTGGGCCGCCTCACTCCCCGGGGGGCGGGGGGGGGGGGGGGTGCGCTCAGATGCTCGCCTCTTAAATCTAAAAACACTACACCGCGGTTCTCCCTCAGGTCCTCAGCGCTGGGGTTCACACGGCACTATTCACCTCCCTTCCGCGCCGTAAAGCCGTCAGCGCCGGGCCAGCGGCCGGCGGGGTAAATCACAGCGCTGCTAACGGCTAAATCACCGCACTAACAGCCCGCTGAGGGTCTGAGGAGTCAGCGCTAGCTTAGCCTAGCCGCAGATAAAAAAAAGGTTTAACCGGTTGTTTACGGCTGGGCCGGTCCGTTGCGGAGCCCGGCGGGCTGACCTCAGAACATGTCCGCTCTCCTGAATCCAAGGTTCCATCCTGGAACGGTCTGCAGCTGACACACACAGCCCGGTGGATATTTAGAACTCTACTGGTAGCAGATATTCATTGATATTACACTCAGGTCTCAAACATCCACACTACAAAAGTTCATCTACGGCCATCCGATGCAAGTATGACTTTTTTGACAGACTGAATATTCTTGAAATTGAGTAAAATGGATTGAACGTCTCAGCCCTTAAGTGACCAGCAGCCGTCTGTAGAGTATTGGTTCAGGAATACAACGTATCGATCGGGGTTCACAATCAGCATCCACTGTAGACACATGGCATCACTTTCACTTCCTCCTCAACATCCATATTCCATGTCACCAGATGACTTATTTCTCATTTCTTTCCAATAACAAAACCAACATATTTTTGCCGGCGCTCGCAGCCATGTTTCTGTGAATCATCTCCGTTCGCCACCGCTGTTGATTGTTGACGTGGCCGCCATCATCTGTAATACCTGTCAGCCGTCATCAACTGCACGGCCTTCTGGGAAATAATATTTGTTTCAGCCGGTGTCTCCCTCAATCAATCATGCAAATTACCCCTCACCTTGCAATATTTATGATAATGCAGCCAATGACGCTGCATTAATTGCGCCCATTCCTCAGCGCGCTGCGCGGCATGACAGCACGGTGCGCTACAGCGGGGGGAGAGAGGTGGGGGAGAGAGACCGTCCTGAGGATGCCGGAGCGCCATCCATCACAGCGTGCCCTTTGTGTTGGCTGATATTACACCTGGCCTGATGTTCATCTGTCACTTTAAGACGCGCCCGGATCCTCCTGCCGCACACATTCCTCCCATTCCTCCAGATATTTATAGGCACCCCCAGAAGAAGAGAGAGAGCCACAAGCGAGGAGCCGTTTACCAGGGAGACGCATGGTCCACTTGAGACAGAACTTACAGAACTTACAGCACATTACAGGAGGTGGTCCTGAGCTCTCATTCCTTAACGTCTACGTAAGAATAACCGCTTTATGGAGTTTGAATACAAAGCGCAGGGAGGCGTTAGAAAAATACCCCGCTATTCAAATGGAAACTCCCCCTACGGGACACATTTTACATAAATGTTACAAGGATAAATGTTACAAGGATAAATGCCATTCGGGGCTGAGTGACGACGAACCACAATAGAATAGAAAAATTGCAATGTGGGATCAACATTTCATAGACGTGTGCTATGCATATGAGAATAGACGAGGAAAAAAAAACCCTCAATTTTAGATTAAAAAAATACCTTAATTTATATAGATATATGAAAAGAAGCCGTAAAAGCGTAACTCAACAAAACATACGGCATCACCACAAACCGGCTCAGCCGTTGGGCACACAGAGGACGCACGGCCCTGCATCCACTTCCACAAACCGCACGTCAACTTTTCAGCAACTCTGCTGTCCGTGTGCAGGAGAGAGGAACACGTGTCCTCCCCCCTCCTCCCCCAGCTCGCCTCGACTCCCCCCGCAGATGCACGCACATCTGCAGACTTTTTTACTTGCAATCATGCGTCGGGTTGACAACAGCTGACAGCTGCGGTTGTCAACCCGACGCATGATTGCAAGTAGGAAAAAAAGAGTCATATCGTGATGACAATTACATTTGGACGGAGAGCGGGAGGTTAATTTGGTAATCAGTGGATCCGCAGTAATGACAGCGACACCGAACGCGTTGGCATTCATGGGCCATTGATGCGTAGGGTTGACGCGCATGAAACATGAACACATGAACGCGGTGAACTCGGAGAAGATGATAATACAACTTGAAACGGATCCACTAAAAAGTTTGTGGGTGTAAAAGTTTGTGCGTAAATATAGGGATACATAAAAATCAAAAGCAGAGCATCCCAGAAATGCGTATTTATCCAATGTGCCGTTCCAACACACATTGGTACACCGGTGTCTATGAATAAATGTTTAATGCTGTTTTACCACATTTTCCTGGCGTCGTTTCTGTTCTTTTGTGAAGATTATTATCCAATAGTTTCGGTCACCGGTTGTCGGCCGCTCCAACACTTCCGAGTTCTACTCCATCGTGACCCTATATTGATCGTGACTTATCGTGAACTTGTGGTGTCCGTTTTGTTTTATATCGCTCCCTGGAGGAGACCCTCAGAACGTCAACTCATCGGTTCAATGTAACAACACATGCAACACATGTTCAAACATGGTAACTTCAATAAAATAACTAAAAACTAACATATCGTCCCCCTTCGTGAACACTGTTAATCAGACTATCCACGTATGTTTGTCATTTGAGTTTCTTAGTGAATTGAGGCTGGATTGCGTGTTTCCTTGGCACGACCGTTGAAGGCGCGGTGAAGAATTGCGGTGAGGAGGTCGGCGGCGACACCACAGCGTTCCCATGACAACGCATCGGCCGCGTGGCGCGCCGACGACTAAATAAGTAAACCAACGGAGGACATATTTCATTCAGGCTAACCTCCCCGGCTAGTGGTCAACAATGAGGCCGCTAAACGCAGCGCTAACGGCAGCGCAAACCGTAGCGCAAACCGCAGCGCTAACCGTAGCACAAACCAAAGCGCTAACCGTAGCGCAAACAACAGCGCTAACCCACTTTGGGTAGCCGGGCAGGGTGAGAGGGGACGCGGACCCCCATTCATCACAGGTTTGAGGCCCTACACACATCTAACCCCCCCTTACTACACCAGCACCACCAGCAACACCAGCACCACCCCCTGAATTGTAATTTTTTGGAAAAATCTGTTTTGAAATAAAAAAGCAATTCGTACTTTCTGCAATAAAACAAATGTTTTATTACACACACACACACACAGACGTTAAACACACAAACACACGTTTCAATGTGAAACTTGAAGGCAAAACACAAAGGCCCAGAGACAAAGTGTATGTGTGTGCCATGCAATCCAATTCACTCCAACAAATTCAGCACAACTCTGTCTTGTATTTGTGTGTTAGTATGTGTGTGTGTGTGTCTACGTGCATGCTTGTGTGTGTGTGTGTGTGTGTGTGTGTGTGTGTGTGTGTGTGTGTGTGTGTGTGTGCATGTGTGTGTGTGTGAGTGTGTACGTGTGTGTGTGTATGAATGTATGTACGTGCATGTGTCTACGTGCATGCTTGTCTGTGTGTGTGTGTGTGTTTGTGTGTGCGTGTGTGTGTGCGTGTGTGTGTGTCTGTGTGTGTGTGTCTGTGTGTTTGTGTGTGTACGTGTGTGTGTGTATGTGTGTATGAATGTATGTACG
Organism: Urophycis tenuis; assembly: GCA_036785325.1. Lineage (NCBI taxonomy): Eukaryota > Metazoa > Chordata > Actinopteri > Gadiformes > Phycidae > Urophycis > Urophycis tenuis. The sequence goes on along the minus strand of JAXIVH010000367.1, from coordinate 8,517 downwards.
TGCATGTGTCTACGTGCATGCTTGTCTGTGTGTGTGTGTGTGTGTGTGCGTGTGTGTGTGTGTGTGTGTGTGTGTGTGTGTGTGAGTGCGTGTGTGTATGTGTGTGTGGCTTCACTCTTTTCTCCTTGACAAACCTCTGACTGCTCTTTCCCGGGCCCCCGTGGGGAGACAGCTCTGAGGCCGGATCAATACGGGCCCCATTAGGGACCCCCTGCATCCAGACCCTATAGGCCCGGCTGCTGCACACATCTGGTCTGGAGGGCTGGAGGTCTGGTCTGGAGGTCTGGTCTAGACGTCTGATTGTCTGGAGATCTGGTCTGGAGGTCTGGAGGTATTGAGGGCTGGTCTGGAGGTATGGAGGCCTAGAAGAGGTTTAGAGCAGGTCTAGTGGTCTGGAGGTATTGAGGGCTGGTCTGGAGGTATGGAGGCCTAGAAGAGGTTTAGAGCAGGTCTAGTGGTCTGGAGGTATTGAGGGCTGGTCTGGAGGTATGGAGGCCTAGAAGAGGTTTAGAGCAGGTCTAGTGGTCTGGAGGTATTGAGGGCTGGTCTGGAGGTATGGAGGCCTAGAAGAGGTTTAGAGCAGGTCTAGTGGTCTGGAGAAGGTCTGGAGGAGGTCTGGATGAGGCCTAGACATCTGGAGGTCCGGTGGGGATTTCAAAGTAGCAGCGAATCCAGCCTTTGATGAGCTTCTCTGCTTGTCATCAGCTGCTCTGTGAAGCTGGAAGACAGCCAGGAGCCAATCAGCATCAGCCGCTCAGAGCTGTCCTCTCAGCTGTCAGGCTAATCTCTCCGACTCGGACTGGCGTTGCGATGGAAATTATGGGATGCTGAAATGCTGACGATGGTGGTTGATCTGCACACACGTGGATAAAGACACTGTGATGCTTCACGAGTCAGACGAGGAGATAATGGTGTCAGATGCGCGCACACACACATGCTCGTACACACAAAAATCACGCACCATTAACACACCCCCCACACACACAAATCACCCTTTTTGACCTCTGGCTGTACAGGATGGTGCAGATGATCAATCTTAATTCTCCTGCTCCCTCTCTCTGGCTCTCACCAGCCCATAATAGACATGCTGAGAGGTGGGCCCACACTTTGTCTCTTCAGAGTGAAGGCCTCTCAGGAGAGCCCATGGCTCCTGGTTCAGATGAAGCTTCATTACACTGCTTGCCTCTGGAAGGTTATGTCTGAGACTTTAATCACCTTCTCATCCTATTGGCAAATTATCTTTTGTTTTTTTTGGTTTTGTCCTAAATGGTTCATAGTTCGGTTGCCTTCAGGGACCCATGGGAATGTAACACTCCTGTTACAAAAAAACAAAGTCAAGGTTCATTTAAAGTTTCTATTTCATTTAAAATAAAATAAAAAATTTGCAATAAAAAGTATATTAAACGTTATTTAATATAAAAATGACAAAAAAACAAGAAAGACGTGGGACAAAAGACCTAGAAAAGACTGCTGTTCCTGGGCCGCCAATCACTGCTGTCCGTCTAATCAGCTCTCTAATAGCAGCGCTGTGAACCTCATTCCACTGTGTCTTTAAAGACTAACTGCCATCCAATCCACCAGATCCATCACCCCCACGACTCCCACAGAGCCCCAGAAACCCATCATGTAGGTATTGAAGAGTGTCAAAGGCGGCCATGTTTTAGTGCTTCTTTAAATACTTAATGTCATCGGCTGCTCGTTAACCACAACTCTATGGCTCAATTATGAATCCACTGAATGGCCAAGCGGGCCGTAGCCATGGAAAGGCCCGGAACCTGGCCGACTGTGAGGAACTTTGGTTCTTTGAGACTATTCTTCATTCCTGAAGGCCATTTTGTACCTCGCCCAGCGTTGTTGTTCTCCCACTAAGGTCATCAATTGTATTTTTTTTTGTAAGCATCCATTACTTTCTCCTTGTCTGCTGTCCACCAAAAAACCTGTCTAATCAGGCTCTCCTCAGAGCGCCTTGTGGACGTCCGTACTTTTCATTATCGGTGAGCTGGGCCCTCCTCTGCCACGCGCCGCACGCCGCCGGTGATTGCAGAGAGGACGTCGCGAGCTCGGCCAATTAAAATCAGGGGCTTCCGGAACGAAGCAACGTCACAAATCAGGCTTCATAAGGACGGCTTCGCTGCGTGTCCCAGGCGAGAGGCGAGCCGTCTGACGGACCACGTGGTCCGGCTGCCTGGATTGGGAACATGAGAGTGATTGTAGGCAATATATACTGCTGCTATTTAAATGTTGCTTCTGTCAAAGTTATTCTACTTCATTATAATGCAGTTGGAAGACATTAACCTGGACGTGCGACTCAAGGATATACGTCTGCAAACGGTGCAGACCATCAACGTTCTAGAAATGGTATAATTAATTAGAAATAAATAGCAGAGGATATGTCTAGTATTTTGACTTACAGGGTCTATAAATACAACAATAAATAGTGAATTCAACAAAGATTTTGTCTTTCCGATCTTTACACGGAGACGTTAAGTCATTAAGCCGTTCATCACTCCCGGTCCCAGCGTCTTTAGGATGAGACTGCTGCTGTTCTTCTGTCTCCTTAATGCATCGTTTCCACCACGGAGAACACATCCATCTTCCTCTCGCTGCTCGGAGGACGAGGGTCGTTTTCCCCGACGCTTGTTTACTCGCCTAATGACAAACTCCCCGACGAGATGAAACGCACCAGACCATGTTTGTGGGCTTATTGTGTGGATATCCGGCCAACTGAGGGCCCCCGTTGGGCCCAGGGGCCCCTCGCAGCCCCCAGGGGCCCCTGGAGATGTGCAGCACTCAGCGTGTGTCGTGACGTTTCATCAGCCCTTCACTCTGCGGTAGACACCAGACCCTCACCACAGCTCACGGAGGAGTAAAATATGATCTGTGCTGGCTGTGGTCATAATGTGATACATGTTTACTTCATAATGGTTTGCAATTGAACGCGTTGAGAATGGAAGAATCAAGATGAATACTAAATGAATCACCTGAGGCTCTTAGATCCCCTCCGTAGATATTTGTTTGAAATGTCAACTTTGAAAAACAAAACGTTATGCTAATATTCGTTCATGAAGAATGATAGGAGTGTTGTGTGTGTGTGTGTGTGTGTGTGTGTGTGTGTGTGTGTGTATGTGTGTGTGTGTGTGTGTGTGTGTGTGTGTGTGTGTGTGTACGAACCTGTAAGTGTGTGTGTGTGTGTGTGCGAACCTGTATAGGTGTGTGTGTGTGTGTGTGCGAACCTGTATGTGTGTGCGTGTGTGTGTGTGTGCGTGTGTGTGTGTGTGTCTTCTCCGGAGAGTCGCCACCTTGTCGCGGTGGAGAGGCTTGTGTGTACCTGAGATCCCAAGAGCAATGCCGTCTGGAGCTGAGCTCCTGGTAGGGTCACCCTTGGCGGTAAGGTCGAAGTGGAGGTGCCAGACAAAGCGCGACTCAAGAAAAGACCTCAACAGCAAAGCAGGCGGAGGATGGTGTCTGAGTGGATCACTACAACGGCTGCGAAGGTGGAAGAAGGCTGCAGCAGAGATGGCGGGCCTCCAGCCGTCATGGAGTCCATGCCGTTGGTTATAGGCCTGCCTCTGTCAAGGACCGTGTGGTGGCTGTCAGTGCACCAGTCTCCCCACGTTAAAAGAATTCGTGCACAGGCGTCCTCCTGTAGGGGTTTACACCCATATGCACACCCCATTCCAAGCCCTGTGGCGTTCAGCGAGTGGTGACAGGAGAAGGACAGAGAAGTCTGGAAGCTCCTAGCTACAAACTGGCACACAGGCGATGGGTGAATCTTGAGTCGCTGAACTCTTGGACTGAGGCAGGAGAGTTCCCCCGTACCTTCACCCATGACTGAGCAGCCCTGTTTAGGGACTACACTGCTCACCCCATTAGGGGAGGGGGCTAGAAAAGGTGCCCTAAAAATGGTCTGCCTCACTACCTTCCTGGCTGGATTACCGCGTCCAGTGGGATCTCCAGAAACAGAGAAAACTTAATTTTGGTGCCTGGAACGTGCGCACCCTTCTTGACAGTGACTCCAATGAACGGCCAGAAAGACGCACAGCCTTCGTAGCAAGGGAACTGCGAAGGTTCAATGTCGACATTGCAGCCTTATCCGAGACCAGACTGGCGGAAGAAGGGCAACTGAGAGAGGAAAAGGGAGGATATACCTTCTTTTGGAAGGGCATGCCTACTGGTGAACCAAGGATACATGGGGTTGGCTTTGCCATCAAAAACAACCTGGTAAGGCAACTCACTGAATTGCCCCAGGGCATCAGCGAGGTTGAAACTGGAGTCGAACAAGGATTCATTATTGCCCCCACCCTCTTCTCAGTCTTTATAGCAGCCATCCTCCACCTCATTGGTAACAATCTACCCACCGGTGTCCAGTTTGTCTTCAGAACAGATGGCAAACTGTTCAACCTAAACAGATTTAAAGCCAAATCAAAGATCTCCCACTCTTCCATCATGGAGCTGCAATACGCAGATGACAATGCTATTGTGGCCCACACAGAAGAAGATCTACAGGCCACACACAACCTCCTTGGACTGACCATGAACATCAAAAAGACCCAGGTTCTCCATCAGCCCCCACCAGACACCCCCACACTTTTGCCAACAACAACAATTGTGAATGAAGGTCTTGAGAATGTGGACCACTTCCCATATCTAGGTAGCCATCTCTCCTCAAAAGCAGACCTTGACAGCGAAATACAACACAGAATCTGCTGTGCAAGTGGAGCTTTTGCTAAGCTCAGAAAAAGGGTCTTTGAAAATCCTGACCTGCTTGCTAGGACCAAGCTGCTTGTATATAAAGCAGTCATTCTACCCGCACTCCTCTACGGCGCAGAAACATGGTCAACATAGAGCAGGCATCTAAGAGCTTTGGAGTCCTACCATCAGAGACAACTCACAAAAATCCTGCGTGTCAGCTGGGAAGAGAAGCGGACAAACATCAGCATCCTGGATGATGCAAACATACAAAGCATCAACACCTATCTACTATCACAAAACAGCAGCTGTGATGGACAGGTCACGTCATACGATGCCTGATACTCGCCTCCCAAAGCAGGTCCTCTATTCTCAGCTTTCAATTGGCCAGCGTGCACCTGGAGGCCAGAAAAAGCGCTACAAGGACAACATCAGGATAAACCTCAAATAGTTCAACATAAACAGTTTAAACTGGGAAGACACTGCACGCCACAGATCCACCTGGAGAAACTGCCTGCGAGAAGGTGCCACTTTCCATGAGGACCAACTCTGACAGGCTGCAAAACTCAAGCAGCAGCAAAGGAAGGAGAGGTCCACCACCAAACAGGCCCCCCCATACCCTACCCCTGGCACCTCACATCCGTGCCCACACTGCAATAAAGTATGTGGCTCCAGAATTGGCCTCTTCAGCCATCTGAGGACCCACAAAAAGGATACCCCAGGAGGACCATCATACTCGAGTGATCGCCGATGATGATGGTGTGTGTGTGTACGAACCTGTATGCGTGTGTGTGTGTGTGTGTGAGTGTGTGTGTGTGTGAGTGTGTGTGTGAGAGTGTGTGTGTGTGTGTGTGTGTGAGCGTGCGTGTGAGTGTGTGTGTGTGTGTGTGTGTGTGTGCGCGGTGGAAACCAAGTCTGGCATGCCCCCCCCCCCCCCCCCCCCCCCCCCGTGTTGGTGCTGGTGGATGGCCACGTGTCCCGACCATTGCTCTTAATGCAGCTGTTTGACTGCCGTCTGAAGGAGTGCTGGGCAGCACCAGACAGCCCACCGCTCTAGATTCCTGCCGACTGGATGAACACAGCGACACGGGGCTCGGGCCCACTGAGAGGAGAGGAGAGGTCTGGGCCGGTGGACTGAAGGAGGTGAGCGGCACCAGATAAGAGATGCTGCAGGAGGAAGCGTGGACAGCCTGTGGAACCATGACTGAATGTGTGTGTGTGTGTGTGTGTGTGCGCGCACGTGTGTGTGACGCCGAGTCTTCATTAAAATAAACAATTAGCGCGGGAAGGCTAGCAGCGTCCCGTTCCAGCCGGGAGCGCGCTTGTCTGAGGAGTGATCGCGAGACTCCGCGAAATTAGCATAACATGCTACGCTCCCGCGCGCACTCTGCCGCGCGAACACAAACAATTATCCACACCCAAATGCACCCCCCCCTACACACTGTCGTACACACACACACACACACACACACACACAAGCTGATAGAAAAAGGCACTCACACACACACATGGATGCAAACAAACAGACAAACACACACACCCTGGTACACAGAGAAAACAAACATGTTTTGCATGGAATCCAAAGCTGTTTGTGTGCAGCTGTGAGTCGGTGGAGAGGCTGGGAAAACAAACGCGGCAGAACCAACCACGGCACCCGGTTCTGCTGCTGCGGGGGCACCGGAGGAACAGGACGTCTGGGGAACTTGTTGAAAACATACACACACACACAAACACATAAACACACACACACACACACACATGCACACACACACAAACACATAAACACACACACAGACACACACACAGACACACAAACACACACACAGACACACACAAACACACACACACAAACACACACACACACACACAGACACACAAACACGCACACACAGACACACACACAGACACACACAGACACACACACACACAGACACACACACAAACACGCACACACAGACACACACACAGACACACACACACACACACACAGACACACACACACAAACACACACACACGCACACACACACACACACACACACACACACGCAAACAGACACACACACACATACACACACACACACACACACAGACACACAAACACGCACACACAGACACACACACAGACACACACACACACAGACACACACACACAAACACACACACACGCACACACACACACACACACACACACTCACACACACACACACACACACACACCTACACAGACAGAGATACATATCACAGCAGGAGATCAACAGCGACTCTTGGATGATAAAAAATATGTTCAGGAAACAAGTTCTGTAGAGATTGTATTATATTTCCAAAAATATATGTACAGTCTATTACAAAGGTTACAAAGCAAAAGGAATTGTCTATGTAACAAGAAATTGTCTAGTTAAATGATTTTTACAGTTCTGTGGTTGGGGAAAATACTTCTGACCAGTGAATATTCTCAATACTTTTTATCACAGAAAAATAAATAATAAATCAACATTTTGTATTACTGTACAATAAACTAAAAGGCGGGAAAGAAGACAAAAACTAATTTGAGATGGAATTCCTATTGGCTGTCTTTGGTCCTAAATGAACACAAACGATGGACAACTGAAATAGAGTGGTGACATTTATCATCTGTGTGAGATAGAAAAATATAGTGCATTTTCAACGTATTCAGAGCTCACTACTGAGTAATATGTGTAAAAAAAACGATATAAATAAAATGTACAAGTTTTACAATTAGAACGCATATAAAGTCTCTCCCCTAGCCTCGCACCCTCAACAGGGCTGGACTCTTTGGAATTACCCGCCAAAACCAACCAATCAGCTCCCGCCATGTCCCACCCCTGTGAACCGCAGGGATCTTTGAAAACGACCCCCTGTTTTAGAACATTCTAGAGTGTTCTCCGACGTTCCCGAACACAACCGGCCCAGAACGCTCACACGCTCCTCGCTTCCCTAAACCGGGAAGAAATGAAAACGGCCCCCGACTAAAGTCTTCCTCTCCCCCCTCAGTCTGGTCTCCCCCCTCGGTCTGGTCTCCCCTCCCCCCAGAAGAAGCTAGCGGTGAGGCAGGGGGGCGAGGGAGGCGTTGTGGAGGTGAGACCAGCTGCACACCCAACAATCCAGCAGGTCCACACACGTAATCTCAATTTGGCTCAAAGTGCTGCTTCAACAAGGGGACCACCAGGAGAGAGAGGGGGGGAGACAGAGGGAGGGGGGCGGGGGACACAGCAAGAGAGAGAGAGAGAGAGAGAGAGAGAGAGAGAGAGAGAGAGAGAGAGAGAGAGAGGGGTGAGACACAGGGAGGGAGCGGGGGACACAGCGAGAGAGAGAGAGAGAGAGAGAGAGAGAGGGGGGAGACACAGGGAGGAGGCGGGGGACACAGCAAGAGAGAGAGAGAGGGGGGAGACAGAGGGAGGGAGTGGGGTACACAGCGAGAGAGAGAGAGAGAGAGAGAGAGGGAGACAGTTCCTGCCCCCGGCCAACAGGACTACTGTAGCCATTCAATTTCAGATCAGAGTGGTCAGGGGGGTGTGGGGGGTGTGTTGGGGTGAAGGGTGGGAGGATTGTCGCGGGTGGTGGTGGTGGTGGTGCTGTTGGTACGGATGGTGGTGGGGGAGTGTGTGTGTGTGTGGCGGGGTGAAGGGGACTGACTGCTGCTTTTGAGTTTTGTGCTGACTGAAGTACTTCATAACGGTGTACAATTCTGCATGGCCCGGGCCCAGCTGCCTGGCTGCGCTCGCTAAAGGGCCAGGGTGTGTGTGTGAGAGTGGGCAGGAGTGTGTGTGGGTGTGTGTGTGAGAGTGGGCAGGAGTGTGTGTGTGTGT
>JAXIVH010000366.1:120000-122866 GCA_036785325.1 Urophycis tenuis | reverse complement strand
ATTATTAATCATTTGTGTGTGTCTGACGTCTGCACGGGGGAGAGTGAAACAACAGTAACCACACAACTCACCCTGACTAGCCTCTGTACCTCCTCTGGATCCTCGCTGGCCGCCGGCTGCTCCAGACGGAGCTTCAGGACATCCAGCTGATGTCCACACAGCTGCAGCATGCCCTCGAACCGCGACCAGTCCTGAAAAGACAGCGGAAATGTCACGACATGTCACGACATGTCACGGCGTGTCATGACATGTCGATGGATTATTCGTCACAATAATTTCCCTCGCCGAAAATCCGCAGTCAAAGCCCTGTTGTGAAAGCACAAAGTCCAACTTCATGGAGGACCATGGCCTCATTAATGAAGCATTGTTCATACATGAACCCTCATTAGTAAGCTATTCAGAATTATTTATGCATAGCTTATGGCTCATGAGACCATTTATAATGTTAATGGTTCACAAACTATTTACAATGTGATAATAACGCTATGTAAACTTTTTTTTTTTTAACATAACTTAACTTTAAATAACGCTGCAATACGTGCTTGAAAGTCAACCAAAATCCCAAGGACATAGAAGTACTCCTCAACTTTTTAGTTTATTTATAAGCACAAAGGCCATGGAACCAATGACAAATGTTACTTGAATGGTTTGGTTCCACACTTTCCCTCTGGGGCCCGGTGTGCTGCTCCGGCCCGTGTTTGACTTTTACACAGAGCGTTAGCACAGAGAGTTTGTCCGTCGGCCCGGATGGATCGTGTTTAAACAGCATCGAGCCTCCAGGGGCGACCCAGACCCGGCTCAACCACGCCAGCACCGACCCACGTGGGGGGGGGGGGTTGGGGGGGGTGTGCCTGTGCTGTTAGGGTGACGTCATGTAAAGTGGGACCATAAAGATTTCCGTCACGTGGACGGGCACGTTGCGTTTGCCTTGAGAACATTTGTAGTTCAGGCATTTTGTGATGGAGAAATGGAGTGAATAGCTGCAGCAGAAAAGTGACACGGTGCAACGGTTTAACTTGGGTTGGAGTCATTTCGCTCAGCGAGTTAACATTGTGGCAGGGCGGGCCAAAGGGACTTGGATATCCTATTATGATATTAGTTGGTATTTTTTCAGTGCTGTTTTCTTGTGTGGGGGTTTCAGTAGCTAGAAGATTACTCTAGAGTAGACCCAGAGCCTGTGCTGAGCCTACTGTTCCTTCACGCAGTGCACATGCACGCTCTGGCCAAACCATGCCACCGTGACCCCTGACCTGTTGTCACATCAAGACAGCGCCCCCCTTTTCCAGGCGCATTCCAGTTCGTTCCTCGTCACCATCATTGGCCGCGAGTCGTTCCCCCCCCCCCCCCACACATGCACACACACACACACACACACACACACACGGTGCCGGAGAGGCTATGCCATGGCAATAAACAGAGCGTTTCCATAGAGACCGGGGAACGGCGTGGCCTCTGGGATCTAGATCACGGCGAGATTAGAGCCGCTGTTTGATCCTCCCAAGGCCGGGGCGTGTTAATGTATGTGTGCGCGAGACTGAGCGAGCGAGTGAGTGAGTGAGTGAGTGAGTGAGTGTGTGTGTGTTGACTGTGTGCGTGCGCGTGTGCGCGTGTCCGTGCCCGGCGGCATGCGGCTCACGGATGTGGGTCACCCCACAACGGACACCGTGACCAAAGAGTACCGGTGCACAGCGCAGTCGCCATGTACGCACAGGTGCACAACAGGCAAAGAGCAGCGCGACACTGAAAGAGCAAAATGGACAGACGGCAGGGCAAAATGGACTCCCTTTCCCCCCACCCCCCCACCCCCACCCCCGACTCCGGAGTCCGGTGCACACACATCATTAATGTATCAGTGAGTTATTATTCTGTGGTTTCATTATGCAGGGCAGCTAGTGGGGTAGAACAGATGGGGGCGGCTAATGGAAATCCCGCGGCTGGCGCACGCCCACAGAACGCTTCCATTTAATCGCTGAATTTGTGATGTATGAAATAGCCGAAAGTGTTGAACGCGACCTCGGGTGGCTGGGTCGACATCGCCGGCTCCTTAAGGGGGCGACCGAGCCGTCACAGCTCGGGTTTGACGTGGGTGCCTTCTGCGCACCATCGCACCGTCCAGACTGCATTCACGCGCAATCAGTACATTTGTCGTACATTTGTGGGGTTCGACATGCCAACGGTTGGAGGTGGGGATCGAACCGCCAACCCTGCGGTTAGTGGACGACCCCGCTCCAACCCACTGAGCTACTGCCGCCCGCAACCACTCTGTTTATAGAAACAATGCTTGTGTGGCAAGCTCTACGCACGACTACTCCCTAGTGTTGTTGCTTCTGGTGCCTGTGTGTACAGGTGTACGGTATGCAGGTGTACGGTATGCAGGTGCACAGGGAGCGTCCGCGCAGTCCGCGTTGCCGAGGGGTCGTCACCTGCAGGGCCGCGTCCACCAGGGCAGTCCTTCTCGCCAGCAGCGTGGCGGTCTGCTCCCATGCCTCCTCGAGAGATTGCAGCTCTTGGAGGAGATGCTCATGGTCAGTGGACTCTGTGCTCGTGGACGCGCACAGCCTTCTGCCAGCCTCGAGAGTCTGCCTGTAAACCGCGGCGTGCGTGGCCAAGATCTCCTCCAGGCTCTGGGAATTGTAACAAAAAACATGACACTGTATGTTGGTTCTTTAAATAGCCATTTCTCCCGGGTCCTATGTGTATGCTCTGTATTCAGTGAAAGGACACGAAAAAACACTCCGGGCCAAGCCTTCGGTTGTTTGTAGTTGTATTATATGTATTTATAGCTATGTGTTCTTTCTCTGCCGTTTCTGTTTCTGAATGGCTGAAATCATTTGAGATGATTGGGGTTTGGCTTGTACACTCAAAC
>JAXIVH010000366.1:0-115000 GCA_036785325.1 Urophycis tenuis | reverse complement strand
AGGCGTTTCACATGCAAACGTGAATGAACCGGGCCCACAAACGATTGCAATCCGTTTAGCGTAGAGTCGTTCCAACTGCGCTGCCTTTGAAAGTCTTTCTGCAAGCTGTCTGAATGGCTGGATGAAAACAGCTTTGCATACATCATAACTATTCACTCATCACTATTGCACTTTAATTATTATTACTATTACTCTTATTAGTATTACCAGTATTATTATCACCATAACCATCACCACACACAATACAGACTCACATTGTGTGTCATCGACTGCCATTTACTGTCCTTAGCCTTCTTTTTGCACTAACTTTTACAGGTTTATGCTTATGCATAAGTGTCCATGTGGCTATTCAAAAATACTTGTCTGGTTGCAAATAAAATTCGATTTTTGTGTGTTCCTACACAGTGACCGCTTTGGCTACCTTTGCGTCACGCGTCTCTCTCCATATATAGCATGTACCATATGTATTGGATGTATTGTATGTATTATGGAAGAAGTCCTTTGTATCTTTGCTCATGGAGCAGCATAGACACAAAACCCTGAGCCATGAGGTACTTAAAGCAGCCGGGTTCCTCATCTCAGTGCATGCTCTCCATTCTTCACTGCCGGTGAAGGGGATAATACACACACACACACACACACACACATATATATATATATATATATATATATATATATATATATATATATATATATATATATATATATATATATATATATATATACACATATAGCTAGCTATAAGTTTGCGTGTGTGAGTGTGCGTGTGTTTATGCATGCAAATTCATTACAACACATTCCCCTGCTCTTTGTGTGACACAACAAGCAAACAACAACAGCCTGACACAAACCACACACACACACACACACACACACACACCTGGACAGAGTCGCCTAGGGTCGGGGAGCCGCCGGACACTTCCTCCCAGTGGCGGCGTGCGTGCTGCAGCATCAGGGCGCAGCTGTGGCGGTGCTGGACGTAGCCCTGCCAGAGGGCCCGCGCCCGCTCGGCCCACTGGACGCCCTGCAGCAGCTCCTGCAGCGCCTCCTGCCACCTGCGAGGACCACAGCCTTCAGGGTCGGTGCTCGGGACGGAGCACAGCACATACCGTGTCAGATAGGAAGGAGTCAGATAGAGAGGGAGAGAGAGAGAGAGAGAGAGAGAGAGAGAGAGAGAGAGAGAGAGAGAGAGAGAGAGAGAGAGAGAGAGAGAGAGAGAGAGAGAGAGAGAGAGAGAGACACACACACAGAGCAAGAGAGAAACAGACAGACAGACAGACAGACAGACAGACAGACAGACAGACAGACAGACAGACAGACAGAGACACAGAGGCACAGAGAGAGAGAGAGAGAGAGACAGACAGACAGAGACAGAGAGGCATAGAGAGAGAGACAGACAGACAGACAGAGACACAGAGGCACAGAGAGAGAGAGAGAGACAGACAGACAGAGAAACAGAGGCAGAGAGAGAGAGAGACAGACAGAGAGAGAGACACACACAGAGACACAGCGAGAGGGAGAGACTAATGGAATGGCAGAAAGCCTTACTTTTTAAAGAGATGCTCTGGATGCAGCTCTTTAAAAAGTAGTTCAAAGACGTAGCTACGTCTTGACTTTTAAAGGGTAAAGGGGGCATTTAGCAGACGCTTTTGTCCAAAGCGACTTACAATCAGTACCATTGTGTCGTTAGACATGTGGACAGTCTGAGGAGGGGGATCAAGGGGATCAAACCGCCGACCCTACGGTGGGTGAACGACCCACTCTGTCCACCCGCTCTACCCACTGAGCGACTGCCGCCCTGTACGCTGAGGTTACATCTATTCGAAGCATCTATTTCTTAACCCTGCCGTTATGTTAAATGAACATCGTCTTTCCCTACAGAACCACCACGTGTGATGAGCGACGTTTTCCCCGCTGCTAACCTCCTTCGCTCCTCTTCCACCCGCTCCCTCAGTAACTCGGCTGTGACATCGTTGACCCTTCCTTCCAGAGACTGATAGGATCGATCCACTGCTGCATACAGATCTCCCCCCTGCCCGGCCTCCTCCTGCAGTCGCTGTGGAGGGAGGGATTTGCATTACTTCAGTTCAGATTCAAGCATTGATTAAAAAAGGTGCTGGAAGTACGATTTGAGTGTACAAGAGACTCTATGAGAGAGTAGAAAAACCCCCAAAGATAATCTCCTCCATCTCTGCTCCCATCCTCCCTACTTTTCTTTCGCCATTGAGAAGTGTTGCATTTCTCTCACATCTGAATGGCATGTCATGATGGATTCCCTGAACCAATCAAGAACGACATTCATGTTTAATAAGGATTTAACAGTCCTACTGTACAACTTGTTTGGGTCCTCTCAAAATGGCCGCGTATCTGCAACAAAACATCCCATGGTACATTCTGATGTACAAGCCCTATTGGTACATATTTGGCTCACCTGCAGTTCCTCCAAGCGCTGCTCGACCTGCGTGGGTGAGAACGCAGGCGTGCGCAGCAGCTGCCGCAGAGCACAGCGCAACCTGGTGGTGTGGAGGGAGACCTGGCTCAAATACGCCTCCAATTGACTCCACTCAGCCAAGGTGTGTTGCAGGGCTGGTCTCAGGGCCTCCACCTGCACAGTGATGACATCAACACGTGTCTCACAATGTCCACACTCACACCCTTAAGGAAAGTGTGCGCGCCTAGAACCTCGTTCTCGTGTGTCAGCACTGCATTAAGATAGCCACGCATCTGGCTGTGTAGCCTGGGCATAAGGGATCGGCTCGTTGTATGAACACGTGGAACATTTGAGTCCACAGATCCAGTTTCATTCACACAGGCCTGCTCTTCAGATAATTCGAACATCACAAAAAAAAAAAAAAAAAAAAAAGCACATGGACCATGTCGCACAACAGAACATTTGTGGGGGAAAAAAAAAATCTCCCACATCTCCCTGTGAGTTCTTAAAAGGGTCTCAAAAGAGCATATTGATTTACTGCCGCCTGCACCTTCTGTGTCAGAGCCACGCAAGCACGAGTGGCGCCCTCTAGCTGGCCAGCAAACACGCCGTCGCTGGGATGCTCCTGTCTGTTGGGCTCGGCCTCAGGTTCCGCGGGGGGGTCCGCGGTCTCATGAACACGCATGGCCTGCAGCTCCTGCACCGCCGCACACACCTGTCTCCCTCCCTCCTCCATGGCCTGGGTGGGGGAGTGGTTCAGAAACTCAGAGGGTACACCAAAATGGAGGACCAAAGGACAAGAATAAAGGGACAGGGCCTGTTCAACGTGCTGAAGGTGAAGGGGGTACCTGGCACTCCAGCAGAGCCTTGAGAGCCTCCGTCTGGCTGACGGGGCGGAGCCAGCGCTCCACCTCCGCCGCTTGGCGCGCCAGCTGGCCGCGGAGACGCCCCAGCCGTCTCTCTCTGTCGGCGCACACGTGGCGCATGTCCTCCGCCGCGCGGATCTGCGGAGAGAGAGAGATCGGCGCCACGTTCACATGAGGTTCCGCCGCGCGTGACGGGAGACCGGTTCAACACCGTGGGATGGGAAGCGTTCTCTGGTCTCGAGGACAGGGGATCATTGCTCTGAAGCTACTGCTACTGAAGTGAGCTGCCGTAGATACATGCTGTGTTTCGGGATGACATCCCCGATTTGAATGGCGAGTGACACCCCCCTCACAGACACTGCTGACCGTCGATGGTGGACCACGAAAAAACCCACCTGACCCATCAGCTCCCCTTGCAGGCAGGCCCAGCGCCAGCCGAGTTCCCCGAGTGTCTCGGCGAAGAGCGTGCGCTCCCCGCTGGACACGCACACGTCCGCTGGCTCCTGGCTCCCTGCCTTCCGCGGCGGCGCAGACTGCCACAGGAAGTCCAGGAGCGCCTGCCCACAGGCCACGCCCACCTTCAGCTCCTGAGGAATGTTGAGGGGGGGAAATCAAACAAAAAAAAAAACACTAAATCTAGCCTGAAACAAAAGCAAGCGAGTGGAACAGTGTGAGCGAGAGAGAACATCAAGAACATCCATCAAAACGTCTGGAGAGTGTTGCACTGAAGCATTGTTGATGATGCATGACATAAGATGAAGTTCATTCCCGGATGGGAAACGCCGTTGGCACAGCAAACAGTACAGTATCGATGTGGACGACAGCAATACCACTTTAAAAGCAAATACTTTATGGCCTACTGCAGCTTCTGTGGGTACAACTCCCCCCCTTACCTACGTTTCCCCAACATTGAGATGTATTGCATTGATTGAGCTAGTGATTGACAGGCAAGATGGATTCCCTTAACCAATAAGGGAAGAGATACCCTGATTGGTCAGCATTGAGCCGGGAGTCTAAAATCTAAATTGGCCTATGCAGAGTCAGGCGTCGTGACCCAGAACATATTCCCACAGCGCATTTCACTCACCAGCAGCTATCGGATGGCGCTGACATTTCAAACAAATTTGCACTCAAATTGTAGCTCTTAAATCTTTGCTAATAGCTCGAGCAGGTGGAAGGGGATCCCGCTGTGACTGGAGGCGACCGCCACAGAAGGGTACGAGGCGGAGGCCGCAGGGCTACCTGCAGGTGCTGCAGGGTCTCAGCGAGCTGGGCGGCCTCCGTGGCCTGGAGGGCCTTCACCCGCTCCTCCCCGAGCCTGGCCTCCACCTTCTCCGCCCAGCAACGCAGCGCCGGGAGCAGCTCCAGCGGCGGCCAGCCTGCCAACAGCAGCTGAGGAAAGACAGATGGAGGAGAGGGGAAGAAGACGGGTTGTTACGGTACGCGTCTCGCGGTTTAAGTGATGGCACCTGTGAGCCGCTTCACCCAACGACGCAACATTCACTCGGGGGGTGGGGGGGGGGGGGGGGGAGTTCTCCCGGCGTGCCCTCGACTCCTCAACCCCTCCAGAGCCACTGGGCGCAGCGTGAACAGCGTGATACGGGCCCCGCGGCGAGGCTGCCAGCGCTGGCAGCCCTCGCATCCACCCGGTTCCTCCACTCACCGGTGATGGATGGAGGGGGAAATTAAAAATGCCCTTCTCTTGGGTTTTTTTTCTTTGTTTTTCTGCCAGCCCTGAAAGGGATTCTGCGTCACACTCCCTTTTAATGAGTGTGGGGGGGGGGGGGGGAGATTTATTTTTTCTTTCAAAAGTCCAATTATCTTTGAACACAAACAGCAGACACGAGAGGGGGGTAGTATTTCAGATCCTGACATGCCGCGGTCTTAACAAGTTTCCAAACTAATAAAGCCGATGTGTAATCTGATGCGTATCTGAGCTATACAGTGAGGGAGCCAGGATCACTTTTGAGTCCCGTTTTTTGTTGGATTGATTCATGCTCTCATGGTGGGATTCATGGTCGGACTCATGGTCTCGTCTCATTGTGGGATTCACTCATTGTGGGATTCATGGTCGGACTCATGGTCTCATCTCATTGTGGGATTCACTCATTGTGGGATTCATGGTCTCATTTCGTGGTCTGATTCATGGTCTTATCTCATTGTCTGATTCATGGTCTCATCTCATGGTGGGATTCACGGTCTCATCTCATGGTGGGATTCATGGTCTCATCTCATTGTCTGATTCATGTTCTCATCTCATGGTGGGATTCACAGTCTCATCTCATGGTGGGATTCATGGTCTCATCTCATGGGCTGATTCATGGTCTCATCTCATGGTGGGATTCATGGTCTCATCTCATGGGCTGGTTCATGGTCTTATCTCATGGTGGGATTTATGGTGTTATCTCATGGTGGGATCCATGATCTCATCTCATGGGCTGGTTCATGGTCTTATCTCATGGTGGGATTTATGGTGTTATCTCATGGTGGGATCCATGATCTCATCTCATGGGCTGGTTCATGGTCTTATCTCATGGTGGGATTTATGGTGTTATTTCATGGTGGGATCCATGATCTCATCTCATGGGCTGGTTCATGGTCTTATCTCATGGTGGGATTTATGGTGTTATTTCATGGTGGGATCCATGATCTCATCTCATGGTCGGAATTATGATCTCGTCTCAGGGTCTGACTCATGATCTTATCTCATGGTTTGATTCATGGTCTCATTATGGAAATAAATATGTTTGTTTTGTCTTTTCAGGAAATCGAAGCAAAAAGATTCATCATCTTTTGCTGAACGATCTGGCGGGCAGTGTACCTGCTGCAGCTGCTCCTGGGCCTTGGCTAGGTCAGATGTTTGCTGGCTCCACGTGACCTCCAGCGCACTGAGGAGACCACGCAGCCAGGGACTGTCTGCTTCCCTCAGACTAAGGAGGAGAGCTCCTTCCCTGGCTATGGATGCCTTCTGAGCTGCCCTGGCCTCCATCTCCATGGTGAAATCCTATCGGACGCAAAAACAGAGATACATTTATTCAACTGTTCAAAGTTCCTAAAATGCAACAATGATTACTCTTTTTTTTGTTTTAGTTTGATGACATATTATTCTTTAAGTATTGTATGTTTACGGTACGGTAAAATTGTGAATTAAAAAGTTAACGTGAATCAAAATGTCTTCGTTGGACAGCAAATCTGTTAGATCTCAGATTCAACGATGAAGATCCTTTCCCTCTCCGTTATCCTTGGGCCCCAAACCTGCTGAACTTCTGCTTCTCTGTTAATACCATCCTAACCTCAACCTAATGAATAACAGCCCTGTCTCCGTGGGTGCATTCAAGGTGAAGGAGGTTTTTTTTTTGTTCATCTGTTATTTTACCAGAAGCTGGGTGAGGTGGCTGTGAATGGCCTTCTCCTCTCCTGCAGCAGTGCTGTCAGCCAGGCAGCACCATGTCTCAAGGGGCTCTCGGACCCTCGCCAGCCACTCCCCCAGAGATTGGCTCTCGCTCTGCAGTCTAATGTGGGGGGGGGGGGGGGGTTGGAGAATCAGACATCAAGCGCTGAGCCAGTGGAGCAGAACATGATCCCTTTCTACAGATGAGAGAAATGAGCCACGGACCACGGGTCCAGAAATCTAGAAACCACAGGAGAAACATGTCAACAGGTTTCATAGAGAAGTGCTTCAGCGGAAAGTACTTCTTGTTGTTGCTCTTGAAAGAGTAAGTTGCATCGCTTCGGCTGCGCGGTTTAGAATTTCAACGATGAACTATTCAAAGCTAGTGCCGTTGTTGTGTATGGGGGTTATAACGAGTGATTCTGTACACGAGATGTGCAAAACACCGTGGTGTCTCGGCCACCGACACCCCTGCCCAGACGGAGCTTCACCCATCAACGTTGGACCGTTACGCTGTTCAAGATCATATGAGATGTGTTGCCATGTTAAAAAACAAAACACTGAAAGTATTTTGGGTTCACTGCCCCTTTAAGAGTGTCAATGGAATGATGGAGGTGTTTTTGGTTGCCTTGAATTTAATGATATAGTGCGTTTGCTTTCTGAAATCCACAAACCTTCTCTGGCCAAAGTAAAGGTTAATACTTCTCGAATGTGCCTGTAGTATTTGTAGGAGGTCTATTCAATGATTGACCATTTTCCGTGAGAGCCCGTGAGCGAAAAGGTAGACCGTAGGCGGCAACATTCGAAAGTTGTAAAAGTCACGCGCAAAACAAACAACCTTGGCCTGATTTATTCAAAATGACATCACCGGATGACTAGCTACTGTTCCAACCGTCTGCGGGCTTCGGTCCGCCGCGCCGTGTCTGATCAGTATCACCTGGCCCAGCTTCGCTGAATGTCCTGGCAGCGGCCCATCTCTTGCTCTGCCCGCCTGTGGATGCTCCGCCACCGCGGCTCCAGAGCGCCCCCTGCCGTGCCTCCCGGGGTACTGCCCGTGGTCGGCGATGGCTGTCCCTCGTCCAGCAGACAGCCCAAGGCCGCCCTGCTTTGCTCCAGCTGGACCAGCACGTGCTGAGGGGGGGGTAAAATAAGTAAGAGGGGTGTTTTTTTTTTAGCCGGGCCGTCCAATGGATTTACCTTACCGCGTCACAAAAAAAAACAAAATGGCTGACAGACAGGTGTGACAGATTGACGACGCGCTGAGGAAAGGGTCCAGCTGTGTGGGAACGGCACACGTTGTGCGTCACGGCCTGGCCCGATGGCGGTGCCGAGAGGGGTCAGCAGGTTAGTAGGTCAGTATGTGCACGTTTCTTTTGGCTTTTTTTTTTTTGGTAGGAAGACTACTGGCACAGAAAGATAGAAGCCCGTCCTTCTCACCTAAATGTATTACTTTTCTTTTTTTTTTTCTTTTTTTTTATTACAAAAGAGGCAGAGGAGAGAGAGAGAGAGACAAGGATTGAAAAAAACATTATCATGGTCATTATCATCCATTGAAGAAGAACATTGAGTTCTCTCATCGGTCGGCTGACTGCATTTCACTGCTCCGTAAAGAAAATGAGGTCTTCAAGGGCCTGTTGCTGCTGTAAAATGAATGTTCTATTATAGAGAGACGGGTGGGTGGAGGGATCTGTAGCGACATCTGTGCTGCAGAAGAGACCGAGGGTCCCCCACTGCTAGCCACACCTGTCTGTCTCTCTCTGTCAGTCGGTGCTCTTCATCACCGGTAATGAACACGACCTTCTTCGACTCACAAGCACAAAAGACACGGGAGGAGAAGACGCGCAAGTGTGAATCCAATCCCCCCGTGTGCCGCGTCCGCACGCAATCTCACACCGGCCCGGCGCGGTGAAGAGATTCAGACGCGCCGCCGGTCATCGGGTGTGTCGTGTACCTGGCAGGCTCGCAGTCGCGTTTCCACGTGCTCCACGGAGTACGGCTCCTCCTCCTCCTCCTCCTGGTCCTCGCTCCCCGGCAGGCCAGCGGTCACCACGACGTCCAACTCATCCAGCAGGGCGGCCACGCGGCCACGCCCGCCCTCCCGCTCGCTGGACGCCTGCCCGAAACAACCAGCGGAGACGGCGGCGGCGTTACCATGGTTTGTGGTGTCAGTGTGTGCGTATGCGTGTGTGTGTGTCTGTGTACGTGTGTGTGTGTGTGTGTGTCTGTGTGCGTGTGTGTGCATAGCCTTGAACACACAAACACAACATAACGCCTAACAGCGTGTCCAACCTTAAGAGCGCTTTGAGGTGTGACGGACTGCCACTCCAGAGCGCATCGCAGCAGCGCTCTGGCCCTGATCTCCAGCCGTGCCCAGGCAGCCTCCTCCGCACCCTGCAGCACTTCTGGCTCTCGCCGGAACAGATGCTGCGCAACGGCCAACTGGGTTCCCAGAACCTGCGAGAACTTCTATGTTGAGGGACAGAAAAACCGGTTGAAGTGTACATTTCATGGTCTACCTTTCTGGATAAACCAAACAAATGCTTTTCGAAAATGTTTATTATTAATAATTAACAATTATCTATGTATATCTGTACATATTTGGTCTGGAGGAGACAGTGTGTTGGGGCATGTGTTCATACTTTGCCCCTGGACAGGAACTGCTGACTCCAGCCCTGGCCGTTCTGCCATGTTCTCATGCGCTCTTCGCCCAGGTCTAGCAAGCATGTTAATCTGTGCAGGAACGCGCGGGCAACTTGCCGTAGCTCGTCTTTCTCCTCAGGGGCCATTCCTGAGGGCCCCTCTGACCACTGGAGAAGGAAAAAGTTCAAAATAAAAAAAATTCCAATACGATGCTTAAGAAAGAAAATGAAAGAAAGTGCCTGCACACACACACACACACACACACACACACACACACACACACACACACACACACACACACACACACACACACACACACACACACACACACACACACACACACACACACACACACACACACACACTCTCTCTTGCTGTTGTGCTGGTTACCTCCAAACAAGGAACAAAGGTCTTCAAAGCGGGGTGTGGTTCACTCTGTCCGATGTCAAAGTCCTCCACCAACCACAGTAAGCTGTCGACGGGCCTCATCCGCGCCTGAGAAATAACCAAACCTTAAACACAATCCTGAACCCTTAATCCCAGAGCACACGGGCGTGTCGGGACCAACGCTGTGTGATGTTTTTCTTGAATTTTCATGTCCAAATTTAGACGTCAGTTCTACACGAAGCCAGTGGGAAAGAAACAAAGCACTGCTAGAATACTGATTTTGGGAGTTTGACATTTTGTAGTAATTAGTAACAAGGGACACGGGGACAAGGGAATGTAAAATCAATCACAAGGGAGCACATATCCTCATTCCCATGTTTTTCGGCTCGCCTCAATTTCTGACTCTGCTGAGGAGAATTAAGAGAGAACGAGCACCTAGCAAAGACATTTGAGAGGGGTTGTGACTTCAGGTGATGTCAGGTGATTGGGAGGTACCTCTCTTTCCATTGTACACAGGAGCTCCTGAAACATGACTGTAGCCTCCTGGGATTCCTGCGGCACACCTGTTTGGTCTTGCCTCTCCTCCACCTACACAAGCAGGTCACAGGGATGACATCATCATAACAGAGCCAACAGGACACACAACTCCAGGCTCCAGGTGAGTGCTCTGGTCTAGGCTTTCAGTTTAATGGTTTCATTTTGAATTGTCCTTTTCATTCTACTTAACATCCATGTGATTTGCTAATTTTTTTGTACGTAGCATATTTTCTTCCAAACGCTCAAATCCCCTTGGTATGGTCAAATGGAAAAAAACAAACCAAACCACAAAACACATACACAGAGAGGAAATAACCAATGGGCGAGAGTGTGCGATTGTGAACGCAGAGGGCTGCAGCGAGTCCTCCTGTCATCTTTAGAAAACATACGAGAGAGAGAGAGGTCACTGACCTTTTCCACTGTGTTCCTTTTGGATTTCATTGGGTTTTGCTTTTTTATTTTGCATGACTTAAGACACGGTGTAAGGGCTTGTTGGGCATTCACCTGCTCCAGATCCCCTCCTTTCCCCGGGCTGATCTCAGCGGGGGGCTTTTGAGAGATCTCGGCGGAGACGGCTCTCTGCTCTTGGTCATCATCTTCTTCTTCTTTTTCTTCTTGTAGTTCTGGATCTTCTCCCTGGTCTTCATTAAACACGCTGGAAGAGAATCAAGGAAAGAGGGAAGTGCACCACCAGATAACCCCCAAGCAGGTCAACATTGGATTCAATTCATCCGAACCAGCTAAATGTGAAAATGACTGAATGAACAGTGCATTATATACTGCATATTGAAAACTGAATCATACACTGGACAACAAATGACACAATGAATTCAAAAAGATCCAGATTTCTGAGTCACTCACCCTGGTTCATGGTCCTGCGTTGCATCGCGGTTTGGCGTCTTGGTCATATTCTCTACATCCACCACGCTGCCCGGAGTGGCGCCGGCAACAATGTCTCTGGCTCTGTGATCGATTACTTCATCTCGGGCCACCTGGATGGGGACGAGACAAAGCGGTTTTTGAGAAGGCCATTTTCAGCTGTGATGCTTTCTGAAAGAACAGAGAATTGTTAGGTGTGTGGACAGCAGGAGCTCAGTGGAGCGGGTGGACAGGGTCATCCACTAACCATAGCGTTGGCGGTTTGATCCCCTTGATCCCCCCTCCTCCTCCAACTGCCCACATCTCGAACCCCCACCAATGTACTAATGTGCTAAACGCCCCTCCCCTTTACCCGCTTACCCTTACATTCCCCTCCCTGTGAGTTCCCCTCGCGGGAACACCGTTGCAACCCAAAGATCGAGGGGCTCTTCTATCTCTCAGGCCCTTACCGCTCCTTGGCGAGAAGCTCCGGCTTCAGAGAGATGCTCCGTCCCGTTCCGGGAGACACTGACAGGCGGCCCTTCTGGCGTCAGGACGTACGCGGCTCCCGCAGCAGGACACCGTGTCGCCGCCGCCGCCGGCGTCGAAGGCCCCCACGGCTCGGCGCCTTCACGCCTGGCGTCGGCGCGCGGCGAGCCGTCACGCCGAGGCCACGCCGCCGCGGCGTGCGTCTGCTCTGGCGCGCTCACCGTAGCGGCGACGGGACCGGCCTCCGTGTCGGAAACCAGCCCGGATTCCGTCGCCGGCGATAATCCGGCGTCTTCCGCTGACTCCGCTCCGTCGGCACGCGCCGCGGCGGGCTCGGACCCGTCCGGCGCCGCTGGGCGTGATCTCGTCTGCTCTTCTGGGCGAGGGCGCCGGGCCAAACCACCGGGGGCCTACGAAAACATGAACGAGACTCAAGACTCAAAGCTCAATCACCGGGACCAAGATGGCTCTGGTAGGGAGGCGACATCCACAGCACCAAACCTAGCCTGATCACATATGACCACGCACACATGCACACAGACACAGACACACACACACACACACACACACACATCATGTGCACACACACACAGGTGTCACAGAAAAATACACACACACGTGTCACACAAAAACCCACACACACACTCACACACACACACACACACACACACACACACACGTGTCACACAAAAACACACACACACATGTGTCACACAAACACACACACACTCACACACACATGCACGTGTCACACACATACACACAGGCACACACACATCATGCGCACACGCGCCTGTCACACAGACAGACAGACAGACAGACAGACAGACAGACACACACACACACACACACACACAGAAAGAAACAATCCAAGATGGAGCTTTAAGTACCGGCTCTTCTCCGAATGGTTGAGTCCCAGGAATATCCTCAGCTTCTCCAGAGCAATGGGCCATGTCTGCAGCTATCTCCAAATCCTGTAGTTTAATGAAGGCCTCCTCGGGGTCCTCATAAATATGATTTAATGAATTGTTATTACGAGCAATTCTGCTTGCCTGTGTGTGTGTGTGTGTGTGTGTGTGTGTGTGTGTGTGTGTGTGTGTGTGTATTTGTGACCTTTACCTCTGGGAGACTGCTTGTTAACGTGTCAGAGGAAGACGAGTGAGCCCGCACCTCCACTGCCTCATCTTCCTCAGAGCTAAGCACCTCCGGAGTGTCCTGAGTCCAGCAATAGAGGGGTATGATAGTGTTAGTGTTCCTGTTGTCTACTGATGAGAACCAGCTCACTCACCGCGTGCTGCAGACCATCCTGTTAAGGAGCTGTAGAGAAATCTAACTCCAGCCTGCCAGTTGCATTCCACATGGGTTCTAGTTATTGTGGATGTATTTGGAAAATTAAGCTTTAAAAGATGTGCACAAAAAAATAGACATATTAAAAATATTTGTACCAGATACACAATTATTAAAAGCATTTAAGAAAGCAATATCCACTATTAATAATCACAGTGGCAAATAGCAGTGGATGCATGCAGTTTAACACATACGGAGGAATTCATAACGTATATGACTCAATGATGAATAAAAAAATTAATTATCATAATTATTATAATAAAACATAATTATCTCAGCCAGCTGAGATAATTATGTATTATTATGACAATTATTTTTACAAATGAAAAAGTATCGGTTCAATAAATTTGTAACTTGTATTTGTTGTTCTTTTGCTTCTAATGCAACTTGATGACCATTACGATTATAAGAGGACTCGTTCAGGTCACAAAACAACAGCTTTGTTTGTCAGAAGCAGAGCCACCTGGTGAGGGGTCTCTGGTGGGGCTCCACGCCTGGTCTGGTCAGGAGGTCCACCTGTGAGGTGACACGAGTCCTCCCCAAGCACCACTGGCCCCGCCTCTTCTGTCATGACGTCCTCGCCCTTTGACAAAAACAGAAGAAGAGCCCCATAGCTTCACAAAATATTATACGTGTCGTTAGCAGAGTACAGTCTAGTTAAAACAATGATGGGGAGAGAAGGAATGCAAGTCTCCATCCTCCACAATGCATGTGTCCAGAGTGAGCATTGCAATAAAAGGTGAAATAGTTCACAATACAAGACAAAACATCAAGACATTAAATGAAAAGAAAAATACACTTGTGATGTGAAAGTGGTGTGAAGTGGCTCTGCCTCAGTCACAACTGAAGGTGGTCTGTGGACGATGTGCGATAAAGGGTGTTGATCATGACACAGGCCCAGGGAACTGGTTCTCGTGCACGCACCCACAGAACAGCCCAAGGTTTTGAGTTGTTGACATCAAAACGTGCCTCTGATATGCAACGGGATTCATGCTAGTTTGCGCGTAATTGGCTTGCATTCGGCTGTACTGGCCCACAGTGGCGATCATCACTCACTCATCACTCATCTTCTACGGCTTATCCGGGGTCGGGTCGCGGGGGCAACAGCTCGAGCAAGGAACCCCACACTTCCCTTTCCCGGGCCACATCAGCCAGCTCTGACTGGGGGATCCCGAGGCGTTCCCAGGCCAGTGTGGAGATATAATCTCTCCACCTCGTCCTGGGTCTTCCCCGTGGTCTCCTCCCAGCTGGTTGTGCCCGGAACACCTCCATAGGGAGGCGCCCGGGGGGCATCCTTATCAGATGCCCGAACCACCTCAACTGGCTCCTTTCCACTCAAAGGAGCAGCGGCTCTACTCCGAGTCTCTCCCGGATGACTGAGCTCCTCACCCTATCTCTAAGGGAGACGCCCGCCACCCTCCTGAGAAAACCCATTTCGGCCGCTTGTACCCATCATCATTCGTTCGTTTTGACTTTGGGCACAAACAGACAAAGCAATGTTTCCTCCGTACTAAAAGGGTCCGTTGCCACCGGCGTGTACCTCCTCCTGCAGTGCATCCTGCTGCTGCGTGAGCTCCTGCAGCTCCTGCAGGGTCTGCAGCATCTGCTCTGCCCTGGGGAAGATGGTGAGGGTGTCCGCCGCACCTCCCGGGAGCTGAAGCTCTCCCTTGCACTGCTCAATCTCCTCTAAGGTCTTCCGCATCTCCCACAGGTTGGCCAGGATCACCTTGATGTCAAGGGGGGAGATGAGACAAGCCTGTAGTGCACGCATACAACCCCTTCATACTTCTGAGGTGTTTAAAGGCCTTCGCAGTTCTCGTCTTTTACGAGGTCATTCAGCCTCTGACGTCTATTTTACGAGGGCTACACCAATACTGATACTGCTACGAGCAATTGTGACAAGCTATTTATCTGGGGATTCATAAATCCCCTCAATCCCGAGAGTAAATTCTCTGAATCCGACGCCGAGTCCACCATGCGGAGGTGTCATGTCAATGAGTTTGTTCTAACGACCTCAAAGCACATTGCAGGGCAGAACGAATGATCCAACGAGTGGGTCTTGGCATGCTCAAGGTGATCTTCACCTGGCAGCTGTGTTGGCGCTCTGCCTCAGAGATGTGTGTGCTGCTCATAGAGGATAAGATGGTCCTGATCTTCATTGTGTTCTTTTCCATCGTCTTCACCTCTAACTCCATGGCATCAATCTCCTGGAAAGCAAATGAGCGACGTGGGGTTTTTAGTCAATGGAAAACAATTCTCAAGTAAATCTGGGACTTGTTCACTTTGGTGTCAGTGTGAGTCTAATTTTCAATAGGATTAAAATGTACGATAATGTGCATTCGCACACGCATACAACGATAAAAGTGAAAAACAGCATAAACACAAACAATGAACATACATTAATTAAATGCAGTAATATGAATGAACCATTAATTAAGATTATCTAATGCAGTAATAATTATTATTATAGCATTAGCATAGGGGTTAGGGTTAGGGGTAGTGGGTTAGGGTCCTAACCCTATCAAATAATGTATGAATGAATACCTTAGTGAACATGAACCCCATTACCTTAGATATCATCAACACAAACCAGTCGTAAATTCTTACTAGACTATTAGTGTCCCGTTAATCAGTCGTTAGCTTTTCTTATCACTGCGTTGGCGAAGGGCTCTTACTGTGGCTGTGTTCAGGAGCTGCTCCATGGGGTGATAGACATCGTGCTGCATGCCCTCCACCTGTCGCTCGGTCCAGACCAGCCTGTCCTGCAGCCTTCTGGTGTCCCAGACCGCAGACATCGCCTGGACCAGCGGCCCCAAGTTCCCCAGGGTGGCCCTGGTCCTCTCCGAATCATCCAGGACCAGCTATGGCAACGTCACACAGATCTATCATATTCATCACTTCCGCGTACTACAAGCATTTATTATTTACGGTTTGAACTCTACATTGATGGACAACACATAAATCCATAATTAAATTTCGCTGACGTCATTAAACAGTATTTTCCAGTGCATTCAGCACTGGGAACATTCCACCAAGGTTCCACCTAATCCATTGCAATAGTAATTTCAGTCTGTGGATTTCCATTTCTTGGAGCCCTCCTGATCGGACCCATGATGATTGAAGACGGACCTGGAGAGACTTGGCATGGTTATGGAGACTTCTGGCCGTAGTGTAAGTACAGGGAGTGCTGGTCCACGACTGAGCATTCCCAAGCCAACAGGTGGCGCTGCGCAGTATGTCCTCAAATTCCTGAAGAAAGGTCGGAATCTGGAAGAAATAAAGAACATTTTTTAATGAAATTACATTTAGTTTTCATGAATGAAAACATGACATACACGTAACACATAAACACATACTCATCCATTCACGCAAATGAGTTTCGCTTTGCTAAAAATCTCCATCATCAAAACAGTTTGAGTGTTCGGTTTCCTCCCCCTAGACGTTTTTGCGACAGCGTAGTGGGGAGCGCTGGATCCGAGATTACGAACTTAAATGAGTTAAGTGACTTAAGAGAGTTAAGTGACTTAAGTGACTCAAGTGAGTCCGGCGCCTCCTCGCGTCCGCTCACCCTGCCCAGGAAGGCGGTGCGCTGCTCGGCCAGCCGGGCCGCGTCCTGGTAGAGCCGCAGCGGTCCGCTCAGCCGGTCCATGAGCAGCTGGCCCTGCTGGGGCCGCTCCTCGGCCAGGTCCTGGGCCTCGCTCTCCAGCACGCTCAGCCGGCTGTGCCACGCGTCCAGCTCGTCCCACGCGTGCTGCGGCAGACACACGGAGCAGAGAATGATGGGTGGCCCGTGGCTTAGGGATGATAGGAGCCCTTTCAAGGGGGGTTTCAAGACCAAATGTAAAAATAGGGTACGCATCACATTGAGTACGTTTACATGCAGCAAGAAATTCGAATTTCTGATCGGATCAGATAATGACATGCGTAAGACCGGATCACTTGTCCGAGTATACACGCCGTTCAGAGAATCGGATTAACAGCCGGAGCATGGGCTGACTCTGGACGCTATGTGGCGCTGCGCATGTGCAGAATGGCACTGCGCATGCGCAGAATGCAAAATCCGATTCAGATCCGATTGCTGAGTATACATGCCGTTAAAAGTCCGACAATGAACGAATTATCCAGGTGTTGTTATTCGATTTTGAGATGTCCGAAGTAGGTCCGAAGTAGGTCGGATTAAGGTGTTTACATGCACTTAAAAAGTCCGAACGATGTCTTATACGATTAGAAATTCGAATTTCTTGCTGCATGTAAACGTACTGATTGTCTTATGGGCTCTTTGTGCCCTTATGGATCAGTGATCAATGTGCATCAATCCCCACACACACTCAGGGAGATCTCCTGCATGGTAGTGAGGATCACCTGAGTACCTTTTTTAATTTTTAGGGGTATTTTATTTTATCTATATTTTTTGTATTTAGATGTACCCTGGCTGCAATGGCGACCCAATTTCCTGTAAGGGATTAATAAAGTTTTATCTCATCTCTCTCTCTCTCTCATCTCTCTCATTAACTTTCAACGTGTCCGGTGTCTTGAGGAGCCCAGTGAAAGCCACTTGTGTGTTGCACTGATGCTGTTTCAATATAATAATAGGACACAGCGTTTAAACAGAGGTGATGATGGATTCATGACACAAGCCAAGGAGAGCTATGGTACACAGGACCCAATCCGTTTCATTTGCTGTTAAATAGTATGCACTAGTCGTATTGAATAGCATAGAGCATAAGATTCAAACTAAGTTGTCTTTTAGTTCTTTTACAATGAGGAGGAGGTAATAACAGGGATGGTCTGGGACACCTTTTTAAAAATTGCCAGTAGCCATTGTAACCATTGAAGTATTTTTTGAATTTGTAGTCATTGAGAAATAATGAGTGGGAGAAGGAAGCCCAGAAGACACGAACACACACCTTGAGTTTGTCTTGAGCTTCGGGGAAGGAGGCACTCTTTGTGTCCAGCGCGGTCATCAGCCCCCGCAGGCCAGCGCTGACCTCCAGCACACTGCTGCCCAGCTTGTGGAGGGGGTCGCTCCTCTGCAAGAGCTGCACACACACACACACACGCACACACACGCCCATACACACGCACACGCACACTCACGCACATACACACACACATACACACACAGACACACGCACACACACACGCACATACACAGACACACACACACACACACACACACACACACACACACACACACACACACACACACACACACACACACACACACATACACGCACACACACACACACACATACACGCACACACACACACACACATACACGCACACACACAAACACTCATTTATAGGCCATAACAACATATTATAATATTAATAATATTATTATTATTAATAATTAATAATATTAATAATATTAATATTACAATATGCAATCCATATAGATATGCAACACATCATAACTGATGTGAAAACAACCCATCTTAAATACTGGAAACACTAGTTCAGTTTTTGCTTGCCTTCCATTAAAAGAGTTCACGTACGCAACGACGACAGCGCTATCCGCACTCTCAGAGCATGGCTACTGCAGCCCCCCCCCCCCCCCCCCCCCCCCCCCCAATCGCCTCGCTAACGCAGGGTTCACCGGGAGGAAGAGACCTCGTTCTCGCTTGTAGCACGTCATGGAAAAGAAACGGTCCACCGTTCGCTTTGTGTGCGGACCGTGTGTGCGTGTTGCCTGCCTC
The DNA here is from genome assembly GCA_036785325.1 of Urophycis tenuis. Classification (NCBI taxonomy): domain Eukaryota; kingdom Metazoa; phylum Chordata; class Actinopteri; order Gadiformes; family Phycidae; genus Urophycis; species Urophycis tenuis. The sequence continues at coordinate 96,354 of JAXIVH010000366.1, read as the reverse complement.
ACTTGAGGGGGGGGGGAAACAGGACTAAAAGGGAAGTTGTGCCTGAAGTTGTGTGTCATGAGGGGAGTACAGGAGTGTGTGAAAACAGGCTTTCAAGCCATTATGATGCGCCGCAGATCGAACGGAAAACAAAAACGAGCAACCATTAAAACTCTGCCCCGCCGAAAATAGTCAGCGTGGCAACTTTTAACAAGATGGGCTTGTTTTTTTGTTGTTGTGGCCAAATCGAAGTGGATCGAAGCGAGGCTGTTTCTTGTGTTTTCCCGGCATCAGTGGAGCAGTCCTGTGACCCCACGTTACCCAAAACACGCCAGCTAGCCGACCCGGGGGCACAGACGTGAGCGAGCACCTCCACGTGGCCCGTCTCCTCCTGGTGCAGAGTAGAACTGGACTCCAGAGGGAGGAGCGAGGCCTCCGCCTCTTTCTCCTCCTGGGCTCGCCGCATCACCTTCTCTTCGGCGAGGGCTGCTCTCACCTCCAGCATGTTTTGCTCCGTCAAGCTGTGGAGAACATCCGTGCAGATATCTTAAAGGGTGTCACTTGAAAAACGTGACAGCAGGGCAATATTGGCAAAACATGGAATCATCTCATTTGAGATAAACGACAATGTTATGATCCGGGATCAATATTATGATCCCTGATGATATCTAGTTATACATCACAACATTGTGCACTTATATTCTCGTTGACAATGTAGTTGATATTTGCCAAGCGGTACTACCAAGCCAAGTTGGCATATCCTCTACAGATATATAAAACAGTATTGATCCACAGGATGCCCTCACCTCAACACACTCGGCTGGTGCGTCACAGGCTTATGACTCACAGGCCCGGGGCTGCCGGGCTCCAGTGGCCCAGACAGGCTGAGGGCGTGCTGCAGCCGGTGCTCCAGGGAGGCCAGAGAGTGCTGCTCCTGCTCCAGGTCGAGCCGGTGCATCTCGGCCCAGGGCAGCCCGGTCTTGTCGGGCTCTCCCTGGGCCAGGGGGGCCGCGGCGGAGGCGTCGGGCGGCTCTGCCCGACGACTAGCCAAAGAGCTGCAGCATTGCTCCATCTAAAGGAAGATCAAACAGGAGTGTGAAAAAGTGAGAAAGTGATATTTGATCCTAGACACAAGTATGGTCATTTCCTTAATCCTTCTCGTTGCCCCCCCCCCCCCGGAAAAATATTTTAATTTGTTTATGTTAACGTTAGGAAGCTAGCTGTAAGTAAGCTTTCCTTGATAGAACTGCCAGATTGATAATAACACCATCATGCTGTTTGTGTAAAGTACTACAACATGTACAACACTTTGATTGAATCCTAGCTCTATATGTTGACTCAATGGAATATATTTGTCAAATATTGATGGTGGATTTTTTTTTTTTTCAATAATTACTTAAATCAATACTAATTAATTTAGCCACAATCCCTTTCTTGTGCCTCAGAATCAAACTCGTTGAACACAAACGTAGCTCACGCTGGTGGTGATGTCCCTCCACTCGGCCGTCCTCTGCTCCGAGTGGGCCAGCAGGAGGCCCACGCCGCGGCACAGCAGCGCCCAGTGTCTCCAGAGGGCACTCAGCTCCCCGCCCTTACCCGCCCCGCAGCCCTGCATGGGACAGCCGGCCCCCAGGTCCTCCAGCTGCACAGCCAGGTCGTGCAGCTCCCCCATCAGGGACTGCGACACACACACAGACGCACAGGGTTAGAGTGACATAGCGTTAGACGCACAGGGTTAGAGTGCGTAGCGTTAGACGCACAGGGTTAGAGTGCGTAGCGTTAGACGCACAGGGTTAGAGTGCGTAGCGTTAGACGCACAAGGTTAGAGTGCGTAGTGTTAGACGCACAGGGTTAGAGTGACACAGCGTTTTGTGTGGTGGAAAACTTACATTTAGCTTGTGGGCTAAAGTGCTGGTAATTAGCTAACTTTGATATTAGCATGTAACCATACAACTTGACTGGCCACGCTAGCAGAGACCAGAGAAAAAACAGTAGGCTACACCGCTTAACACACAAGTGAGTTGAAGAGCGCTTCTGATGCAAGAGCTCTGCAGTGCCCTCGCTGGCCTCTCCATCAGCCACTGCCGGCTGATGGAAAACGTGCTACAAACTGGGCACCATTTGTGATTTCTAGAGGGAATGTTGTCACCAACATCCAGTTGATAAGATTCATAATACTTCAAATGCAAGGTCTTAATCAGTGGGCCATAGGCTCAATCACCATTGTGTCATTCAGCTACAAATGTGATTTAACAGAATTGTATTCACACGATTGTTACTTTAAAACACTTTCCTGTTAGTTCGTTCACGGTTCCAAAACTGTGTTTTTATACCATACACAGCTAACAACTCAACAATGAAACATATTCTTACCCTTTGTGCTCCGCACACTTGAGTGACAATAAAGGTTTTCTGTGAAACCGATGAAGTTGCGGAGAAGATCTGCGTACCTTAGCTCTTTTTTGCTGGACGTCACACTGGACGTAGGAGGTCACTCGCTCTGAGGAACACTCGGACAGACTGGTCTCGAAGCGGGACAGAAGCTGACGTATGTGTTTGTGACACAGCAAGTGACTCTGTTGTGTTCTTGCACACCTACATGGTCAGACAGACAGACAGACAGACAGACAGACATACTTTATTGATCCCTGAGGGAAATTGCCTTCGTAACAATACTCCAGGAGAAAAAAGAGGACACTCTACGTATAGTAGAGTGTTAGAATATCCATCCATCCATTATCGTGACCGCTTATCCTCTACGAGGGTCGCGGGGGGGCTGGAGCCAATCCCAGCTGCAACGGGCGAGAGGCGGGGTACACCCTGGACAGGTCGCCAGCCTATCACAGGGCTAACATACATAGACAAACAACCATTCACACTCACATACACACCTATGGTCAATTTAGAGACACCAATTAACCTAATCCCCAACCTGCATGTTTTTGGTCTGTGGGAGGAAGCCGGAGTACCCGGAGAGAACCCACGCAAGCACGGGGAGAACATGCAAACTCCACACAGAAAGGTCCCAGGTCCCAGGTGGATTTGAACCCAGAACCCTCTTGCTGTGAGGCGACAGTGCTAACCACTGCACCACCGTGCCGCCATGTGTTAGAATATATAAATATATAATGCAAACCTATGTAAAATATAAAACAAACGGTCATGAAGAAAGATAAAATGTTATTTTCAATGTGTAAATTGTACAAAAAATATTTTTTTACATATATATGTAAATAATACACATATATGTGAAGAAGTCTACCTCTCCAGGGCCTCCAGTCTGAGCTGGGCCTGCGCCTCCAGTGTTGCTCTGCCCACCAACAGGTGGCTCAGAACACCAATGTGGAGCTGCTCTGTCTTCTGGCTGGAGAGACAGGGTTGATGGGGCACCAGTTCCATCAGATGGCTGATGTGAGCCTGCAGGACATCCTTGAGAGAGGCGAGAGCCTGCTGCGTCTGCCTTTGCTCCTCGGCACAGTCCAAAAACCCCCCAGGTGCCAACAAGAAGGTAGCTTCGGCATTGTGAAGGAAGGATATTGCCCCCTTAGCAGCCCAGTGGTAGTCCTTAAGGGCTTCTCGAGCATGGGTCAGGTTTTCCTGTTTAATAAAGGTTCAATGATTACGTCATGTTGAAAATGCACTACAGAAAGTAAAACAATGATAATAATAGCAGGGGCTTACCATTTGTGAATGGCAGCCATGCATACATGCATCTGTTAGAAGGTTCAGTTCTTCATGGGCCGCGAGATTGCATTTTTCTCTCCGCTCCAAAGCTTCGACCACTCGCATCCACGACTCCAGGTTTCTCAAAATAACCCAACACCTTTGTAATGCAGCATCTATGGCCTTCTCATCTGGAATCACTGGTTCAAATCCCAATAGTTCCTGCCTGGTTCTTCGGACATGGTCCATCATGGAGGGAAGCTCAGTGTGGAGACGAAGACCTTCCAGAAGCCTATTCTCCAAGTCCTGGATGTTCTCCATCACAGCGTGCTCCCAGGCCACCAGGGTTTCCACCATGTGCTGGATCTTATGCTTCTCTGAGGTGAGCTGTGACAGGTTCAGGTTTTGAGCTATGACTTCCAATTGGTCAGCTGCCTCTTGGCACTGAGTCTTCACTAGCGGAAGTTCAACTAACAGCGTTTGGCAAAGTCTGAATCTTTGAACCAAGCTTGCACCTTGGGTCAAAGAACACTGGATTTGACCTTCAGCAATGTGCTGGGATTTTCCCATTTCTTTCAGGAGGTGAAAATACTTCTCTTGCTCCATGGCATGGACAGTTAGAGTTTTACATCTGTCTTGAAGCTCACCAATGTCACATAACAGTGAGCTTCGCTTCGCCTCCTTGCAGTGCTGAAGTTCCTGCACTTGGAATTGATGCTCCATTAGCATGTGTGTCATGCGCTTAGCTGCAGGGACGGCGTCCGCTGTCAAAGGGAAGCTTTGGCAGTCAAGATCTGCAGATATCTGCTTTAGACTGGCTTGAATGCTTGCTAGTTCCTCGTCAGAAGAGGTACGCTCATGAATAAGCTCTTGTAACTCCCAGCTACTTGCACTCTCATGAGCCAGCAGTCCATCCAATTCTGTCCAAAGCCCTGAGAGCCTATTTATAAGATATCTGCTCTCTTCAGGACTCAACTCTAAGGCAGTTTCTCTGCAGTGCTCTATCAAAATGTCTACCTGAGCAATTTGGTTTTCAATCTCATCTGTGGCCAATTTGTGAACACCTAGCTGTCTTTCTAACTCAAACATTTCAACTTTTGAAGCATTCGCAATACAAATACGAGGGTAATTTGAAATGTGTGTGTCTGCTAGCCAGGTGTCCAAGCTAGTAAGCTTGTGGAATAGATCCTCCCTTTCCTGCAGGATTCCTTCCATATGCTCCAGAACATGAGCTGAGCTGTCATCAAAGGCTTCATAGAGGTCTTCTACTATCTTTAGTGACTTCAACACATCAGCAGAGTTATTCTTATCAAAATCAAAGACCAAAGATTTCAGTTGTAACTGTTTGGACAAAGTCTCTGATCTCAGTTTTCGCATTTCATCCATTTGGATTTGGGCCTCTTCAGGAAAAAGGGCTAACATTTGCCCCATTGCGATTTGGTTTTCTGCATGTTTGGCCCATGCGGCCAAGTCCTCCAACTGCTTGATGACTTTAGGCAATGTAATCCCACGTACACCAGGCGTGAGATCTTCAAGCTGCCTCTTTGTGACATCGAGTGAGCATTCCAGTTCCTGTAGGACACACCACATCTCCTCCTTCTCTTTCTGACCCAAAGAAAATCGGCACAGAGTATCCGACTGTGTTTGAATATGGAGATAAAGCTGACGGTACGCTTTCAGGTCGGCCATCAGGCAGGTCAACTGTAAAGTCCAACTGCATGGGCTGCCGTGACCTTCCTTAAAGGATCCCAATCCGGCGCAGGACTTCTGAAGAGTTGTGACTCTGGCCTGTAGATGTTGGGCCGATTTCAGAAGACGAGCCGACTGAGAGGAGGATGCGGAGGCGTGCCTCAGACCTCTTTTCAAAGTGCCTTCTAGAAGTCTCCATTCTTCCCGGAGGTACCCCAGTTGGGCAAGAAGAGCGCCTGAACTTTCAACCTCCCTCAAATGGGGTGAAAGTTCACTGCTCGACTGCAGCAGCTCCCTAATCGTGTCTTTCTTCTGTTCCATGGTTTGCAGAAGAGCGCCGATCTTCTCGGCCTGGAGGGAGCTGCTTCCGAAAACATCTCTGATAATCAAAAAAACAACAAAAAGGGCATGAAATATACATTGGGTTTCGTCTTACATCACCAGGAACGATTCTCGCATCGTACACAGTGGCGGCAAACGCAAAAAAAAACAAACAAAAAAACAGGGATGCTACTTACGAGCTCAGCTTCTCCATGTCCCCCGCGGGACCCTCTAGAAACGTCCTGATGGCCGCCGTCTGCTTGTGGTACCGGGTCACCTGCTCCAGTTGCGTGGCTTTGACCTGCACGGTGGCCGAGGCGTCCAGCACCGCCACGCTCCACTGCTCCTCTGTGGTCCTCGGGTCCCGGCCTGCCCGGCGTGCACTACCGCGCTTCGCGTCCACAACTTGCTCCTGCACGCAGCGCCGGTATTCCTGCACACAAGGTGCGCCACACCCGCGTAGGTCAGTAAGCGGAGAAGTGCGACTGACGGATCCAACTGTGCGGTACGGCTGGCTGTGCTATGTGTCGTCATGTCAAAACCCTCCGTAAACTGCAACTTGTCCAGAATGCTGCAGCCCGGATCATCTCCAAAAACCCCACCTCCTGCCACATCACTCCTGTCCTCCACCGACTCCACTGGCTCCCCATCCGTCACCGCATCAACCTTCAAAATACTTCTGCTCACCTTCAAAGCCCTGCACCACCTTGCCCCCCCCTACATCTCCGATCTCCTCCACATCCATGTCCCTCCCCGCTCCCTCCGCTCCTCCTCATCACTTTCACTATCCGTTCCTGCTGCCCACCTCACATCATTCGGTCATCGCTCCTTCAGCTGTTCAGCCCCTCGCCTCTGGAACTCCCTCCCCCCCCACATCAGGAACATCCCCACCGCCACCCAATTCAAAACTGCCATAAAGACTCACCTCTTCACCCTGGCCTCCCCCCATCTCTTGACATAACAACATGTTTGTTATTGTTGTTGTTGTTGTTGTTTTTATATATGTATATATTTGTAAATATGCTATGTAAAGCGACCTTGAGGTCACGAAAGGCGCTTAAGAAATAAAATGCATTATTATTATTATTATTATGTCCTCATCATTAAAGTACACTTCTATGAACTTTGTATTCACTTTCTATCTCTGAAATGTAAATCTGGAACTAGAACTAAGTACGTTTATGCAATATTACATTATTTTAGTAGTCATTGAGAGTACTTTTCTCAAGCACTGAGAAAAGCCTTTTTTGGTCTAAAAAAAAACTCTCCCAACCAGTTCCTTAGCTGCAGGCCCCCCAAACAAAGTTCCTTCAAATAGATCTTAATTAACATCTACATAAATCCTACTTTTCTGTATGTCACAATTCCTCTGAATACAAAACATGCAGCTTCCTCACCTTCGCCTCCTCCAGCTGTTTAAGCATGGCCGATGCATTGAGCTGAGCCGGTTGATACCTGCATCCCAGAGCCCTGGAGATGGTCCGTGTCAAATGAATCTCTGACTCACCAGCACACGACTTCAGGCAAGTTAAATCCATGTGCCGGGCCCTCTATAATGAGATGTCAACAGAACACATTAACAGCAATGGTATGATAAAACCAACGACAGCAACAACAATAGCTGTAATTAATGGTGGCAGTAATAAAGATGACACTAATTATTATCAGCGTGAAAAAGATTCATGAAAAATCTGTCAACTTTAGCAGGTCAATTTACAAACTGTGTGGGACCAATGCAACCCCCCTGGCCCTTTTAATTACCCCACAGGAAATCCCTGTAGCCCATCCTTCCTGTTCCTTCCTGTTGACCATGTGCTGCCATTTTGGGAACATGGGGATTATCTATGCTAAAGTACATCAAAAACCTGCCTTTCCCATGTTCTTTCGGAGGATGGTTATCTACAACCAGATAATAATCATATATGTCTGCAGGGACACTAGGGCTTCTAAAGCCATGTATGGACACACTTGTAGACCATATTTACACACATCATACAAGATAAAAAAGACAGATGGCTTTCTATTTACATACCCATGTCCTGTCCATAACGCCCTCCCTGCATATGCTGGACATTGTACACCACAGAGGTGGTCTGTTACCAAGTGCAGACACAACTGTATTCTCAAAACGAGAGTGGGCTGGCATTCATTAAAAGGTTAGCTCACTGCCACATTTTTTATTTAAAAGGCCATTCTCGTTCCTTCATTCCATGTGCACCCTGCTTTGGACAACGGCCCAACAACACAGTCTAATGATTGTATCGTTTCGACTGGTCCTATAAGATGAGGAGAGCATTCAGCAAGACAGCCATTCGGTTATGGGTCATCATGGATTGAGTTTCAAAACAGACATTGGTCAAAGCTGCGATTGTGACTGATGCAGGTCAATAAAACTGTCTGGCATCATAGGTCTTGCCTCCTCTCCTCCAGATTCAGTGATTCCATGTGAACAATAATGTTTTCTTCAGTGGTGTCTTCAGTCACTTTGGATAAAAGCGCCAGCTAAATGCCCTAAACGTAAATGTAAATGGTGTAGAACGGTTGCTGTGGTTTGCTGTTCTGTTGTATCAGATTAAATGCCGCTGTCTTCGGCCAGGTTTCTTTGTTGCCAAAGAGATGTCACATCTCAATGAGATGTGACACCTATTTAAACAACTCTTCAAAAGTACTATATTGTATGTGCAAATACAACGCCATGCCATTAATGACCAATCTCTCTCTAAACAAGCTCTCTCAATTCATGCTAGCTTCTGTCCTTCACAAAGCGATGCAACTGACTGACGGTGGTGACGACGGGCTGGCGACACAAAGCCACGCACCGCGTTCTCCTAACGGCGAACTTTGGACACTTGCAATGACGTCTGCATGAAAACATCACCGGGAAACATAACAACAAACAGCATGACGGCATCGAGACTCCGGCCACCCGCTATCCTGACGGACAGCGACAGGTGCCGGCGATACGGTGCAGCACTCACGTTGATGATGGCGCTTCTCTCCACCATCCCCTGGATGTCCGACAGGATGCCCTGCATGCTGAGCAGGTGTACGGCCGGCTCCGGGGGTCCCGCGGCTGCTGCCCCGTCCCGCGGCTGCTCGCCCCCTCCAGAGGAGCAGCAGGAGGAGGAGGGCGGGCTGGTCCCACCAGCATCCATGGGTCCCTGATTGATCTGAGAGAGTGGGGGGGGGGGAGCAGCGGTGTCAGATTTGGGCACTCGGCATTCCCATGCCGTTTGACTAGGGGTAACAGCCGGGGCTTCCTAATCGCACCGCGCTGGCGTGGTGAGCTACTGGTGTCTGACGGTCGGCCGAGCGAGTCAGGGCAGCTATTACCAGAGGAATGCGTGTGCACCCCGAGGGATGAGGGACCAGTTTTGGGGAAAAAAAGAAAAGAAAAAAAAACGCGCTCTGGTGTTCCTTAGGAGACCGCCAATCTGCTGTGAGTCCTGTTCTCATACACAAACAGGGGCGTTTCCTGTGTGCTCGCACATGAGCGAAGGCGGGGCCGCCTGGCACCGACGCCGCTTCTGGCGTTTTTCAGAACTTTCTCAGTCCCGTGAAGGTGCGTGTGCTCCAACAGAGGGTGGGACCGGACAAGACTGCGCACGTTGCAAGAGGGAGCTGAGCGGAGAGACGATCCCATGAGAGTCAATGGCAGCTTTCCTTCCCAGTGTGCATCAGCATCACAAAAAGGGAAAGGCTGTATAGTGCAGTGCAAAAGGAAAAATCCCATCACAAAGCTCCGTAGATGGGGGTGAAAATTTGACAAAGATGAGAAATATTCTTGAATATACAAGTCTTCCCCCGAAGAAAACTTCAAATGCCACAAAACGTAAAATTAGATATAATTAAAATAATACTATGGAAAGAAAAAGATCAAGATGGTTATTGCGGCGGTTTGTAAATGTCACGAAAATGACAGAGAAGACAGGGACTTCTTCACATTCGTCTTGCGTCTTGGTGAATACAGTAAAAGTCAATCATTTGTTGTGCATTTCACTGAAGCTGAACTTCAGGTGCACTTCGGCCTCATTCCTTGAAAATGTGCAGCTTTGATCCTCCAAATCACTCAAATGTTCCTTTACTTTCTCCCAGAAAACAATAGAACTATGAGAGGAAGAGGGTAAACGACAGACAGACAGACAGACAGACAGACAGACAGACAGACAGACAGACAGACAGACAGACAGACAGACAGACAGACAGACAGACTGACTGACTGACTGACTGACTGACTGACTGACTGACTGACTGACTGACTGACTGACTGATTGATTGATTGATTGACTTTATTAATCCCCCAAGGGAAATCATACATACATACATGACAGGTGCACTGATCTTCATTGTAGTTAAACATGCATTTGGCGCGGACAGACAGAGAGGGCCCGGCATAACAAAGCTTTTCGGTCAGAAGATCCAACAACAACAACAACGACGCAAGAGAGAAGGCCAACACATAACGGGGCTCCCCCCACGTGACCCCCCCTCTTCCAAGACCTCCACTGGCTCCCTGTTGTGGCCCGCATCACATTCAACACGATGCTACTGGCCTACAAAGCCCTTAATGGAACTGCCCCTACCTATCTCCAAACATTAGTGAAACCCCACGCCCCTGCTCGAGCACTCCGCTCAACTACCTCAGCTGATTGACTGGTACTGCCATCACTAAAAGGAGGAAAAGGTCGGATGGTGAAATCTCAACTCTTCTCCGTTTTGGCACCGCAGTGGTGGAACGAGCTCCCTGCCAATGTCAGGACTGGAGTCACTCCCCATCTCCCAGAAGAGACTCAAGACCCACTTGTTCAGAGGGCACCTGAACCCTGCATAACCCTACCCTCATGCTCTTATTTGTTGTACGTCTTGCCACTTTATAATCCCTCTTTGTAACTTGGCACTTTGATTGCTCTTTGTAACTTAGCACTTAGTCAGAGATGTTGTATACTAGCAACAGTTAACCTAGCAATTGAAATGATTGAAACTTGTTCTGGTGACTTTCTTACTGTATTAGCAGCAATGAAATGTTTCACCTTCTTACGACAAATGTACTCTTTGTAAGTCACTTTGGATAAAAGCGTCTACTAAATGCCCTAAATAACGGCAGGCTGTAAACACCAGTGAGGGGCGTACCTGTCCAGGTGTCTCCTCCCTGAGGCCGACCCCATGCGCTGAGGAAGACGACGTCGCTGCACGGCCGGCCCCGCAGAGACGGCCGCGTGAGAGCGGTGCGTGTCCGGGGCTGGGGTCTCCACGGGGGGCCCGCTGGCCGGTTCTGTGTCGCGGGACTCGCCAACGGGCAGAAATGAGGTCCACTGCTGTCCGGGTCAGAGCGGCGGCGGGTTTGGTTGTGGATGTTCTGTGGGTGAGCCCTGGGTCGCTCCCGTTGAGAGATGTTGCTACCGACGGGCAATTCTGCTGCCCAGCCCGGTTCTAAAGGGCAAAGGGGGCATTTAGCAGAGGCTTTTGTCCAAAGTGACTTACAGTCAGTACATTTGTGGGTTTCGACATGTGGACAGTTTGTCGGAGGTGGATCAAGGGAATCGAAACTCCGAACCCTACGGTTAATGGATGACCCGCTCTGTCCACCCCCTCTACCTACTGAGCTACTGCAGCCCTAGAAGTTCTGGCCAGCAGACATTTGTGATCCTAATGTCCTCAACGTTCTGTGAATTTGGTTCCCCCCCCCCCCCCCCGAGTTAAGGCTTGATGTGATTGATGTGTTGTGTGTGGACATTGAGTCATTGTGAGGCTGGCGGGGGGTGTGTGGACCTGGATTGAAGATCGCCGGCTGGGTAACTCTGCATCGGCTGCAGGACGGAGCTGCAGGCTTTTCTTTTAAAGCATCCTCTTTAAAATGTGATCCCCCTGCAGTATGTTTGTATTGCCCCTCTGCATTGGGCTTTTCTCTTGCTCAGACTCTGAAAGAAATAGAACGTTGTTCATTTAATATTTGTTAAAAGTTAGTTTTACAGTAAAAGAGCCTTTAACACTGTTGATGAAAAGAAACTGCAATTATTGCCAATTACAATAAGCAGTGATTGACTAGATTTGAGGTTTTCAATGCAGCTATGTATGACCATTTGCTGACTTATTAAATGTAGGTGTTAAGTCACATTTAAAAAATGAATTAATTAATAAATTAATGTCCATATATTATATGGTAACATTGGCAATCGAATAAACAAAGATTCCAGTAGTGTGCACTGGAATCAGGTATTTAAACTACTTGAGCACAAGTCCCCTGGGCTGTCAAGTTGTCATCTGGCAACTACAGCAACTGTGTGAAGCATCTTTGAGTGTTTTAAAAGGTTACTGCAACTGGTTACTGTAACTCTTTTAAAAGCTGGTGAAATAATCATGAGGATACAAATACAATGATCCTGTGATTAATGTCTAATAAGTGTGTGTCTATGTATGTATGTATGTATGTATGTATGTATGTATATGTGTGTGTGTGTGTGTGTGTGTGTGTGTGTGTGTGTGTGTGTGTGTGTGTGTGTGTGTGTGTGTGTGTGTGTGTGTGTGTGTTCAGGCACAGGTGTGTGTGCGCACGCATGTTGACAGATAGCACAGCAGATCGATAAATAGATAGTTGGAAAGATGGACAGATGGAAAGATTGACTTCTTGCCTAACATGTGGAAATATCTGCAGACCACGCCTCATCTCAAGCGCTACCAATGTGTTCCTGATGCGGCCCTTTAGTTCCACCTCGTGGTCTTTCGGCGAAGTGATTTGGTGGGAGAGGCTCACCGGAGCATTGGGTGGGGATGTCTCAAGGGACAAATTATATCAATATTTCAGAGGCTGGTGTTAAAATAGGGAATCTGTTGCTGTAGCCTACCTCAAGCAAATGAGTGCAGGTTTAAGTCAGCAATAAGAAATGGATTGGGAGATACAGAATCAGGTTTTTGTCAGCATTGGGATGTTAAATATGCCGATCTCTGTTAGATAACGCGTCGTGGTTTCTGTGGGTGTTCAAGTCAAGAGTTGCAGCCCATCCCCACCGCAAAGTTACCGGGCAAGGCGGAGTTAAGTTTACAATGATGCTATTGTCGCTGCTGCTGCTGCTGCTCCAAACTTTATTTTGCTGTGTTCCGCTGAACTCTAATGTTGTGATAAACGGCCTGGTCAGATCAGCGCAGGGTGACTCGTTCTATCCTTTCATCCATAGTTCATCATCATATTCTTACTCGGGTTGTGCCTTGTCAGTGCTCAGTATAACACTGCAGCATGTGCCATGACCCAAGTGTCTCTTCAAAAAGTAATCTGTCTAGATTTAGTTACAACCGCCAGCCCACATTCACAAGAATAGGAGCATTAATGTCCTACAAGTACTGCAGCAGTACTAAACTATCGCTAACAGGTGATACAACGTTGTAATACTAATCCTAATAGACAAGGTGTTCGGCTTCAGCTTCAGCTTGAGTTGACATGTCAAACGTATTGATATTTTCAACCATAACACTTTTTTTTTTAGGATTGACTGGTTAGTAATAGACGCTACCTGGGTCGTAGTGGCTCCTGGCGCAAATCACTAGTCTTCTATTGTTTTCTCTCCCCTGTTCCTTTTTGGTTTAAAACAGCTGTGCAAGTTGCTAGTCCCCGCCTTGATGTGTGACACGCTTCCTATGCACATGCACACACACACACACACACACACGCACACACCAAGAGCATGTCGTGCAACAGGTGATTCAGCAGCAGAATGTCTGCGAAGACTGCACAGAGCAAGTCGAGCAGGTTCGGCTAAATAACTGCCACAGGCTTTTAGTTGGCTTCCTATGAATGAATGAATGAATGAATGAATGAATAAATGAATGAATGCATGTATTGATGATATTAATTCATTAAGTAGGGAAGACCGGGTATCGTTACACTTTTTGCTTCAACACCTGTAACTCATTGAATTTTTGAGCTAGAGCGCTCAAACTTTAATACAAAGTACCCACATTTGTTTACTACAAATGGCATCAATTCAACCTCTGCAAGAATATCACAGACCTCATAAGGTGATGTCAAATACATGTTGTTCCTTTGTTACAACTTACCCCACTACCGGGGTGGGTTGTAACACATGGTGGGGTAGGTTGTAACAATTAGACAACATAAGCAAAAACAGAGGTCACACCATGTGATGTGCTTTATTAAAATAAAAGAACAATGTCATGTATATGTATATATGTGCCATGTATAATTTCATCTAATATAAGTCACATGGTTGTATCTGCAATATTATAAGTACTAGACAAAATATAGTATTGGTCCAAAAAATGACTCTCTTACATCAAAATCAGTTTTTTCTGGATACAATCTGCATGGATCGGTTTCCAGCCTAGATAATTACCATCGATGATCGGGGGGAAAGTGGGTAAATACCTATGGTAAATATCGGTAAATACTGAAATGGTCACGTGACTCATATCTTATCCATGATCGGTGAATTGATGGTGTTACAACCATTACCCGGTCTCCCCTACTGATGAGAACAACTCACTCGAATGATCTGTGTCATTGTGTCTTGATTTTGACACACAATAAATGAAAGTCAATTGTTATAGCCATAAATAATGTTGTTCCTGCATACCTTTGCAAAAAAAGGCATGTCCCAATAACTGATATGGTACTGGTAACATATTTGTATTACGCTGTTATTGTAAAAGTCATAGCAATGGACAGTATATGTCCACACAAAAAAGCGCCCTCTGTATGCAGAGTAACTGTAACTTTAAAACAGTAGGCCTAACTGTGGCGCTGCATTGCTCTAGAGATGGAAACACGCACATCAAAGAATCACCTGTAAAGCATGTCTGCCTCATGCACAAGCACAGCCACAAAGCTTTGCTTTAAACCGATTATATTTCCTTCAGTCTTAATGATAGTCTTTTTTTTATCGTGGTTTATTCTCTTAGGCCTATGTTGCGCAGTGTCTCCCCTTGAAGAGTCGCCGAACATCTGGATTGTAACGTAACACCTGGTGGCGGTCGATCCGTGATCGTTTGAGCTGAATGGTTAACTTGGCACTTAGTCAGAGATGTTGTATACTAGCAATGGTTAACCTAGCAATTGAAATGCTTGAGCCTATTGGCAGCAATGAAATGTTTCACCTTCTTATGATAAATGTACTCTTTGTAAGTCGCTTTGGATAAAAACGTCTGCTAAATGCCCTAAATGTAAATGTAAATGTAAATGTAATGAATGTCAAGCGTGTTCCATTCGAATCCCCGCCCACTTTCCCGTCTGCTCTCCGAGTGGCCTCCACGCAACGCACGCTGTACGTCACACTACGTCACACCAAGGGCTGAGGTGACGCGAACGAGTTAAACATTCATATATATCAATATGCATATATTCACATTGGGTTATAAATAATACATACATACATCAAAACACCATTAAAATGGTGTTTCGATGTATGTTGGCCAAAGGAGGGGCACCTTATCCTGATTTCGCCTAGGGCATGAAAGAGGGCTCGGGCCCTGAATGTTAACGAGTGCTGAGCTTTGAGTTCAAGGCTCGTCTTTGTTAAGAGTAGCGTGGGAAACTAATTGTGTTACAGAAAAGCATTTTGAAAATGCATACTGAAAACCGCGAGTGACAGTGATTATTTAAACGTCCTTTTAAGAGCGCTGAAAAAGCTATTATTAAATCGACTATTTTAAGATGACACATCCAGCTCCAGCCAGAAGCTCAAGCCAAACGTGTTGTTGTTCCTGTGTGTGTATTTGTGAAGTATTTTTAATCCCAGCAGTACATCTTCATTTCTATTTAATCCTCCTTTGACTTGAAACTTGAACGTTACAACAAAACCGCTCTGCTGGAACGTACTGAACATCCAGGTCCATTGATCAGGCCGGTGCAAAATACGATTATATACCGTGTGGTCATGTTTGAAACACAAAGGGAACAATATGAAAAAGGTATACAATACAAAAAAACCACTGAAGACAAACCAACGTAGCAGAGATGAACATAGGTTTAATCAAGATTAAATATATGCCCAAAAGGATCTTCCAACTCATAAGAGATCAATAATCACAAAGAAAAAACCCAAGAGCTTTTCTGTGGCGTGCAGTCTTTTGACTTTCACACTTTCCAAGAGTTTTTGGACTTTCATTTGGGGTAAAAAATGTACATACATCTCACCCTCAATACTTTACAGTGCATCGAGTCCTCGAACCCACAACCCATCTTCCACGTCTTAAAAACCCACACATAAATCCATTTATAGAACTATTTACATACAAAGGCTTAGATTAACATCTCCGCTCAACAAACATTTGCTGAGTGGCACATACTTCAAAACAAGTGACATGAGAAGGAAAAAACAAAAACAAAAAAAAAACATGGTACTTCGTGATCTTCTGCGCTCGCTTTCGTACGCCACGGCAATGACGTTCGGAAACAGAAATTACAATTTGTTTTAGTTTTTTGTTTTTTTGTTTTTTTTAGGTGAGGGGCAAGACTTCTTGCCTTCCATTGATTCACGTGGACCGGTTGGCCGGCGAACTTGGCAAGGCAACGAGGGGGAGCAAGTCTTTTGGTTATGGGTTAGACGCACGGAAGTCCGTCAGTGTGTCTGTGGGACCACAGTTATGTTTCAACTTAAACCTAAAACCAATAAACAAAAAAAAACAAAAAAACAGGAATCTATAGGGAAACAAACAGCAGAGCGGATGGCAGCCTGGTTATGGCTGTAGGTATCACTGTGTGTGTGTGTGTGTGTGTGTGTGTGTGTGTGTGTGTGTGTGTGTGTGTGTGTGTGTGTGTGTGTGTGTGTGTGTGTGTGAGATCATAGGTCTCACACACATGCGCGCGCACGCACACACACACAGCGGGCATGATTGTGGATGTGTGATACACAAAGCATGCAAAACATGTGGTGTTGGTGGGGGGAAAAAATCAAAGAGAAGGTAAATGGTAGCAAGGAATAGCTAGCCGGGATGATATTAAGCTTACCAACACACAAGCAGAATTACACATATCATGTGAGGGGAGGCTGGGGCTGCCAACAGCAATACTGCTCGTTCAGATGGCGGCCATTTTCTAAGTGCGGAGAAAGGCTGAATAGCATAACAGTAACATAAAAACCTGCCCCGAATCAAAAGGGTCACAATGCCAAACTGTCAGCCAAGTGGTCCAAACTGAACACCTCCAGATAACAAGGTACGCTCGACCGAAGAAAACCCCCTACTTGTGTTTGTGTTTTACCCTTTTAACTTTTAAACTGTTGCAACCTTGACCACTTTCCCTCAACCACTTTAATAATGACCGCTGGGTACGAACACTGGTTACTTTGTCGTGTGGCTAAACCTGTTTTGTTTTTTTTGTTCCATTTTTTTAAAGCTTTTCTTTATGCCAGTTAGGAAAAAGACGAAGAGAAAAAAGAAAAGAAAAAGAATAATTGACGAGATGACGTGACACACCAAATGGTGACTTCCAGGTGACTTTCTTGGGAGACGAGATTAACAGACATTGCATCACACAAAGAAATCACATCAATTTCAGAAACGGAAACGGGAAAATAATAAATATTAATTAAATGTTTTGTTAGACACAATCCTGACACTTTAATATATACCCATCTATGTAGATAGATGGATATATATTTATATATATATATATATATATGAAACCCACGTGGTACGTCTTCATGGAGGGATACGCACGGTTCCCATCTTGGTGCATCCCCTTGGTAGCCCCAGGCGGGGTGGGGGGGGGGAATTCAGTTTAAACCTTAAAATGCTTCCTCGTCCAATCCTCCCGGGCCGACAACCCCGAATCATGACCCTCGGGCGACCTTTCGCCCCGGCGCGCGCCTACAAGAGGCTCGCTGCCTTTTTGAGAAGTAAAGTAATAATAATTCCATTTGACCTGAACAGGTGCCCACGAACCAAAATCAAACAAAACCGAAAACAAAAAAAAGATGACAATGACAACATTACACACACCTACATAAGGTAGTGCCAAACGGGAGGGAGGGGTGTCTGTGTGTGTGTGTGTGTGTGTATGTGTGTATGCGTGTGTGTGTGTGTGTGTGTGTGTGCGCGTGACCTTAAACACGGCCCATGAGACCACGCCTCTGTGGGACAAAGCTGTAACAACGTAGTGAGCCTGTGGTGGTTGTCGGTGTGTGGTGGCGTGACGGCGCCAAACCGGCGGGGGAAGCGGTCGCGTCCCGATAGGAAATTGTCTCTGATCTCGGAGGGGGGAGCGAGGACGGCGGGGTCAGCGCAGAGGAGAGGGGAAGACGCGCTCTCCCTTTAAGGACTCGGCTAGAGGCTCTCATGTGAGTGTATCCTGGGAAACATACATGTACATACACATACACACGCAGAGATGACATTGCTCTTCTAACTTGGGATCCAGACAGGTACACTTTTGGTGCACCAAAGAGGCTGCATTCTTACAACACCATCGCACACGCACACAGACAGACAGACAGACAGACAGACACACACAAACACACACTTTCCTTGGCTTTCCTTGGCCTTCCTCCCACCCCCGCCCTCCCTCCCTCCCGCATTGTGTCTCTCCTCAGGCTTATCTGGTGTAGTAGACTCTGTAGTAGACGCTCTTGGAGCGCCACAGGGAATAGGAGTTGTCGAACTTGAGCAGGTAGACGCCGCGGCCCGGGTACTGGTGGCTGCCGGCGTACACCTCCTCGTGACAGTCCCGCCGGTACACCGGCACTATCTCGTCAGTCTGGGCCTTCCCCGCCTCCTTCTTGGCCTTCTCCTCCTCGCCGGAGGGCTCACCTGGAGGGGAGGGAGAGGTGAGGTGAGGGAGAGGTGAGGGGGGGGATGATTGCTAGCATTAGCGACACATGCAACAACTCTGTGTGACCTATGGCTTAGGAGGGAAGTGCGATGGATTTCGCACTTCCCTCCGATGGCCCATCCGGGATGAATGATAACATTAGCTTCACAGTGAAGTGACGAGCACGACGGGCGGAAAAATTGTGAAAATTTTTGAAACATTGTGAAAAATTTAGAAAAATTTTGAAAAAGCGCGTGCAGAACCGGACACGATCGGAACGATCCCAATGCCATTAATTTGGGGGGCGGTGGCGAGGCCGACGTTAACACGCACGCAACGACGATGTGGCGGAGAACCCGGCGAGTCGAGCGTACCTTCCTCGTCCTCTTCCTCGTCGCTGGACTCCGACACGTGCACGCTGACCGAGGCGGACGCCGCCTCCGTCCACTCGAAGAACACGCCGAAGCCGATGTCGTAGTGGTCGGTGGCGAACTCCCAGAAGAGGTAGGAGCCCTCCTCGTGCGTGGGCACGCGCACCGTCACCACCTCGCCGCGGCCCACCGTGATCACGCTGTCGGCGTCCTGCCGGATCTTCTCCTTGAAGTCCTTGATCTGCGGCCGCGTCCACATGGAGGGCGCCGCGATCACCGGCGCCGAGTCGGCGATCACTGCAGGGAACACAACAACAACGACGTCACACGCACGCACTTTACACACCGGGCAACATGGGGGGGTCTGTGACGATTAATGCATGGATGGAACATATGGGGAGGTGAAGCGTAGCTTTAAGGCAACGAGAGAGAGAGCGAGAGAGGCAACGAGAGAGAGAGCGAGAGAGAGGCAACGAGAGCGAGAGCGAGAGAGAGCACTTCCTGAATGGGTAAGCTAGCACCCGTCTCAAGTAATCTCTCCTGTACACGCAGACCAAACCAACAACGCGTTGGTTTGTTTTAGGAGGGGCCTGTTCACCTGAGCTCATCGACTTTTCTTTTTTTTCCCCCCACCGCTTGGGGTGAATATAGACACTCTTTGTGTGTGTGTGGGTACAAGTGTGTGTGTGCGTGCGTGCGTGTATGAGTGTGTGCATGTGTAAAAGTGTGTGTGTGTATACAAGTGTGTGTGTGTACAAGTGTGCGTGCGTGCGTGTATGTGTAAAAGTGTGCATGCGTGTGTGTAAAAGTGTGTGCGTGCGTGCATGTGTGTGTAAAAGTGTGCGTGCGTGCGTGTATGTGTAAAAGTGTGCATGCGTGTGTGTGTGTGTGTATGTAAAAGTGTGTGTGCGTGCGTGCATGTGTGTGTAAAAGTGTGCGTGCGTGCGTGTATGTGTAAAAGTGTGTATGCGTGTGTGTGTGTGTGTAAAAGTGTGTGTGCGTGCGTGCATGTGTGTGTAAAAGTGTGCGTGCGTGCGTGCATGTGTGTGTAAAAGTGTGCGTGCGTGCGTGTGTGCGTGCGTGCATGTGTGTGTAAAAGTGTGCATGTGTGCATGCCTGCGTGTGCGTGTGCACACCCACCTAGCAGGGGCCCGTTCTCTGACACCTCCTCGGAGGCCTCGGGCTCCGGCTCCCTCTCCATGCTCTCGGAGTACGAGTCCGACTGGCCGCCGTTCACCATGGGCCCGTCGTCACCGCCTGACGGCAGCGCGGCGCACAGGGGCGAGGCCGCGCTCATCAGGGCGTGGTCGCCGCCGCCGCAGCCGCCACCACAGCTGTTGGCGTCCAGGGTGGCCTGCACCACGCCATCCTCCGCGTGCTTCTGTAAGGCCGCCTGTTGGAAGGGTTTGGTGCCGTTAAAACCTCTCCCCCGAAACAGTGGCGTTTACGGGGACACCGTTTACGGTTCAACTCAGACAGTCGTGTTCTTTATCTTATGTGAACGTCTGTTTCAAGTGTGGGCATGAGCTGCAACGCTCTCTTCCGCCACAGGGTGGAAGCACCCGGCTGCAGTTCACTTAACTCACACCGCCCCCCCATTCTTATTTCAGGAATATTAAACACATCATCTAGACCAGTCCAAGGATAGGCGACTAAGTATGTTGGAATTATCACCCATATAAGCTTGATATTCACAGCTCTGTGACAGTGGGCTAGACAAGGCCTATGAGCCCAAATGAATGATTAAATCAGCAGTATGTCTGGCTATTGGCTGCCTCAACCGGGGTGACTTTGACAAGCAGTTTCAACAGGAGACAGAGTGACGGCGCCAGGAAAGCTATAAAATTAAAAAAAACCCAGAAGCAGCATCATCTTTCAGGATTTTTAGCCTACATGCAGAAACACACACTTAGAATATACCCATTTTGAGGCTGTATTAATATGGACAACATAATATACGTTCTATCAGAAATTCGCCCAAACCGAGTGGAAAAACAAGACTCACTGAGAGCAGTGCAAGCCAAGCCAGACCTTCTCCATGTTACAGTTGTGTGTCTTTCATCCGTTTCCACTGAATACTACTGCTAGCTTACCACCAAAAGGCTCCCCACTTCGGTGAGGTGTTTATTGCTCAACTACGCTCATTGTACTGATCATCATTATTTGACCCGGTGCAGCGATCAAATTTCTCCCACAGAGCAAACAATTTGAAAGTGAAAAAAGGTTGACCGAGATATTGTGGAATCAGTCAAATAATTTAGCAACAACATCGCTGGCAGGAATGGAAAAGGCTGCATCATGCACAGAATATGAAATATTTCATATCATCTTTGAAATAAAAACCCACACACGACTTCAGCTACGCGGCATCTCGTAAATCAAACTAAATTACAAATTCCAGTACAAAACAATTTTTACTGCTCTCTCGAAAGAACCAATGAAATAGCAGCCAAGTACACAAACAAGTACACAAATATGTCTCACGCCCT
Source organism: Urophycis tenuis (assembly GCA_036785325.1). Classification (NCBI taxonomy): domain Eukaryota; kingdom Metazoa; phylum Chordata; class Actinopteri; order Gadiformes; family Phycidae; genus Urophycis; species Urophycis tenuis. The sequence goes on along the minus strand of JAXIVH010000366.1, from coordinate 75,085 downwards.
GTCTCACCTCCTGTCCCACCTCCTGTCCCACCTCCTGTCTCACCTCCTGTCCCACCTCCTGTCCCACCTCCTGTCTCACCTCCTGTCCCACCTCCTGTCCCACCTCCTGTCTCACCTCCTGTCCCACCTCCTGTCCCACCTCCTGTCTCAGGTCCTGTCTCACCCCCCCCCCACCACACCCGTGACCGCCAGTGACCCGTACCTGCTGCTGGGCCAGCTGCACCTGGTAGAGCTGCTGCATGTACTGCTGGTAGTGCTGCTCCTGGAGCTGCCGGATGAGGCCCAGCTGCTGCTCCGTGCTGCTGGGGTACTGCTGCGCCGCGTACTGCTGGAACTGCACCGCCGTCTGGGCGTTCAGCGCCGCCATGATCTGCTGCCTGTACCGCCGGGACGGGGAAGAGGCACGTTGTTGAGCACGGGTGGTTCCAGCCCACCCCCACCACTACCCCACCACCCTACCCCACCCCACACACTCGGAACACCAGCCGCCTCACATCCGTGTTACCGTCACAAAGATCCATTATAAGCTTGATGGGCTGCATTCAGACGTCATCGATTTTCTTTTGGTAAATGTATGTGAGAAGCATTTATTGAATTACCATTTCCCTCGCCATGGTCCTATCGCGGAGAGGCTTGAATACAAATGGCCATCTTTCAAACCCCCCCCCCCCCCCCCCCGCCCTGTTACACTCTGGTCAGCTCACGAGAGAGGGAATAAGGTAAATCTTGCGCGGCCGCTCCTCCACCGTGAAATGATGAATTATGAAGGGGGTCCGAGGGAACAAGAGAGCGGAGCACCGGCCTGACCTCGGAGACGGCAATACGTGCAGTCTCCCTGTCTGCACGCCGAATCAATACAGTATTGATTTGCATTAAAACACCTTAGACGTGCCCACAGTGCATGTGCACCACACACGCACGCACACACACACACACACACACACACACACACACAGACACAGACACAGACACACACAGACACACACAGACACACACACACACACACACACACACACACACACACACACACACACACATAAACACACGTACTTCTGCTGCTCGATGCGTAGCCTCTCGTCTTCCGCCTGTCTCCTCTCCTCCTCCTCCCTCCTCAGCCTCTCCTCCTCCTCGCGTTGCCGCCGCTCCTCCTCCTGCCTCTCTCGCTCCCTCTCCTCCTCCTCCAGCCTGAGTCGCTCCTCCTCCTCTCTCCTGCAGAGGAGAAAAAAAAAAAAACGTACAAATAAAAGTGGGTTCTGGGAGGTTTCCTCGCACGCTGCAATACTTTGTTTGGCCCCAGTACCCCTGCGGTAAAGACCTCATAATTGAATAGGTATACTATATCTGAATCAAAAACACATCAAAATAATTCAGCTATAACGCTGTTAAACCTTGAAGCATAACACGCACAGTGTAATTATTAGATTAGATTCAATTTGAGTCATTCTCAGCATTTTTTTGATTTGGGAACAAAATTTGCTCTCTCCATTCAACCCGTCCTATGGTACATAGGAGCAGTGGGGCTGCTATGTTCATTCGACCCGTCCTATGGTACATAGGAGCAGTGGGGCTGCTATGTTCATTTGACCCATCCTATGGTACATAGGAGCAGTGGGGCTGCTATGTTCAGCAGCCCCAGGGAGAGCAAGTTGGGGTGCCAGTGTCTTGCTCAAGGACACTTCAACATGCGGACCGTCGGAGGAGGGGAAATCGAGGGGATCGAACCGCCGACCCTACGGTTGGTGGACGGGCCCCGCTCTGTCCACCCGCTCTACCCGCTGAGCCGCCGCCGTCGCCCCTCGAAGTCACGTGATGACGGCGTGTCTGCACCGTGCGTGGGAGCAGCGGACACGCGAGGCCCGCACCGCGTCCTGGGGTCGAGGCGGATGCCGTACCGTTTCCTCTCCTGCTCCTCCCTCTCGATCTGGTGCGAGGTGACGTAGGGCGCAAACAGCATGCAGCACTTGTTGAGCAGCTTGACGAACTCCACCATGGCCTCCTCCTTCTCCATGCTGCCCAGGGCGGCCCACTCCCTCCTGGGGAGCAGAACAGGGGAAGGGGGGGGGGGGGGGGGGGAGAGAGGAGCACCGGTGAGGTGAGGAGACAATACCGTGGAGGGTGGTTTGGAGGTCAAACTGTACAAAGCTTTAGTCATTAAAATCTTCATGGTGGAATATTTACTTTATAAACTGAGCATAACGACAACAAACTCAAAATGCATTGAAGTTGAGATCTTCCATGTATTATAAAACACGTATTAAAACATGTATTATGAACACCCCAATTTATTAATTTGACTAAATTACTAAATTCCCTTCGAGGATTGATAAGGTATTTTCATACCTGGGCTAGCATGATCATATAAGAAAATAACCAACCAAACACTACATACATCAAATGACATCCCTTTAAAGCATCTGCTTAATGTCAGAAATGATGACATTTGTGTGTCAGGGGTCCTCCACAGGGCTCAGAGAGAGGAGATAGATAGAGGAAGGAGGCTGACAGAGATTAGGATGGAGCAGCAGAGGGTATTTTCCTGTTTACTGTAACTCTAACGGATGCCAGAGTTCAAAGATCTCCCACTCACATGCACGCACATACGCATACAGAGAGAGCGAGAGCGAGAGCGAGAGAGAGAGAGAGAGAGAGAGAGAGAGAGAGAGAGAGAGAGAGAGAGAGAGAGAGAGAGAGAGAGAGAGCAATCCAGCAGTTGGCTGGTGTTACCTGCGGTCGTTGCCCAACACATCAAAGAAGCCCACTTCGGGCGAGGCATCGGGGTTGTAAGGGCCCAGTAACACCTGCTTGTGTAGAGCCACGAGTCGTAGCTTCTCCTCGTATGTGGGGTGGAAGGCCTTGCCATCTTTATCTGCAGACACAGGGAACGGCAACATTCTCAACTGGACAGCTTTGTGGTCTGAATCTACAACTTCCTGTGGGATGAATTATGTCCTGGCGTCTATAGAGGCAAAGTGAAACTGAGGGTACGTGCTTGCGTGCCAATGCTTGTATCACCTTTTGAAATGCTACTAGAACAACTATACACGCCATTATTAGCATGGACAGGGTTCATACTCAGATTATGCCAAGAACAATTCTCGATTTTGTTCTGAATTTTGCATCAAAAGCAACTACACACACCTAGATACTCATTTTTCAGACAAAATAATAAAAATGATTAATTTGAGGTGGATGGAAGTGAAATGCCTCTATAACGGATAAGCAATGTGGCCTCACCCCATTTCAACTATAAACACAATGCAAAACTTTCTATTTGACAGGGTGGAACGGCAGGCCAAGAACCTGTTTGCACAGTTGCCATCAACTGCCCTTAGATTTCACAATAGAAATCAACAATAAAACTGCCTTGTGTTCAAAGTGGGTTACACTCAGGACACTGGTCAAGTGCAAAAGGTTATCTTCATATATTGCTCTGCCACTGTCCTCCTATCAAGTTAGACTTGTCAAGACATAATGGTTTAAAAAACTGAACGAAAGAAACAATGCAAGTAAGGAGGAACCATGTAATGCCATGCACACGCTTGTACCATCAGGAGACTTTATAGGTTAATTGACATGCCAGCATGTGTGTATGTGGCATCCGGTCAAAATGCATTTTTACTGCAAAGAGCAATATATATGTGGAAGCAGTTAAGGTGGAAGATGGATTAGTAAATGTACTACAGGAGAAGTCAGGCCCGATTACGACGTAAAAGGCACTGTGGGAATTTGTAATGAGCCAGGCAAAGACTTGCCTTAATGGTCTCACAAATGATCCGGTGTTATCTTTTTCGATCACCACTCAACGTATGTATCCTGTCAATGTATGGCGAACTGCGTAGCTGCTGCAAAAATGTAAACCCACCCAACAAGAGCAGAAGAGGGCATGAATGACAAAAGGAGGGTGTGTTTGAAGAGTTCGCAAACAAATTAGCGGCTCCAGATCTCGGCTTGAACGATACGTGGCTATTTTACTTCCTACAAAAAAAGTAGTCACGTGATTTAGCGACACATGGCGTAGAGTTAATCCGGAAAAAGTGCGTGTATTTTATGACAAGGTATAACCCGGCTTAGCTACGACAGGCTAAACCCAACGTTGTAACAACACTGTCGATGCCCACGTTACTGGTGTTTCCCATGGATGGACTTATGTTGTGACATTCTGCAGGCAGCTGCTGCTGTCTGCTCGCAGTGGGCTAGGTTTGTACTTGGCTAATGTTGCGGTTTGCATGACAACAGGAGCTAAGCAGTGACAGCGCTGATATCCTAGGGAGTGTAGTAGCAGGGCCCGGGCTAATGCTTCTTGCCCTCGCTAACAACAAGCACCACAGGGGCTACCAGCACCATGCATTAACAAATCAAGATGACATTAAGCATTACATACCTTTAAAAAATTTCAGGGCCATTCCGTAAAGCTCTTGTAAGTCAAACCCCCATTTCTTCTCTATGGTAGATTTGTCTGTCTCTCCGTCTTCCCCATCCTCGGCTTCGGCAGAACCAGGCTCCGCCGCCTCCGGCCCGGGAGGAACGGTGTCCGATTCCCCGACCCTTCCCGGTTCACCCTCTGAGTCGGGGCTAAGGGTGAGGCCGTCGATGGAGACTTCGAGCCGACTAGAATTGCCATTGTTGAGGTCGCCGCTCTGAACCTCTGTCGCCATCATGCAGAATGTCAGCCGAAGCGGCCACGTACTTACTTCCGTTTTGATTCAGCGGAAGTTCCGGGGAGATTTTTTTTTTTTTTGGTCAAAGAAGTAAATAATATCTTGAAAACATGGCGTGTCGTGTGAGCTGAAAATAACTTTTATTTCATATGTAATGTAATATATACATGTACACAAGCATAGTTAGAATTTATAGGAAATGCATCGCAAAAACAGCACGCCCAGTGTGAGCAGGAAATGTGTCAGCAAAGGATAGAGCATGGCTAAAGGCTCGCAAGACAACAGACAGCGTGTCCCTGGTTTGGCCATGGATGTCTATGAGGGGTTGAAGAGGAAAGAGTTAATACTGTGCTGATACAGCAACGTCTCATGGGGCTGAATTAAAGTTGTTTTTCTAAACTCGTCTTTGCTGGGTTTGGTTGTTCAGGAAAATGGTTAAATACACAAATTACAACATGACAATATTTATATATATATATATATATATATATATATATATATATATATATATATATATATATATATATATATATATATATATATATATCATGCAAACCGCAACATATATATATATATATATATTTATTATTATTATTATTATTATTATTATTTTAGCGCAATTCAGGATATAACACTTAATAATAATCTTGTAAATCTCAGTAGAGCAGGCCCGTGTATCTGGGTGTCTATTGGCTGGCCTTGCATTTTAGCAGCCCTGAAAGGTGTTAATGTGCCTGTTTGTCTAGACGTACAGTGCTCGTGTGCTTTTAAACGGCCAATACAAATGTCCAGGCACTTTCCTGTCCTGTTTGATGTTCAAGTGTGGAATCTAAAAAGTTCATCGGCCAATCTGTGATTAAAAGAACACTGGGATATCGTTGATCTCATTTGAAATTGAAAATTACCACGTCAAACATCGGAAGTAAAATGGTTAACAATTGTTAAAAAAAAAACTTTAAAAAAAGATAATTGTAATGCTATTAAATAGTAACTAACTACACTACACAGCAATCAATCATTAAAGCGAGGTATGTGTCATAAAAATGCAACTGGCTCATAATCAGTCTAAATAAAAATGTATATTCATAAATATTTTGAACAAATACACCTTTTAGGGTTGAGATAATTTCCTAATTTTGCATTGCAACTGCATTAGTCGGGATGTCTGTTCTTCCCTCTGACCACTTGATCCCCAATAACCTCTAATCAATAAGTGACCACTTCTCAGTCCCTTTGAACTGAGCTTTGTGTATTCAGATGTAGCCTACTTTGTAGGCAAAGAGGTGTAGCATGCCCGATTTCCTTTCGTTGAAGTGTATATGTTATACATCTGTTGACTTTAAAGTTCCAAAATACTTTCATGAAAAACGACATCCCATCAAGTCATAGTCCCACTTAATCCATTGGAAAAGTAAAGAGCAATTTATGCAAACGCAATAAAAAAACCAATGCAATTAAATCTCCATATAGCTTATAGGCCTACTTCAAATAAATTAACACATCATATGGTTCAGCTTCAGTCGTTAACGATACGGTTATGTGTATTGTAATTGGATAACACAGATGACATGTCTCATTGTGCAGTTCCCATAATTTTATTCGCCAACAAATTTCAAATGCATAACTAAGCCTATGTGACCGCTCGAGGAAATGGCATCTCCGAGATGTGCTCTTTGAAAGCTACTGGTCTGTGATCGCTTCATCCATTCCATGGAGGGTAAATGTTTTTCAAAGTGATGTGTATTGCGCATGCAGATTCCATTAGAACTCTTTAAAGAAACCCGTGGCTGCACAACCGCCAAAGGTGTGAAACGTTCACACACTGGCCTTCAGACATGTCTGAAGTCGCTGTACGCGGATGCTTTCCTGCCAGCCGACTATGATGGTTCAGCCAGCCATTCACACGTCCTAAAAACACCCACTTTTGATCAGAGAACACGAGAGGTGAATATAAATCCTGCAGTCGACCTTCCAGACTCACACTCACTCAGAAGCCGACGCAAGGAGTAGCCTATAATGTCCACAGTCCACGGAAATCTTCGCATCGAGGAAATGACTCACTTCCAGATGTACCACGAAGGAAATATCGGGATGAACAGCATGCAAGCAGGTTAGTTTGCGGTGCGTAATTACGCACAAGACTACTACGTCTGAATTCCGGAATTCAACTTCGGGTTATTTGCAGAGCAATAACACTCAAACGGCTGACTCATCCTTCATGTTATTTACTTATGTGCTTTATCAAGTGTGCTCAATTATTATGTTTGTGCTCTCCCAGTTCCAGATTCTGGTCAATACTTCAACTCTACTGCACCGAGGGCGGACAGCATGGCACTGTTGACCCACAGGAGAAAGAGAACTAACTTCAGCCCGCAGCAAATCGAAGTGCTGGAAAAAGTGTATTCTGACACTAAATATCCTGATATCTACCTACGGGAGAGGCTGGAGGCTCTGACTGGTCTCCCGGAGTCCAGAATTCAGGTAATGTGTTTTATGGGCCGTTATATATTGTGTATTTATGTAGCCTACATCAAAATGTTACTATGTAACACTTTGTAGCCTATAGTTGTTTTATAGGCTACAAATAATTTCCCAATTCTTGCATATTTTTCTACTCCAATAAAAGTAATTTGAATTGAATGAGTAAGAGCTGCTACTAAATGTGCATTTCTTTGTTTTTAGGTCTGGTTCCAGAACAGACGGGCCAAGTCACGCCGGCAAGTCAGCTCGTCGGTCCCCATGAAGGCCAGCGGTCCGACCAGCTCTCCTCCTGTCCCATTCGCCCAACTCCAAAACAGAATGGCTCCTGACATGCTCAGTCTAACAAATTTCCCATTAGAGGGCAGCTTCAGACCAACACAGCGACAGTGCAAAGGCGAGGAGAACCACGCGACTGTAGTGACGACAAAGCAACAGAGATACGAACACACATCCGTATCTTCTTGTGTTTACGACGCGGCGTCGCCGAAAAAGCGAAAACTCAGTGTGGTCGTTCCGTGCGTCGCGTCTTCCTTTCCGAAGACGCACCAACCTTACGTCAAAGCCCACTCCTCTGCTCACGGAAACACAGCACCGAAGCTTCTGGTGGAATACGACAATTTCCCACCTAACAAGACAATCGGACCAGAGATGAAAGTGGTTATTCCCTCAATTCCAACCCAGAATAATTTCAACCGCTCGACGCCCGAGAACGCCCAGTGCCAAGTCCAACACCCGCAACCGGTGCCCACCACCGGGGACTCGCTGTGCCACTTCTCCCCGATCCACGCTAGTGAGACGCAGGACTTCTCTGACTCGGACTCTGATTGGGAAACCAATGCCATGGCCGGCTTTGGTGGTTTTATGTGATTCAGTGAAACTATAACGCAATCGAATATGTATGAAGTATGTAGTGTACCATTGTAAACGTTCTTAAAAAAATATTTCTATTTATTAAAAAATAAGTCTATAAATGCGCTCTGTCTTCTTCCCAATAAGAACCACACACATACACACTGACCGAAACATGCTTTGCAATGTTTAATATAAAAAGACAGCAATATTTATATACACTTGCCCTGAGGCACTCCCATATACAACTTTACAAAACTGAAAGTCCTGGTAAACAACTTGAATTTAGGTTACATCAGTGATGTATTTTCAGTGAAAGGGTGAGCCATGCCAAATTCTGAGAATAAAATTAACATTAGTGATCCAACGGTATCTGGAACCCTGGACTGCTCATTTATAAAAATACCACATCTCTTTTTCAGTGCACACAAAATTACAAAAAAAGCAATTTCTGAATACATAGCAGAAATGTCAACAATTGTCCTAATAATTCAGTATTGTACAAATATCTACAATAAACATTTTTTTTTTACAAAAACATTCTTTATCCTCCCCTGTGCTTACCATCAGTGGAGCGAAGCTACAATACATACAGAGTGATCCTTCTGAAATAGTAAAATATTGTCTTATAACCATGAACCTACTCAAATATAAATAAATATGGACTATAAAAACTGCAAGTGTGTAATTTTTGGCACATGAAAAAAACCGAAAAATCAACTAGCGGGGCTGAGAGGTGAACTGGAAGGTGGGCTGGGTTAGAAGGGCCCACGATCCCATACAGTAAAATTGCTAAAAGACAAACCACACCTTCCCAATAGCTTTTTTGATAGTGTTCTGGAAGTCACTCTGGGCCGATTCATCCGTCCGAGTTAAAAAAAAAAAAAAAAAATGGCCGCATGGAGGTTTTTTTTGTTGCAGAAATAAAAATGTAAAAAAAATAATAATAAAAAAACATTTCTGGAGAGAGCACCAACTCCTTGTGCACGTTGCCCTGTGTGAGTGTGTGTGTGTGTGTGTGTGTGTGAGTGTGTGTGTGTGTGAGTGAGTGTGTGTGTGAGTGCGTGTCTGTGTGTGTGTGTGTGTGTGTGTGTGTGTGTGTGTGTGTGTGTGTGTGTGTGTGTGTGTGTGTGTGTGTGTGTGTGTGTGTGTGTGTGTGTGTGTGTGTGTGTGTGTGTGTGTGTTTCAGAGGGAGTGCACGCGGTCAGACTGCGTTGGTGTTGTTGGCAGCGAAGGCATGCAGGTTGCCCAGCTGGCTAAGGCCACTCTGGATGTGAGCCACATGGATTTCCACATTGTTCTGGAAGCAACTGCACATGAAAAGGAAAAGGATAATTGCACGGTGTCTAAACATGCAACTCACTTCAAGTGTTTTGAATTGGACTCTTTATATTGTGACCTGCCAAACCCTGTTGATATGAATTGATGTTGTCGTCACGGCAACACAGCTCCCCCCCCCAAAAAAAACATTGAAAGGTTCTAAAATGGTATCGAAAAAAATTGGTTTGATGACATGCAGTGATCTCGATCATCACTGTGGTAAGAAAAACATTCAGTCGTTCCTCACCCACAGTTATACATGAACACATGCTCACGGGCCTCATGGCAGGCAGAATACTCCACTGTCCACATCTATTTCCTCTTTCTTATTTCAGTCCAATAGAATACAATGTATGGCATGCTTGAATTCATCAACGTTTGTCTCATAGTGTCGTTGTGGAAAAGGTTCTGCAACACTTCATAATTATATGGTGCTACTCCTCATTCTGATATATACAGTGAATGTTGACTACTGATGTTGAATGAATCATGAATCACAACATCCCTGTGTGTGTGTGTGTGTGTGTGTGTGTGTGTGTGTGTGTGTGTGTGTGTGTGTGTGTGCGTTCTTTACCTGAGGTTGGATTGGTCTATCGACCTCTTGATGTCGTTTAGGGAGTCATTCAGAGATTTGAACTCAAACGAATTCAGGTCGCCCCCTTCTGCCAAACACTGTAACCACAGGGAACATGCAGGGAACATGAACACAGTATCACACACAAAACAACAAGGATTGTATTTCTTGGCCAGTGTTTCCGATCTGCGATAACTCGGACAGTTAACAATAAAGACGGGGACAAAACAAACCCCCCAAGCAGATGATGATCATAGGGAGGTGATGAAATGGGTGGAGAAGAGTATTGCAAGATACTTTCCCCTCACTTACACAAGTATTATACCATTGGCGTATTCGACCACAGACACACACAGACACAGACACAGACACACACACACACACCTCGTGCTTTGTGTATTGGGGCCGCGGTGTGTCTGAGTATGCGCTGACCTTGATCTGCAGCAGCAGGGCGGTGAGCCGCGAGATGAGCTGTGTGTGACTGGGGTTGGTGACCCCCTGCTGGCCGTCCAGCAGGGTGTTGCTGTGCTGGACCAGCTCCTGGGCCTCCTCCTCGCACCGCTGCCGCAGCTCCGTGGGCCGGTCGGCCGGCACCATGCCCTGGTCTGGGGCCAGCTGGGTCAAGCGGGGGAGCTCGTTATTGGTACCGTTCACATCAACAGTTTGCTTAAACCCCCCCCCCCCTAAACAGAGGATACCGCAATAATGAAAGGGCTGTAAATGCAATATTTAATTGAAAGAGGTGAAGACACAGTATGGGAGGTTTTCCACCCCCCCCCCCCCCCACACACACACACACACGCACGCACGCACGCACACACACCACCACACCAACCCCCCCCCCCCCCCCGCCCCCCACACTGGTGCGCCTGGCCCTAGAACCATCAAGTCTGGGAAAGCAGCGACCAGTTACAGTTTGGCTTCCAAAACAGAAGATTGTTAACACCTACACCTCGAGTAGGGAGGAGCCATCAACAGCATTCAAGATATCAACTAATTTGCCAAGTGTTTGTGATTCTGTATATGGTAGATGACTTCAAGTCACTGTCTTGCAATGTCCCATTTGTCTGTACTGGTACCCTGTACTCCATACGGAGCACCGCGGAGCTCGGTATTCCCATCTCTGCTGAATAAATAGGGCCGTTTAAAAATAGAAACGCATCCGTGGAAATAGGATGCCGCCGAAGTGGGCGTCTTTACGTTACCTCGCAGCAGAACTGCTGGACCTGGTGCAGCACTTTGTTGAGGTCCTTATTGAGCTGCTCCAGATCCAGCACGGTGGTGGCGTAGCGCTTCTGGAAGTCCAGGCTGATGGGCAATGAGTAGGACTTCTGGGAAAACGCAAACACAAACAGCAGACCGCGGTGTCAGCCAAGCAAGGCGACGAGTCCCCGGCCTCTGGAAATATCCCACCGTGTCCAAAATATGAAAAGCACAGCGAGAGGTTTTCTACCAGCTTCTCTGCCTCCGTGTTCATGTCTTTCAAGTGTTGGATGTGCTCCTTCTTGATCATGAGGATCTTGGACAGCCTCGTCTGGAGATGAGGAAGAAGAGGAAAAAAAAAAAGCTCAGGGGTGGAGCAGCAGCTATGCTGGGGATGCGGGGAGGATGGCCCCACCGGTGAGTAGCACGACAAAAACAAGAGAGGCAGTCACCACTTGGATGAGGAACTTGACGGGGAACCCCCCTAGTGTCTCCCCCTGGCCACCAGGGAGTCTGCTCTTCCATGTGGACTGGCTGATGAGAGGGTCGTTGTCCTGTAATCCAACGCAGACCCAACAGATGCTGATTATATATATATATATATATATATATTCATATAAACATGTGTAAATACCCTACATAACAACACAGTGTCAGGAGGTTCAGGCAAGTCCATCCATCCAAGCAGGAATAGAAAACACGACTCATCAACCACGACCAAAAACGTTACAGGCATTTGAACCACTGCGGCCCATAATCGGACACCAGGACGCCGAACAGGCCCGGCACGGCCCGGCCCGGCCCGTTTCCGTACCATGAGGACCGGCGTGGTGGCGGACGGATAGGCTCCCCTGGGCGGAGTCATCATGTTCTGCAGGTAGCGCGCCGCCCGGTGCTTCTGCGCAAACGCCGAGATGGGCATGGTCTCGTTGGGCTCGTTGCTCTGGAACAAAGAACACAAATAGTGCAGCTCTGAGCACTGAGCTCCTTCCAGGGTGGTGGTGGGGGTAGGGGGGGGGGGGGGGGTCAGAGGTCAAGCCAAGGCGGTCCGGGCACGGGTCTCACCAGCACTTCGTAGTCCGGCACGGTGTGGGTGCCCAGGCCGCTGCGGTCGAAGGTGACGCGGTACGTGGCGGCGCTGGTGTCCACGGCGTCGATCTGCCCCATGAACAGGCCGTCGTGGGTGCCCCGGAGTCGAGCTGGTGCGCGGCGACACAGAGCACAGTGCCAGTCAGGGCCACCGGGGTGAAGTGGTGGGCTCCAGAAGGGCTAGCCTGGTCGCTTCGGTTCATTTAAAGCCATAAACCATAACGCCATCCATCATAAATTGTTGTTTACAAGCGCTCTCTCTCTCTCTCTCTCTCTCTCTCTCTCTCTCTCTCTCTCTCTCTCTCTCTCTCTCTCTCTCTCTCTCTCTCTCTCTCTCTCTCTCTCTCTCTCTCTCTCTCTCTCTCTCTCTCTCTCTCTCTCTCTCTCTCTCTCTCTCTCTCTCTCTCTCTCTCTCTCTCTCTCTCTCTCTCTCTCTCTCTCTCTCTCTCTCTCTCTCTCTCTCTATATATATATATATATATATATATATATATATATATAATAGGCTGCCAAGAAGCCTCTCCATGAAACAATAACTAGTGCACAAGAGAAATAACTTTCTCAAGGGCGTTCTTGATGACGGATAATAAAAATGTGTAAACGATTACCTTCAATTACCATCAAATGACATAAACTGATGTGTGCTTCTTACACACACACACACACGCACACGCACACACACCATTTCAGTTCTGATGCAGTCATGATAAAACACAGGGGAACTTCCACTTATCCGGGCCAGCCACTAAACTCGGCAGAACTAACCTGTTTTGGTCTCAACAACAACATGCAGCAGCAGATCATATCAAATCACATGGAATTGAAATGAAGCAAAACTAGCCGTGCTCAGTGATAAGAGGAGATTGAGGATGCGAGGATGCAATGAGAATCGGTGACGAGGTGAACGGGATTGGAATCGTGAGGCCGATGCACATTCACACTCTCTTGGGACGTTACCTGTTACTTTGGTTCCTATTATAAGGGGCAGGGGGATTTCCTCTGGGAGGTCTTTGCATTGGGACATGTCAGAGATCTTCCTCTGCTGCAGCAGCCGCATCTTCTGCCTCTTCTGTCTCAGCGCTGTCCGCTCTTCAGCGAAGAACGCCGATGAGCACCTGACACATAATCCCAGAGTATCTCAATGAATACGTTTGACAGAGTTACACATCACCGTCACCGTCACACAAAAAGCATTATGGGGTGTGAGCAAGCGTTTAAAGAGGCCGTGGTGATTGAGTGTTCTGCAAATTCTTTTTTGATGCAATTTCTGCATATTTTTGTCAGTGCACACAATTCATCCATTTATTCCTCTAAAGTGTTTTTCGGATCCAATCGTTTGCTTAAGGGGAGTCTTCCATGGGGGGTTGTGGGGGGGAGAAGACCAACGGGGGAGCTACGAGGAGAGGCAGGGGTTTTTACCGTCGTGGCTTCCCCATCAGCCTCCTGATGGTGCCCCACTCCACGCGGGTCAGCTTGCGGGTCTTCAGCTTGGGGAAGGATTCCTTCAGACACAGGCAGAATTCATTGTCGCCCTCAAACAGCGGCCTGGAGGAGAAAAAATAATTGAATAATTTTTTTAAAAGACACGAAGCAGTACAAGGTCACCATTTGATCATTGAAGAGACACTTTCTTATGAACAGTGAACAGAGACAGAGAGCAAGTAGACTCGAGTTAGACATCTTGCTCGCGGAGGAAGACTTTCTGAGAACGTTTTGGCAAAGAGAAAAAAAATGACATTGCAATACTTTTGTTCTTTTCGATATATACAGGAAAGAGTTGATTGACGACTTACTTTACATGCAAGACTTAGCAAGCAACCAAGTTGTATTGTGCTGGGAAACGTTCTTTTCAGAACAACAAAAAAACATAATACAAAACATTCAAGAAAGTGTGGTAATTATGAAAAATTGTCATAATACAAATTGATACACTCAAAACATTACAGACTATTAATGTCAAGTGTGATTGATGTTACACTGCCCTGTATATTACCTCAAAACATTACACATAGTTAAAAATTGAGTTTAAAATGATTGTTTTGCCATCAGGCGTCACAGCGTAACAACCCTAATAACAACCTAAGAACAATAACAACTAACCAGCGGTAAGTGGGGGGGCCGTAAAGATCAGACTCTTTATCTAGATTATTTTTATATGAGCAAAGTTGAAGTGTGGTAATGGCGCGTCATTCACCCACATGGCTTTGCATGGCTCACGGTCCAGGGAACGAGAGATTCATACAGGAGACATTCACACCGGAGGGGAGGCCTGGAAATGTCCTACATCAGCCCCAACTGTCAACTTTTTTAAATCCAGGTTAAAAACACTTCTCTTCTCCTGTGCTTAGGATTGGGCTCTTTTAAAGCACTTTACATTTTAATCTTTCATTTGCACTCTATGTCCTTTCAATGATTTTAAAAGGGATATTCCGCCATTTTTGGAAATAAGCTCATTTTCCACCTTCCCTTGAGCAAAACAATCGATCTTTACCCTTTTCCCGTTCATCCAGCCGTTCTGTGAGTCTGGCGGTACAACTTTTAGCTGTAGCTTAGCATAGATCATTGAATCGGATTAGACCATTAGCATCTCGCCCGCTTAGAAGTGACTACGATTTCCGGAATTTTTCCCATTTAAAACTTGTCTCTTCGCAAGTTTGAAAGTGCAATAAGACCGACGGAAAATGAAACGTGGCGATTTTTCTAGGCTGATTTTACCCGGAACTATACTCTCATTCTGGCGTAATAATCAAGGAAAGTTGCAAAGGTACCATGGACGCAGTGATATGACGCAGCGCCTCAATAGTCCCTGTAGGCTTCTTCCGGCAATACAACCAACGTGATTACCTGCTATTACCGGTGGTATACCGGGACTATACTTTGAGGCGCGTCATATCACTGCGCCTTACACAGCAGCAAACGCTGGCGCGCTCGCAGGCTTTGGGTCGGTGGTTTACACGTTGTCTGTGTGGCTCGCTATGTTTTTTTCCCCCATCATTCTCCAGTTGATTATAAAGGTGAACTCATCACATCAATGATTCGCATATCAGACAGACAAAACATTTAGTCACCGTCGTGGTTAATGTTGGAGTCAGGAATATTGTGCGTGTGCTGGCGATGCATTTCAATGGGAGGCTGGGGGAGTTGCATGAGTGATACCACCACACCGCTCAGCTTCTACCATGAAAGCCTACGAGTCATGACACAAAAACTGTGGGGGATTTGACTCGGCCTTCTGTGTGCAATTTGCGGTGTTATGTGCTGCCGTCAATTAATGTCCTTCTTGTTTCATTGATAACCCGTTTGTGTAATCGCAGAGGCACTATCAAATCAGATCATTGAAGTGGAGCACATTCTTGATTGTTTGACTAGATTGGTTATACAATGTCAGGAAAACACAGTTCTAACGTTTGGCAGCATTTCCAAACCATTGTAGATCATCCAAAAAACTGAAATGCAAACTTATGTCAACAGCAGCTTTCATATCATGCTCATGGTCAGTCTCCAGAGGCCAGCCACAAATAGATTGCAGATGCTGACATAAACGGACGCGCATTGACATCAGAACAGTAATCTTGTTTTGGTTGATGTGGTTTGTCATTTAGCAGCGTCGCTGCGCCACGCCTATAGACTGTGGGAAACCAGATAAGCCAATTGATTATTTTCAAGCATTAAACCAGCAAAAGAGTATCGGAATTAGCTCCCATTTAGCCACACAGTGTATATATAATATATGATTCCATGATCAGTCGACGATGGGTCTGGCCTGACGAATCAGATTTGTCTATTGCAAAAATCGTCAAGGACACCTCTAGTTCATAATGAGATCCACCACAGATCCACCACGAACATGGCTGTGCCAATGCGCCAAGTCTGTTAGTGTTACCTGTGTCAGCTCACTCATGTGAGGAAGCAAGAAGAACATTCCACATATTTATTTTCAATCTAGTGTGTCATTCATGAGTGCACTGTGCAGGTTTTACAGCAACCGGTGATATATTGTGTGAAATTAAAAACAAACCAACAACTGGCGTCATTTTTTTTCTAATTGCGTAAATGCGTGCACCGTGGCGTCATTTTTTTTCTAATTGCGTAAATGCGTGCACCGTGGAGCCCTGTTCACGAGACAGGGATTTCTTCAAGAAAAGTAATTGAAAATGAGAACCGTGCAAGCTTTCCTTTGGTATGAAGCAGCAAAGACGTTGTAGCAATGAGGGTTGGTGCAATTGAGTCAGTTGTCTTACTTAGCATCACGCACTCCGGCGACTGGGACTATTGTGCACACGCGCAACACCATGACGATGCTGAAACAATACATCATGCGGCCCTCAGTCGACCACTACACTGCTCTGCGCCTGATTGCTCCCTGCGAGCGTGGAGGAGAGACCGAGAGAGAGAGAGCCTCCCCCTCTACTCCCCTACTTATGAAGGTCACGGCGCAGAGAGAGCCACACAGAGATGACAGCCGACGATACAACAACACAACAATACGACAGGTTCCACAGGTGACCCCGGTGGCGTGCGTGGGACAGTACCTGTCGATGTTTGAGTAGAACCACTCGTAGATGCACCACTTGTGGGCTTTGGGAAGCTTGAGGAGGTTCCTTAATCGGAGACCGTTTTTCTGCGATGCCTTCTTGTCTGGCGTTGTGACGTTGGAAAACTTCTGCAGGGGCAACCGGGTGAAAGACTATACTCAGACAATAATATCAACCTCACTCTGACCTTTCAACAAACGGTTACAATGGATGACTAATGAGGATTGTGTTTCATGATATTGGACGCACTTTGGATTTCCTCAGCTACATTACTTGGAATGCAAAAATTCATTTTGTGGCTGTTGCAACAAAGCAGCATGCTGAGGTTTTGATTAAATCAAGTTTAGCAATGTAAGCATAGCATTCACGTTCACTGATCAAATATTTAACGAGGTGTATGGTTTAATTTAATATATTTCTATTGATTCTTGTTCTAGATAAACAAGAACAATGTAGAACAGACATTCTAAATCTAGAGGCTCCAAAATGTTATTTTTAGACTATTGGAATTTTTTACCTGCCAGTGGAAATATCTACTGGCCAAGCAATTCTTTTAACATGTAATTTTTTTTTTCTCCAGAAGGAGCGTGTGGTACCTGTGGTGTGGGGACATAACTCCAGAAGGAGCGTGTGTACCTGTGGTGTGGGGAGATAACTCCAGAAGGAGCGTGTGTACCTGTGGTGTGGGGAGATAACTCCAGAAGGAGCGTGTGTACCTGTGGTGTGGGGAGATAACTCCAGAAGGAGCGTGTGTACCTGTGGTGTGGGGAGATAACTCCAGAAGGAGCCCGTGTACCTGGGGAGTGGTGGTGACCCTCTGACTCCTCCGGGGAGACTTGGACGCGCCTCGCTGCTGTGGCTGCTGCTCCTCCTCATCCCGAAAGAGTCGACTCCTCTTGGAGCTCCGTGTGGGCTGGACAGACACACAACGGGATGCTTCATCCATATGGGATTCATCACTACGTTGCAATTTGCTGCAATAGCAATGCTGCAATTCTGTTTCAACTTGTTGACTAAAGATTTACTGATTATGCTTTGGAAATGTAGCCCGACAAAGCAAGCAAATTTCAGACACCATAAGCAAGACATGGCCGACGCTACTTGGCTACGGCATAGGAATTACTGCCTATGCTGATTCACAGTTTATACAAGATGTGTTTTATGTCTAAACAATATAAAAGCCAGCATGTTTTTACTTACCGTGTCCATTGTCAGAGAGGAATGTCGTCCTCTTGTGTTATGAGCCCTCGGGAAGCTGTTTTTCTCATTTAGACTGTTGGACAAACTGCCCTCTGAAAGAAAAGCACAAGGTCCATCTTGAATAGAGGATTAAAATGCAACTTTAGGATGAACTGATATAATACTTAAAATCTCTAATCCTTTCAGTTCGACGTTATTCAACAGACCAATAAGCTTTGACAAAATGTCCCTTGAGGATAAAGGATAAGTAATGTTTGAAAAAGGACAACGACAAAACACAAATATCTCATACATAAATACCTTTCAGACTAACAAGTGCCTCCGCCGAGGAGCCTGAAAGAAAATAAGCCGATGTTAAATTGTTCTCCATCTATTTACGATGTAGGATGGTGTTATTACACAACAACAAACCGGTGTAACGAGGGCAAACTTTCCATCCATCCATATCCAAAACAGTGCATCACAGACATGGCGTACAAGTGATATTGACATCATAACATGAGACCAGCTTAATAACACGACACTGAGTGCATCCCTCCCCCCGATTGTAGATAACCGGAAAACGAATGGCCGAAAACCTAACGTAACGTATGTAGCTGTCAAACACGTACGTAGAATAACAGTGATCAATAGAGGAAGTTGCCTCAAGCAAAGGAGAAAGAAAACATTACACCAAAAGCAACCACCCTACCAGTTAAAGGCATAGTTGTCAGTAAACCGAAATATGGCCTGTCGGCTCCATCACGTCAAAATTGGTAAACAATGAATTACTGGCTTAGCGAACTGTTACGCTCCACAAATATTGTCCATCTGAAAACACACCTAGCTGAACAGATAGTTTGTGTATACGGTACGGTCAGACAGCGGATATATATATGAAGTGATATGTCATTGTTTTTAGAAAAAAATAGTGGCTAGCGTATATTGTGTTCCGGCTAAGCTAACTTGTTTACACAGCTAGGCTACGTGAGTCTCTTAACTCGAGCTTTAGCTACCACTAGCTCCTCTTGCTAAACAGCGTTAGCTAACTTGGACAGACCGGTATTTGTCTTCGTATAAAAGGAGTATTGCATCTTGCATCTACACTTACAACATTACTTTATTAAAGCGACAATTCCTAACGAATTACGTATATTCCAACCCACACGCAGTTGACGTATTTTAAAATCATAAACTCTTTACAATAGTGTTGTTACTTACTCTCATCTAACAGCTGGTCCATATCCGCCATCTTGAATTAGCCGCGCCGCTTTTTCAAAGACCTTGTCAAAATGCATTCTGGGTCGGGACGCTATATGGAGGGCAATTTAAGAAATACATCTCCTCCAATTTACTATAACATATCTGTATTGTACAATGATTTAATTTATCTACTGCAGTGATTGGCGCACATCATATATTAAACATTAAACCTGCTATTTTGCACCTATTTTCCTTTGCGTAATAACAAAAACATGCCTCAGTTGGTGTGTTTAATATCAAATGTTCTACTTTTCATTGAAAATCCCACTGCAAATCATTCCCTACATAAATATATCAACATGCATATTTCCCCAAGATTAATTTTGGCTTTAGATTTCCCTGTACCAACATTGTTTCTGGAATACACCCATTTAGAAACTTTGTGAATGTTATGTTGTGAAATTATGAAGCCTAATGAAAATGAAACGGTCCCAAGTATATTGATGCAACACAAGTAACAGCATCATACCGCTGGTAGGTCTCAAGATTTTTATTCTTTGAGGTGGAGTGAAACAAAGAAACAAGAACCACATTCAATTGCATTTGTTTCTTTTACAGTATCATTGGCCTAAGAACCTAAGACAAAACAAAATACTTTCTGTGCGCTTGGAATGGAAGACGGATATAAGGGCCAGGAAATCCTAAAGACGACACCCAGCAGATCAATTGACCAGGCCCTCCCCCCACCTACACGGCCCGTGGCTTATTTACGACTTGTTCTTATGGTTGGAATACTTTGCCATCCCACTCCTACTCCGTATTACAGAAGGTCTATGAGAAACTGGGAGAAAAACCCAACAAAAAAAAAAGCAAACATTGTATTTCTTGAACCGCTACCTAGAGAGAAACAGGAAATCACTAAACATGTCAACATCCCTGACATGTTCCATACAGTATTGTGCCTCGCTGCAACCACTGCGGGTTCCCAACCAAGATGGACACCAGAGTGCCTAACAATATACCAGCGCTCAAGCGGGTCGACGGTTATAACATAGTGGGGGGGGGGGGGGGGGGGGGGGGGTGAGGGGGGAGCTGCTGCACAGGAACCTTAAAACATCAACGGGAACTACATAGGCGTTCAGCTTGGATCCACTGTGGAACGTGGTGGTCTGCCGAGGAAGCTGACCCGCTGGGCGGCCCCCCGGGAGCCGTGGTTGTCGTCGTGGTGATGTCCTCCCCAGTGTTTTGTTTTTCTTGCCCCCCCCTCCCTCGATTGGACGGTTTGACTGCGGGCTCCGCTCACCAAAGAGAGGTCTGGTAGTTGAACTTGGTCTTCAGCAGATACTTGAGGTTCACCTGTGCGACATCATACACGATGTACCTGGGAGGGGGGGGCGACGGTTAAGGGAAAAGCTGCCAAACACAGAAATAATCAACCCTTCGTCGAGTCCTGCGTTTCCAAGTATTCCCAGCAAGGAGTTTAGCCCTTCTCGAATTTGCTTAAAAAAAACAAACCCAAACCTGATAGCTCTGGTCCCATATTTCTCTCTGGTCTACTCAGTAAACACTCACACACACACCTGGGTCCAATTCATTTTTTTTTAGTAATAATGTGCCGGCAATCTCAAAGTATGTGAGCCTGTGTTGCTTGGCAACCATTTAGCCGTCTTGGGGAACTATATAGCTTGGCTACTTGTTCTCTCACCAAATGAGGGCACAGTTAGGGTGCCTTGAGTGTATTCTGTAGCTTGAGGTTTCAGACACTCCACTCGGCGCGGTGCCCAACAACGCCCCCTAGTTGTTACAACACCGCTGTAAAGCCACGGCCTCCCCGTGGCTCATGTGATAAACATCTGCACAACCCAACACATTGACCTGAAGATGGAGTGCAGCAAAGTCACAGCGGATAAAACACATATCAAGTATCGCCGGAGAAGTGATTCCTCAAAAGAATCCAGCGGAGAACAAACCGTCGCACCAGCCAACTCGTAAACCAGGTGCAAGCACTTCGATAAAGGATACTCATTGTAGAGGAGACTCGTGTCGTCGATGTTGGTGTTGCAGCCCTTGCCCAGCGGTACCTGCACCCCGTCCAGAGTGGCGGTGGCACCGGGATCCGGGGCGGTTCTGCCCACGCCTATAGAAGGAACCCCCGGAGAACGTTGATTACCATCACTCCTGCCTGACCGACAGGCAGGCACAGCCAACCATAACAGGACATTACATTCATGAATCAATGAGGCTCACCTTTAACACTGTGTTTGCCCTTAGGCAGTTTTGTAATGTGCGCAGCCTTCTTCAGTTCATGCCTGCGATAAAACAAACACAAACACAAACATATCACAGCGTCAATGCAGTTCAGACACACAAGTCCAGGGTTTTAGCGATGGCCCCCCGACACAAGGTCGACACCCGCACGCTGTGTACTCACATGTTGCCGAGGGCAACCTCGCCGAGCAGCAGGAGGCCCACGGGATCCGACTGTGACGTGTGGCAGTAGTTTGCACTCTTGGACACCATGTCGGCAAAGTACACGCCCTTGCCGAACATGTAACCAGTCTGATGGGACGAAAGGGGCAAAATGTCAGGCGTCCAAAAATGCACTAAAAAAGCCAACATTTGAGTCTGTTTAAGAGAGATTTATACATGCACATGTTTTTTTTTCCTGGTTATATATTTATCATCACCATCTTTCATTGTTTGTACCCACGTTGCCCTGGCGCTTGTATTCAAGTTCCCTTGGAAACGCAATCTGTTCACATTGTTTTCCACATTGCTAAACGCAGCGATCAATGCACGTTTCAACATCACTGAAGTAAGAGAGCCAAAACAGCAGCCAGACTCCAGCCGCAGAAAGGACTTGTTTGACATCGCACTACGAAGTAACCCATGTGCAAACGCGTCCCAGTGAGGACGGCGTGTGGCTCCCGGGGGGGGAGGAGCCAGCAGAGAGCGCCACTGACCACGGGGGCCTCTGGGGGGGCGATGCGGAGGCCCTGGGACAGGATGCCGGCGTAGTTGGTGGTGCGCGAGCCGTGCCACAGCAGCTGGCGGTTGTGCAGGTCCTGGAAGGGCCGGAACCTCTGGTACTCGCCCTCGCGGACGATCTTGAAGATCTGGGAGGGGAGAACGAGAGTCGCGTTGGTGGGTTCTGGAAAAGCATGGTGTGCGTGCGTGTGCGTCTCTGTTGTGTGTGTGTGTGTGTGTGTGTGTGTGTGTGTGTGTGTTAGAGGATGGATACCCGATCCAAGCCCGACGGTACGCGATTTGTCAATAAATGTCCTTGAGTCATGGAATCCAAGGACACAAACACAACATTTGCGCAAATTAACAAAGAAGTGATTTTTTTCAAAATGAGTGATTTTCAGTTTTTTTGCAGAATCTGTTAGTTTAGTTCAGAGAAGCCTCTCCATGTTCAGAAAATGGTATTGGTTATCTAATTGGGATGCAAATGACCACCATTGTGCTCTCCAGCCAGGAGAGAGAGGTGACCACTGCAAACCTTAAGGAGGCTTTTTCTCAGTTTTAGCTTTTGTGATGTGCCTACTTTCAAATGGCCACAACTTCTCCAAACATTATCAGATTCCCATGTGTTACACATCGTTGGAAAGCTTAGAGACTACACGTTCAGAATCTGTGAATAACAAAATGCCCCAGGGACGACTTGTGTCCCTAGTTTCCATGACCTGACACATATTTAGAAATTATGCTCGGGGTTTGGGTCGGGCTCGGTCACATCTGCGCGATTTGAACATTTTAATTTACCCGCGCATGTTGCACTCATCTGTTTGTTGACATTTCCAAATGCTTAATAAAGGCGAGCTTTCATAAACACAGACGTCAATGTGTCATTAGTATGAAAAAAAATAGACTTGAACTGTGTCGGGTTCGACACATAAAAAGCTTGATGCCTGTCGGGCTCGGGGTCGGGTTCGGTTACTGTTCTGTCGGACGCGGGCTGGGCTCGGACAGAAAATTCCGGCCCGATCCGCACTCTAGTGTGTGTGCGTGTTTGTGTGTCTGTGTGTGCGTGTCCGTGTGTGGCCAACTCACCTCCTCTACTTCCAGTGTGTAGGTGTTGTGCGTAGCAGCGTGCGTGTTCTTGACATATTGCATAATGATCTCAGCCTCATTACTGCTCTTGTCAACCACCTTTTGGAAAAGAGAGATAACAGGTCAGGTGACCACCACTCCCAACACGGCGATGAGGGCAGACGCATCAGAGAGACGGAGGGAGGAATGCTCACTTCAATCTTGGTTTTGAGTTTCTCATAGTTGATGTCGATGGGATCCTTCCCGTTGTCCTCTGCGCCTCCTCTCAGCAGGCTGTAGGCCACCTCGATGTCCAACAGGTTGTCCAACATCTGGACCTTGGACTGTACCGACACAAGAAGCACCTCTCATTATGCACCCGGGTGGACCATGTTCAGCACAGATAGCATGTATAACTACGTAGAAGACAGAGGGTGTCAAAATGTAATGGACTGACCAAGAGTGAGGTCTTGGTATCTGACCTAGCATTGCCTTGGGTCACCTACCCATCAGCCAACCAAAACAGGTCAAAGGAAGCCAATATATTCCAATAGAAAGTAATATGCAATGGCAAAAATAGTGCAAGTAGAACATAGTAATTTCCTTTAATCATAGCCATGAAATATTAATGCCATGGCTAAAACAACAAGGAATAGTGGAGGTATATGCAATTTCCCTCAGGGATCATTAAAGTATGTCTGTCTGTCTGTATAGTAGAATAGTGGTGAAACGAGCTCCCTGCCAATGTCAGCACTGCAGAGTCACTCAAGACCCACTTGTTCAGAGTTCACCTGAACCCTGCATAACATCCATCCTCTTAAAAAAAAAAACAACCTACCCTCATGCTCTTGTGTGTTGTACGTCTTGGGACTGTCATTGCTCTTTGTAACTCTGCACTTAGCCAGAGAAGTTGTATACTAGCAATGGTTAACCCAGCAATTGAAATGCTTGAAACTTGTTCTGTTGACTTTTTTTTACTGTATTACCCTTCTGACAAATGTACTCTTTTGTAAGTCGCTTTGGATAAAAAGTGTCTGCTAAATGCCCTAAATGTAAATGGAGTAGCATGTTGTTATTGTCCATTGCCTGCCATCTTCTCATATCACAGCCAATGAACAAACACAACCACAGAGTGAGGGGAGATCCCGCGTGCGTCCTTGCCTGAACGTAGTCCAGGTTGCTGAGCATGGGGGGCTTCTTCATGCCAAAGTCGTGGGGGATGAGAGTGTAGAAGCGGTTGGACAGGTCGAGGATCTGGGACTCGGCCACGCTGTCGGACACCGCCTGGGGTTGGGGGGGGGGGGGGGGGGGGACACACGCAGGAGGTTACACACGCAGGAGGTTACACACGCAGGAGGTTACACACCGGCGTGGATTACAGATTATCCTGCTGATCTCACGGGGGGGGGAGTCAGCTTGTAATGCCTGGGACTGTAAGTGCACAAAAATAAGTAATAAGATTTTACATGTTTAAATTGCAAACTAGGCCATCCTTAAAAATATTTTGGTTTGCCGTAACCCGACCGACCCTGTCAGTTTAGGACCGACCCAAATATACAATTTTTTTTCCCTTTTAGTCCGACCGGTTGTAGATGAACTATATACACATTCACTTCATTTCACAGAGGGGGGGGTGTTCAGCCTGTAATGCATTCTTACAATACAGTCTGGAACACCATGTCGTTTAAGGACTGTAAGTGCACGAAAATGATCATGCACCAATGTCGCGACGCTGCCAAATCCTTACGCAACCTTAACACTCGATCGGTAGTGTTCTGACTTTACCCTATGGAACCTTGATGTACAGTGCATCAAAACCGCCCGGGATTAGAAGCACATCTTGCTAACATGTGGTTTTGCACGGCTGCGGAGGAGGGGGGGGGGGGGGGGCCCGGGGTGCTGCTACTGACCTGCTGCACCTCACTGAGGAGGGCGTAGGCGCTCTGGATCTGCCGCTTACTCAGCTTTCCCAGGGGCATCTTCTGAAGGTCAATCTGCAGACCAGACAGAGACGCGGGGATAAAGACACACATACATGCATTCATGGTGGGGAGTTGTACAGACAATTTAACACTTTTTTTTCTTTTTTTTTTCCAAGTGATGCTGCGTCTCCGAGAACCGCAGATTCTTTGTCATCTGAGGTCCCATCTGCGTAGCGTGGGCATGTTTATTCCAAAGATTTTGTTTAATCTTACCGCCAGTGGTGCCAGTTGTACCATAAATTACCTGCAGACATGCATACAAGCGCACGCACACACACACACACACACACACACACACACACACACACACACACACACACACACACACACACACACACACACACACACACACACACACACACACACACACACACACACACACACACACACACACACACAGGGGTATTACCTCAAACTCCACCATGGCCTTCTTCATGCTCTCCACGTCAAAGATCATCCTGATGAGCTCCTGGACGGGCTTGGCCAGCTCAGACTTGGTACCCGCGCTCTCTGTTAGCCTCTTCACAGCCTCCTCATCCTGCCCGGCAACACAGCAGAGCACCAATGTATGCATTTCTTTTTTTAATACAAAGCAAATCACACCAGCAGCATTCGAGCTGTGTTTAAGGGAGAGACAATAATCATAATAATATGTGTTGGGAGTGTAGGATGTCGAGATCTAGCCTAGGCTTTGCACATAATGCAGTTTGCATAACAACGGAATCAACTGAAGTTTCAGGTTGCAAAACGATGCATATTAGAACGTTTCTCCATATTGCTTACCATTAAATCAACCAATAAAACAAGGCAAAAGAAAAAACGAACTAAATCAAAACTAAATGAATGGTTACGCTACAGACACCAAAGAACATTGCTCAGGTTAGCGCTGGCTTCTGCGTGGCTCTCTCTCACCTGTCCGTAGTCGATCTCCAGCGGGTAAAACTTGTTGGGGTACTTGGTGAAGTTGGTGCAGCTCCAGGCGTTGCCCGTCTTCTCCTTGTAGACGGCCAGGAAGTTGTCCATGGCGGAGAGCTTGTCGCCAAACTTGTCCAGCTTGTTGCCCCCGATGGTGGTGCCCACGCGGCCCCAGGACCGGAACACCCAGTACCTGCAGGGACGGGTTAGGGATAGGGAGTGGCAGTGGGTTAGGGATAGGGCGTGGCAGTGGGTTAGGGATAGGGAGGTTAGAGAGAGCTCAGCGGTAGGTCAGCGGGTCAGGGAGAGCTCCGGGCACGGGGGCGCCTCAAGGGTGCCAGCGTGGCTCAGCGTGGTGAGCAGGGCAAGCACATTAGTCCAAATACACATACTTACATACTGTACATACAGTACATACAGTACATCCATCCATCCATTCATACATACATACAAATAAATAAACAAACCATCTAGATTTTTATAAGAAAGAAATAATTAATATGATGATACAAGTTTAAATTGCAAACTATAGATGTGCAAGTAAAGAGATGTATTGTTGAATCTGGGCCAGCTTTGATTGGATAATGTTGACCTACTGTATTTGCATACACGTTTATATCCGTTCAAATTAAATCTGGTCAAATCCACCACTTGCGACGTTGACACACTGAAAAATGGACCCGAGTGACATCACACATACGGGAGTATCCACCCAGGTGTATGACGGACTGATCAGTCCATCAACTTGGTACAGTCCACTGGACGGGCGGGTAGAGGCGGGTCTGTCCATCGTGCATCTGGGTCGAGACTCCCATGTGTGTGTGATGTCGCCACAGGGCGGATCTTGAAATGGCTTGTGATGGCTGACGAACGTCACAAAGCGGTGGTATAACAGGGCTCCCTTAAAGCGCCAAGGCGGACGTCCCACTCCATCGCCACGCCATCGCCACGCCACTGACCTCTTCTGGACGTCGTCCTCCAGGAGCTGCAGCTTGTAGTAGGAGTTGGTCCCGCGGACAATGTCCACCAGGCCCAGGGTGGCGCTGTACATCTTCCCGCTCTGCTCCAGAACGTGGGCGCTGTTCTCCAGACCTGAGCGGAGCCAAGAGTCCTCGTTCAGAAAATAAACAAAAACGGAGCCGATCGGCGGGCTCACCGCGTCAACACCGCCAGTGCAGACATTCCTAGCCGCCGCGGGAATGGAACCCCCAACCCTTCGCGGCGCTAACGGTCACGGTCCACCGATCCAAGAGACGCACTCACCCGAGTCGGGGTCCACGGCGGCACCTCCTTTCACCGTCAGCTTCATCTTCTTCGACTTGCTGCCCCCTGAAACAGATTGCTGCATTTAACCCCACGAGCCGGCTCCACCACACTGCATCATTGCAGACAGACAGAAATACTTCAATGATCCCTGAGGGAAATTGCATTTGTCACAATACTCCGGGAAAAAAAAAAGAAAAGACAGACACTCTACGTATAGTAGAATGTTAGAAATATAAATATATAATATAAACCTATATAAGAATATACAAAAAAATATTTAAAAAATATACACAAGTGTACATACATCTAGGCATACACTATAGAAGTAAATAGCATACACAAAGATGTAGCATGTAAGATTAGGTAAGCGGAATGACCAGTTATGCAGCGACTACTAAGATGATAGTGCATGCGTTTCGCCATCAAACACACAGACACAGCATCCGTGAGACATCCGACGAGCATCCGACGCCTACCTTCCTCCTCTTTGACGCGGCCGGCGCTCTTGGAGGCCATGGCCCCGGACTTGGAGGGCACAGCGGACGGCTGGGCCTCCGCCTTGACCTCCGCCCCCCAGGGCGAGATGGCGTGCACGGAGACCAGCTCCTGGAGGGGCTTGCCCGACGCCTTGGCGTCCGCCAGGAAGTCCTCGGCGACCACCCGCACGCCCGCCTCCTTCACCTCCTCCATTTTCTTGCTCATCTTCTCCAGCTCCTCTGAGGGGGAGAAAAAAAAGCCACGTTTCTACACTTTCACGCACGGAGGCACGCGCGCGGCTGTTTCAGGACGGGCCAGACGGAAACATTGGTTGCCACGATTATGATGGGGGATGTTAACACGATGTCGACGCATAATCACGATTTCCTTAGGATTTCTAAACTGCACTATGAACAGTTTCACTGAGGGTCATTGCAATGAAGTACAAGGAACTTGAACTTGTTTGTTGTTTGAAACTTGTAAAATGTGCTTCATTGCAATGCCATTGTTTGTCATTCATTGACTATAAAACTTGGTGTAACGTATATACATAAAATATCTTAATTTCACGATGATATAGTACCATTCAAGGCGATAATGTTGAATTATCGCCCAGCCGTAGCAGCAGTGGACATCAGAGGTGTTTTGGCACCGAATGGTGAGGCATCCACGCCTGCATGCACTCGTATGGAGGCGGGGTACGTACTTGCGTTGCTGATGCAGAGGTTCGCCTTATTGGCTGTGGGGGTGATCTTCCCGCCCATCTCCTCCACGAGGGCCTTGATCTCATCCTTGTTCTTCTTCAGTTTACCCACAGCCAGCAGCTTCATGCCCGTCAGAGGCTTGTCTACAAAAAAAAAACCGAAGAAAACATCGATGAATGTCCTTTTGTTTCAAGATCTCAGATTTCAGGCTGATGAAACTGTGGGATTTGGTGAATTGTTTTTATAATCAGACATTTTCTCACTCAACATTGATTTTTTTAAGGAGGGTTCAAAGTCTGCATGGCGTGACAGTAGACCGGGGGGGGGAAGACACAACAACACTGCAGTACTGACCAGCTGGGGCCCCTTCTGGGAGAGGCTTGGTCGGCCCACTGGATGCACTGGGGGCAGCGGAGGCAGCCGCCTGGGTCTTGGTGGGCTCCACCTTGGGGTAGATCCTGTCCTGCAGCTTACACTTGAACTTTTTGAGGAAGGGAACCTCGTGGAACTCCTGGAATTCACATTAGGACAACATTTAAAAAAACAAAAAAAAACAACAAATGGAAATTAAAAAAATTAAAAAAAACACGCTATTTAAAAACACAGTGCAGGTTAACATACATGTCAACTAGATGTACAGACATTCAGTTAACTCAAATTATAAATTTAAATATACACTTTACACTTGACATTATGATTATAATTGAATAGTACACCTGGCCTATTACTTCATCTCAGGAAGAGCTGCTCGGTATTTGCTGAGGCACCTTAACATAACGGCACCCACCTTTGGGATGACCCAGTCTTTGCGGGCGGGCGTCTTGGTGGTGAACACACACTTGGTCCAGGCAGAGATGTCCCCGGTGCAGTAGTAGGCGTCGCCTTTGAACACCAGCTGCCCCGTGCACTCTGCGCACGGCTGGAGGGCCCCGAACGCCATGCCGTCCGCCAGACTGTCCACCAGCTGCCAGGCAGACAGACAGACAGACAGACAACACAAAACCCTGGTCACTAAAAACAAAGAGCCCGCCCTCTCTCATCCTATCCTGTTATACACCAAACAGCAATGCTGCAACCAACAGCAGATGACCCTCTTGTATATCAACGGTATGCACTGGATACCACTTATAATTAATAATTGCCACTCTAATGCTGAAGGTAATTTGCGAGAGAAGGGAGTGACATGGCGCATTTAGACAGGGGGGCAGCCTCCTCACGTTGGACTCTCCGGAAGGCACTTCCTGGCCGTTGGCAATTAGCAGCTCCTTCATGTCATTGTTGGAGCAGTTCTTCTTCAGCTTGTCCTTCACGCCCCAGATCAGCTGACTTTGCACCTGGACACGCAAGGTCAAAGAGTAATGGGGGGGAGCATGTTTTTTTTTTACAATGTTATCATTTTAGTGGTGCAGAAGCAGTTTGAGGTAAGTGTTGGAGGGAAGGGCACCTTTAGTTGGTCCTCAAGCTTTTTATTTTCCTCTTCCTGCTCCTTCTTCACTTTTTTTGACACCCCGTCCAAATCGTCCCCTTTCCTCTTTCTACAGAAGCAAAAAAACACAAAGTTAGTGACAAACAAGTCAATAGGATTACGCAACCCCTTATCAACATCAACTTTCAAAATAAGAGACCCAAACTTTCTGAAGAGGGTGCAGAGGGAGGCAGTCACACCCGCGATAAGGGCCCGGGGACAAACATTTGATCATGACACCTTTATTCATTAGGAAAACTAATTAGAGCTCCATCACCTGATGGACAGACAAAAGGCAAACACACACACAACACGCGTGTTGGGGCATGCCCGGGGTCCCCAGGGCTCATGACCGGGGGACACCTGGTCACGGCACGACAGGAAAAAAAAAAAAATGTAATCAACACCGCGCTACGTTTTCACTGTCCCAAAGTACCAGATGATGAAGACGCATCCTCCTAGCCCCGCTTCCACACATTAAGCTAATGACCATCCCAACGCACCCCGTTAGTCCGGGCGTCCGAGCCTGTGGAGAATAAACCGAGAAACATCCCACACCACAACAAAAACGACACCCGGTGGGGATGGGGGGGGTACGATGGGTACCTATAAAAACGCAGCTCCCTACTCCTGACTACCACGTATTCCTTCAACATGGCGTTCTGAGCGGCAGCTCCACTCGGCCGGCTGCGGAGCGACAGAATCACCCAAAGATGACCGAGGGGGACCTCGCGCGCCCACCGGCCGCGCCGACGGCATACCAAGGTGAGCGGCACCACGGGCTTTGAAACGCAATCCGGCGGCGAGATACATGCACGTCGCGCACACTTAAAATGACTCCTATTCCTCCTCCGTTCAGGCCAACCGTGGAGAAACACCAGCGCAGCGCCGTTCCAGCTCGCCGCTGCCCTCCGGTCGATGCTGGTCGCCGCCGCCGCCGCGTCCTCCTCCTCCCCGTCTCCGGACCCGCTCGCCCCGACCCCCGCCCCCGAGGCGCAGGCCTCCCCCAACGGGCCCTACATGGCGGCCGAGCTCATCATCGCCGCCCTCTCCGTGGTGGGCAACCTGCTGGTGTGCGCCGCCGTGGGCCTCGACCACAAGCTGCGCACCGTCACCAACTACTTCCTGGTGTCGCTGGCGGTGGCCGACGTGTGCGTGGGCGCCGTGGCCATACCGTGCGCCATCCTGACCGGCGTGGGCCTGCCGCGCGGCAACCTGCCGCTCTGCCTGGTGATGCTGAGCGTGCTCATCATGCTGACGCAGAGCTCCATCTTCAGCCTGCTGGCGGTGGCCGTGGAGCGCTACGTGGCCATCTTCATGCCCTTCCGCTACCAGGCGCTGATGACGCCGCGCAACGCCGCGCTGGTCATCGCCGTCACCTGGCTGCTGGCCTTCCTCATCGGCCTGGTGCCGCTGATGGGCTGGCACAAGACGCCGCCGCCCGGCTCCTCCGGCCACTGCTTCTTCGTGCTGGTCGTCGACATGGCCTACATGGTGTACTTCAACTTCTTCGCCTGTGTGCTGGCGCCGCTGGTGGTCATGTTCCTCATCTACGCGCGCATCTTCGCCACCGTCAAGCGGCAGATGCGGCGGATCGAGGCCGAGCGGGGGGGCGGCGGCGGCGGTGGCGGCGCTCTGGGCCGCACGGCGGCCAGCGTCAAGCAGGAGATGAAGACGGCCTCGTCGCTCTTCCTGGTCCTCTTCCTGTTCACCGCCTGCTGGATCCCGCTGCACGTCATCAACTGCTTCCTGCTGCTCTGCCCCGGCTGCCCCGTGCCCTTCGAGCTGCTGCTCACCGCCATCATCCTGTCGCACGCCAACTCCGTCGTCAACCCCTTCCTGTACGCCTACAAGATGAAGGCCTTCCGGGACGCGTTCAAGGCGATCCTGACGTGCTGTCGGACACCGTTGCGCAGGGAGTAGTCAAGAGGGCAAGGAGAGGGGGGGGGGCCTCTGAACCAGCATTTTCATGATCAGTCCTGGAAGAGCCCTGGGTATTTGATACCAATAGGCTATTGGTATTGACGGTCCCAATATATTGTTGTTTTGGAGACCATTGGAAACTATTTACAGTACACACAGACATGAACCAGTCATTAACGAGTAGTTTACAGCAGTTCCGGCCACTCGCTCAAGGACGACTACCTGTAGCCTTGCAGACGCCGGCGATCTAACCCGCAACTCTCAGGAGTTGTCGAACCGCATGGCGGCCACGCCATCCCGACCAATCACAATACATTCTTGCGCTCCGCCCCCGCGACACCGGGGAGCTCTGACTGTGACCGTGTCTCTCGCTCACCCCTCAGACTTCACCGCGGGCAGCCTGGTCTTCAGGTCTGCCTGGTCCTCGGCCCGCAGCGCGGCGAAGCCCTTGAGCTGGGCGGCGCTGTTCTCCGGCTTGAAGGCCAGATCCTCGCGGCGGCTCACGAAGCACGCCGTGTGGTACCAGCGGTCGATCAGGCCCAGCTGGGGCTTCTCCGGGTCCACCGTCTTCTTGGACACGCGGATCTGATCCTGATGGGGGGGGGGGCAGCGTAGAGAGGCAGGGGGTTTGAATACAAATGGGTACAGAATAACAGAGTGTGTGTGTGTGATCGTACTGAATGTACCGGGCGCTTCAGTACACTGCAATAGCTCCTAGTCACGGAGCTGTCATCGAAGGACCAAAACAGAGGCCGCCCATAATGCTAATTAAGGGTCCTCTACTTTCATGTACCAGGGCATGTGATCCATGGTCAACGTGTGCCATCGTCACTAGTTGAGTGTGCTGCTCGTGTCCTGGCACATAAAAGAAGTGGACCCATAATTAGTGTGACAGGCCACACCTGTGTTTGGTCCTACAATGGTGCCTCCGTGGAAATGATCCTGTTGGACAGGATCCTTCATCAACATTCGCCAGATGTGCGATTCTCCATGAGACTAGAGACATCCGGTATCTGATTGGTTGCGATGTCTCTGTGTTGTACAGGAAGCGTCGTAACCTTTTCTATCTTCAGCTCGCAGCCTTTGCAGGTGCTGCGGTTAGACTTGGCGTACTCCACGGCAAAGTCATTGAGTGTCTTCTCTCCTTTGGCTCCGCCTTTTTGGTCTGCTTTGCCTTTCATAAAAAAAAAGAAATTCACTTGTGATGTCTGGCTAATTAACAAATGTGAATGCATGCATCTCATACTTGTAACATGTATATACGCAAAAAAAGAATGGGGGCTGTCTTGCAGAAGTGAAATCAGGGAAATACACAAATAGTGTATGCAATTCATACAAAATAGTAATAAATATATGTAAAAAAATTATTTAGTTCTTAACATCCTTATATTCATAGTAATACATGTTATTTATGAGAATCCATCACACACTAAACCCTCTGCTGTGCATACCTCCGGTCACTCCCCCGGTCTCAATGGCCTTCTTGACCTTCTCCTGGTCCCCCCAGCGGAGGTCCGAGAAGCCGGCGATGTCGGCGGTGGACTGGGCTGCAGCCCGCTGCCAGAAGCAGGAGAAGTGATGCCAGTGGGGGACCTTCCCATCGAACATGGGCGACTGTAGACCAGAGGACAAGCGAGATCATGCTTTTTGGACAGATGTTTTTCTTTCTTCGCTTCATCATGCAGAATTATTTACAGCATTGCTATCGTGCAATCTATAGGATTATGGTTCAAAATCTCTCAAGTTTAGTCTCCACAATGTCCAGTTAAAATATTGGAAACATGTTTGAACTTCATTGATTTTCTGCGATTTCTGATTGATGAATAAAGAAACTGATTATTTTTCATTTGTGAACCAAATGTTCACGCATACAACATATTTAGCGGACTTATTGTGTCTTATAGACTATAGTAGAAAATCTTCACTGAAAAATCAATTCACTCAAGTGTAACTAGTTACAGCTACAATGGCGCAGCTTCAGAAAGTTATCCGGATCAACGTCAACATGGAAAATCGTCAAAAATAACAGGCTTTTGTCATTTCAGAAGTCGATTTCCCCTAAGCTTTTGCTTCTGACTATGTTCGCCTATGTGCAGTCTTATCAAATCAGGCGAGGCTGGGATTGATGACACGTTTAATTATTCTTTTGTGATCACATTCAAAGGCTGTTAGCTATTTAATTGCTAACAGCGGCCTTCCATAAGACAAACAAAGCCATTTACAAGTACATGGTGGAATACATATCTGCAGCAATATCTTTAAACGACTGTAACAACCAATCATTTTGGAGCAGCGGCCTTAATTGCGTGCTTCTTGGCTAACTAAGCAGGGTGCTGGTGCTGCTGCTGAGTCCAGACCCAGGCGGCGTTACCTGCACCATGATGGCCATCCGTAGTGAATCTTTAGCAATGTTGTCCTTGCATTTCTTGCACGACGCACGGCCACTTTTTGCGTATTCGGCCTTGTAAAGCTTGTCTTCGTTTGAGTCCCCCATAATGATTTAATAGCGAAGCAAAAATACGGCCGAAATACTTCAAGGCAAGCTCAACTTTCCGGTGTGCAGAGGAACAACAAACCACCGGAGTAGCGAGCCTCCTCGTGTGTCCACCGAAACCCGCGCTGCGCGCAGCCAGCACTAGTGGAGAGCAGAGAAGTCGCTCTATCGAAAGACACTGACTCGGGATCAGAATGGAGATCCAGAAAATGAATGAATTATTAACTACGTGCACATGCGTTTTGTTGTTATTATAATATATTATGATAGATTGTCTCTGTGTTTTTAATAATTCAGTATGTAAATGTAAATAATAACTGTATGAGCAGAACATACTCTCGGGGAGGGGGGGGGGGGGGGGGTTCATTTAGTAAATCACCAGAAATAAAATACATAAATAAAAGTTTGTTTATAGTTGTTTTAATAGTAAAAAAGTTGTTTTGGTATGAAACACAGTTTACTTAAGAAGTATTAATGACAGTATTTACAACATAACTACATCTACATCTTTACAACAATAAGGAAGACTGACTTTATTTTAAACAACCTATAAGTAATGAATGACTAGACAGAGATTTATTCAAACAGTTTGTGTTTGTAGTTTTGGCATTTAAGACAACCTATAACCACACTTTCACACCTCACTGAGAAGGCGATTGCTCCCTTCTAAATGACAACAAGATGCTTGTAAACTATGTGTGATTATCCTACATGTCAAGGCAGAGATGAATTGGCTATTGTATAATGTTTTTTGTCAATAATAGTATACAACGTGAATATCTTAAACATGGATGTTTTGACACCGAAAGCTGGCTATTTCAAGGAAGTAAACACCATAGAAAAATAAACAGGATAAGCTACCTGTACGCAAATAAATAAATAAGTAAGTAAATAAATAAATATATTTAGAGACTTTGTGGCCACTGATACATTGAGGAATGTAGAAATTGATGGTCGATTAAATCAAATCCACAATGAACGGCCACACAGTTAGCTTAAATGCTCAAACAAGTTGTACTACCAATCTAAAAAATAAGTGAATAACAGTTTAAAAATGCTTAGGAATGAGGTATTCTGTGTTTTTGGCCTTAAAATCTATAACTCATCAACGTGCACGCAGCATAGGTTGTGTTATACTGTGGTATTCTACTGTTCTACTACTGTGGAATTCTACCACTAAAAGTAGGTTGGCCTTAAATCATTTTGTGTTAGAGCATACTGATATGGCTTCACACTATTATAATCGTTTTGCGGGCAATAAACTTAAAAAAAATAAAAACGCACACACTGCATTCCATTAACTGGCCTTCAGTGAGTTGTGTTAAGGCTGGTTTATGCTTCTGCGTAGGGATCGCGTCGTGATCACGCAATGGCCACGCCGTTGCTCGGACGCCGTCATGAGCCCGTGATACTTCTGCGGAGGGATTGCGTGAGGTTTACGTCTCGAAATGCAATTCATTGCCACACCGGTAGAGGGACCAGAATGCCCATTCTGGTCATTACATACGGATTACTAGCGAGTTAAAAAAAGTTGACAGAAATGAACGCAAAAGTAAGTAATATATGTATATATATATATATATATATGTGTATATATATATATATATATATGTATATATATATATATATATATATATATATATATATATATATATATATATATATATATATGTGTGTTGTCACCAATCAGTCGAAGCATTTATCAAGGCTGTGTTTACACCGTGGCGGTGTTTACGAGTGGAAACCGGAAAAGCGATCTCCAGCCAATGTAGTTCGCGGACCAATCACAGCCAAAGCCAACGCGTTGGGACGGCGTCGCCTTGACGCGCGTCTAGGATTTGGGGAGGTGCACGTCGAGGACGTAAAGGGTCCGCAAAGGGTCCGCAAAGGGTCCGCCGTGGGTCCGCCGTCCCCCCGTGTCGCGTCGACGCGGAAGTATAAACGAAGCATAACCCAGCCTTTACTGCATACAACATCTCCGCAGTAACGCTGCGAGACAATTGAACTGTTTGGAGGGGGGAGGAGGGGGGAGGAGGGGGGGGGATATGAGGGAGGTGAGAGAGAAAGAGCTGGACTCTTCCCAGCCAGCTGTTCCCTCATCTAAAGAAAAATAAATAAAACATACTTAAACGCAGCATCATGTTCCGATGGAGATGACCCCTGACCCTCCAACCCAGAGAACCCCCCCCCCCCCCCCTCCCCCCCCCCCCCCCCTCCTCCCCCCTCAGCACTCGGCGTTGCAGGGCAGCAGGTTGAGGTTGGTGTTGGTCTCCCTCATCCTCTCCTTGTTCCTGGCCTGCACCAGTCCGAACACCACCTCGGCCAGGGTGTGGCGGGCGCCGGAGCGCCGGTTGGCGTGCCGCTCCTTGCGGGCGTGGGAGTTCCTGCTCCGCATGCTGCCGATGAAGAAGGTGCGGACCTTCCCCTTGCACTCGCTCACCTGAAAGGACAGGTGAGGCGTTGGCAGACGCAGACGAGCGGGTGAGCTTTCATTGGGTTTTTTTGGTCACCGAGTGGTTTCGGAAGGATTGATAACAGGTATGCTGTTGTGTTCAGCACAGAATCATCTTAACAATAGTGCAAAGAAGAACAACGGCGCAGAGATATTATTTTGGCGTTTTATGCATTAATGTGTTTTTTTATGTTCTGTGTGCGTTTATCTTACTCAGTTAGTTTTCCTAATGTGCCTTGCCATTAAAGGAATTTCCCTTGTGGGGAAAAACAGTGATAAACTGCACGGCGCCGAATGAATGCATTAGCTGATTAAAATCCCCCTCATTTATAACAATCAGTAGCGACCAGGCCGTGCCACTTAAGTGGACATCCAAAGTGATTCCCTCCAATTCCTTCTCCCTTGCCACTCCTTTTCAGACAACTCAGCCGCTCACCCCCTTGACGAAAATCTCCCCCCTCAGCTCCAGCACGAAGCCCCAGTCGGCCAGCAGCTTCTGGGTGGCCTCGGGCACCTGGATGCGGCCGCTCACCCCGGTGGTGTCCAT
This sequence comes from Urophycis tenuis, assembly GCA_036785325.1. Lineage (NCBI taxonomy): Eukaryota > Metazoa > Chordata > Actinopteri > Gadiformes > Phycidae > Urophycis > Urophycis tenuis. The sequence continues at coordinate 37,737 of JAXIVH010000366.1, read as the reverse complement.
GCGGCTGGCCAGGTTCACCGTGGTGCCCCAGATGTCGTACTGTGGCTTCGTGGCGCCGATGACCCCGGCGATCACCGGCCCGTGGGCGATGCCTGTTCCGACGCGCAATGCAGTTTTTTTTTTTTACTTTTAACGTGTAGGAGCTCTGAGACATAGATCATCGTTTGATTTCAAATTGTACAATGATGAGGATAATGAGTGCGTGCGCCCGTCGACCACTTACCGACGCGCAGCTGGAAGTTTTTGGCCGTGTGCCGGTTTATCTCCTTCAAGGTCTCCTGCATGGCTAGTGCGAATAACACCAGCTCACTCAAGTGGTTCCATTCATTCTTACTCCCCTGTGTGTGTGTGTGTGTGTGTGTGTGTGTGTGTGTGTGTGCGTGTGTGTGCGTGCATGTGTGTGTATATGTGTGTGTATATGTGCGTGTGTGTGTGTGCGTGTGTGTGTGTGTGTGTGTGTGCATGTATGGGTGTGTGTGTGTGGCACGTGCACCAAGATGTTCAGACCAAAAGACAAAGGTGAAAGAGAAATATATGAAAAAGTGTGGGTAACCTTCGCTGACAGCGGGCATGTCTCATCTCATTGACTAGTATACATTATTGTCATTGAAGGCGAGTGAAAACGTCTCATGATGCGCTCCCACCTGTTTGTCAGGCGCCAGGCCGGAGGCAGCCATGTAACAGCTGCCAATGGTCTTTATCTTCTCCACGTAGTGGAAGTAGGACTCCTCCAGCAACTAGTCAGCAAGTGAAATGAACACCTTAAATCAGCTACCCCCAATTAGCTACACCCGATTAGACTGCAAAGTGCCCGGCCCATGCCAACCTAGTGACACTATGCCATAACCTGCCATGAAGTGAAATATCTGCTACTACAACCACTACCGCATACCGCATAACAATAATACTACTTCTATTGAGCAGCAGCGGGAACAATAACATCTGTACATAAAACAATGTTTACTGGTCCAATGAAAAAAAAAAAAAAAAAAACCAGACAATTTGGCCCGCGACTTGGCAACCTTGACATAATTGGATCCCTGCCTTATATGAATGGCTTTGCATGAATCCAACGCCTCCCTTTTACCGCACACACACACGCGCACACACACACACACACACACACACACACACAGACAGTGGCTCGTCAGGGTCATTCGACTGAGGGGTTTATCTGTGAGCTAGCCTCTATCGGTCGCGGCCCAGTCCAACCTCTTCGTTCACCACATATTAACCCCCCCCAGGCTCTCGTGTTCACCTCGTCAAAGCCGGCGATGATCTCGTTGAGCAGGCGCAGGCAGTCCACCCCCTCGTGCTTGACCTCTTTCTGCTCGTAGTAGTCGTTGAAGCCGGGGATGGAGGCGAACATCACGCCCACCTCCTCGTAGGACTGCGAGTAGAGCTCCTGCCCGGTCCGACGACACGATTCAGAAAAAGGTGAGACACTTGAGATGCTGATGCTGTGTCTGCGGCCGGCGTTACGCTTGAAGGAGGTGCATGGGGTTCTAGCTCAATGGGAACAAAAGGGAACGGGGGGGGGGGCAGGTCAGGGTTGTGGCTGTAGTGCTTCGTACCTCGTCGTTCCGGCTTCGCTCCAGGAAGTGCCGGGCCACGTGCGCCGGCAAGATGTTGTGCAGCAAACACTCGTTGTGTTCGCGTAACTCCCGCATGTCCTCCACTTCCTGTTGGGCCTGCAGACGCCACAGGAAGTCCAGCCTGGCGGTGGCCTCCCACTGGAGAATGATGGCGACGCACACGAGAAGAAGAAGAAGCCATTTTATGTTATAACTGTATCATCACCATCATCCTTATCATCAGTGTATTGATATTGATTTATATCAAAAGTCTGGAATGTATTTATTAACAACTTTCAAAGCAAGTTTGAAACAGAGTCCAACAACCTGCCGTCCATTGTAGAAAATAGCAACCAGAAACATGGCCATGAGAAGTATCGAGATTCCTTTTCTCCGCAGATAAGTAGACCTGTCGTGACGGAAGTTAGGGAAGTAGGGAGGATATTAAAGCAGTCAGAAGACAGTGTTGTGAAATATATGGGGCTACAAACAATAATTGACTAAAACACCAAAGAAAGAGTTCTGTGTTTTTTTTCTGATTTTGCTCATAAACTCAATTTCAACTGATTCTGGCTCTCTGTGTCTCCGGAGGTTTTTCCCAAAATGGCCTCCACAACACTAATCTGACACTCGATTGAAACCCTCAGGCTGCCCTGACCTGTGCAGCGCGTCCTGGCTTAGCGTGTGGAAGGCCAGGTGAATGAGGTAGCAGTACACCGCCACGGCCAGCAGCAGCACGGCCAGCTTCAGCTGGGCGTTGAGCCGCAGGAACACGGCGCAGGTCACCATGGCGATCACCCCGCTCAGCACAAAGAACTGTCCGGTCGGTGGAGAGGGGAAGGAGGGAGTGAGGGAGTGAGGGACGTGGGAGAGGAGAAAAAACAAACGCTGGACTTTGAATGCATGTGAATGCAATGACGAGTGAAAAAAATAAAAATGCTAAATTTTACTCGAAAACAAATCTCACCCAAGAGAAAACAAATTGTACTCTTGTACTTTTGTACTACTGGTATTTCCTTTTTTGTAGTTAAGCTTCCATAAAAGAAACATGTGATGTGATGGTTATTGTGATGGTTGATAAAAATAGTAGCTGTAATAGATTAGAGTCAACTTCAGTTGAATCTCGGTCATTATCAGTATTGTTTAGATATGGAATGAAATTTGTTCTCTGCATTTAATGGCACCTTTGATGAAGGACAACACGTCCGAAACGTTGTGCTGAATAAATCCACGTTTAGGAGCTTTAATCAATGTGCAGACCTTTATTATTTCTTCTCAGTTCTCTGCATTTGACCCATCCTATGGTAAATAGGAGCAGTGGGCTGCTATGTTAAGTGCCCGGGGAGCAAGTTGGGGTTCAGTGTCTTGCTCAAGGACACATTGACATGCGGACAGTTGGAGGAGGGGAATCGAGGGGATTTGAACCGCCGACCCTACGGTTGGTGGACAACCCGCTCTATCCACTGAGCCACCATCACCCCAGTGTATGTAGCAGCAGTCCGTTAGAACGGTACATCCATACAAGGCGGTGTCTTTGTGACTGCAGACCTACCTCTGGGTAAGTGCACAGGCTGAGTGGTCGTTGGCTGGGCGTAGCAGCACCGTGTCTGTCGCTCACATCAGCAACCGCTGGCTCCTTATCCCTTACAATGCACCACATCTGGAACAACACACACACAGCGCCAAAACCAAGTTAGCAGACATATGAAAAACTCCCCGATATACACAATTGAAATAGTTATCATTAGTCTATGCAACCTCACACAGAATTACTTCGTTCTGTATTGTTGCGGGCATATTGTCCCAGCATAACATCCATCCACAAAAAAACAACAACAAAACAAAACCCTACCCACTGCTCCTGTATGATCGCTCTTTGTAACTTGGCACTTACTCAGAGATGTTGTATACTAGCAATGGTTAACATATCAATTGAAATGCTTTAAACTTGTTCTGGTGACTTTCTTGCTGTATTAGCAGCAACAGGACATTATTAAAAATTTTCAGATGACACAAATGATAAGTAAACCAACAAGAATAACAAAATCTTCTCAAACACTACTAGACCTCATCTTTACAAATAAACCAGACAGAATCACTAAAACCTACAACCTGATCACTGGTCTGTCGGATCATAATCTCACGCTGGCCGCTAGAAAGCTGACCAGATCACGTTATAGGAATCAACCCACAATGAAAAATAATCCCAATATATCTTTCATCCCTAAGAAAGACTTGGCACTCATTGGAAAAGAAATAAAAGAAACAAAATGGACTGACATTTCTGATAACAAATCCTGTGAACAAGCAAGCTATGATCTAATGATGGCTTTTAAGGCTATTGTGCTGAGATATACAAAAACAAGGTCTAAGACACAAAACACAAAACACAACCTGCCTTGGTTTGATAGCCATCTATGGGACATAATGAAAAAGAGAGATAGTGCTCTAAAAAAGTTTTTAAAGTCACGATTAAATACTGATCATCTAATTTTTAAAAGTTTAAGAAACAGGGTTACACAGCAACTTAGAAAGGCTAGGGCAACTTTTTTTCTGGATCTTATCAGGGATGCCAAAGGGAACAGTAAAAAATTATGGAATAGCATTGATAAATTACTTGGGAAGGAAAAACACACATATGAGAGCATTCAGCTCAAGGTAAATGGCTCTATCCTAAATGATAGCCATGCCATTGCTATCAATTTTAATGATTATTTTTTAAATTCTGTGCAGCAACTTAGTCAGAAGTTCCCAGCAATAGACCCTCCACAAACATTCACTTGTGAAGGGCCTGTATTTGACCTGAGCACATTAAATGAGGTAAAGGTGGATACAATTTTATCAAACTTGTCAAACAGCAAGGCCAAGGATATACACTGCCTGGACACTGCATTTTTAAAGCTACATAAGGAGTCTGTCATTTCATCACTAACTACAATAATAAACAAATCTATAAATGAAGGCATCTTTCCCAGTACCTTGAAAACAGCTATAGTAACTCCAGTCTATAAATCTGGTGACGCTCAGGAGGTCAGTAACTATCGCCCTATTAGTATACTCCCAGCAGCCTCAAAGGTCTTGGAAAAGGCAGTGGCAGAACAACTTATTGCCCACCTTGAATCCAAGGCACTTTTACATCCTTTGCAGTTTGGATTCAAGAAAAAACATTCCACTGACATGGCCTGCTGCTACCTCCTTGAGGATATTAAAACCAACTTAGACCAAGGAGGAGTGGTTGGTGCTGTCTTTCTAGACCTGCGCAAGGCCTTTGATACTGTCAATCATAATAAACTGTTTCACAAACTTGGAAACTACAATCTTTCATCACACACTCAAAACTGGATCAAATCATACCTCAGTGACCGTCACCAGTGTGTGCGTGTAAATAATACACTCTCTCCACTTAAAGCCTGCACACTGGGTGTACCGCAAGGATCAATCTTGGGGCCATTACTTTTTAGCATTTATATAAATGACCTGCCTTCCATGTGTGATGATGTTAGCATAATTATGTATGCAGACGATACTGTAATATACACTCATGGTAAGAGCGCTACAGAGGTTGCCAAGGCATTAACAAAGGCAATGCAGAAGGTTGCTCTCTGGTTACACAACTCTTGCCTTACCCTAAACTTAGAAAAAACTGTAACCATGTTTTTTACCAACAGGCTCAAACTGAAAGAATGCCCCGATGTCTCAGTAAATGGGCAAATAATCAACAATGTGGATAAATTCAAGTACTTGGGTGTTACCCTTGACCCAACTCTTAGTTTTAAAAAACATGTTAAAAAACTGAGAACCACAATAAAATTTAACCTAGCTAACTTCAGATACATAAGGAATTCTCTCACAGTTGAGGCTTCCAGTGTGTATCTGAATGCTATGATTATGCCACATTTTTTATATTGTATTACAAGCTGGTCTCAGTCAAACAAAACAGTTCTGAAACCACTTGAATCACTATACAAAAGTGCCCTCAAAATCCATGATAAAAAGCCACGGCGCTACCACCACTGTCATATACTCAACAAATATGAAATTTTAAATTTTGAGAATCTGATAAAACACTCAAATGTCTGCTTAGTTTTTAAAATTATTCACAATGCTGCAGCTCCCCCCTTGAAAAAATATATTACACTCTGCTCTGAGAAGTCAATAAGAACAACAAGATCTGTCACAAGGGGTGAGTGCAGTGTACCCAAACGGAAAACTGCCTTTGGGAAATCATCATTTTCTTGTACTGCCATGACTCAGTGGAATACTCTGCCAACAGACATTATTTCATGTAGTCATGTAAGTCCCCATGCCTTCTCTCATCTTGCTAAGCGTTGGCTACTGTCAAGACAAGAGTGTACACATTTATGAGTGTGTGTGTGTGTGTGTGTGTGTGTGTGTGTGTGTGTGTGTGTGTGTGTGTGTGTGTGTGGGTGTGTGTGTGTGTGTGTGTGTGGTGGCCAGCCTGCCCAGTCCTGTTGAATTTGGTCCAATGTTACTATCTATCTATTTTATATATTGTCTCTTTGCCTTGTTCTGTTATTTTACTTAACACTTTAAAAAAATAAAATAAAAACTTCTTTTATACTACTTTTCTATGTACTGTTCCATCAACCTGCCCAGGGACTAGAGGTGGAAAATAGCAATTTGCTACAACCTGGCACAATGCATATTCTCTTGTTGTACAAGATTAATGTTTTATTGTGCGCTGTCCCTGTCTTGAAATAAATAAAATTACAATTACAACAAAATGTTTCATCTTCCTATGACAAATGTACTCTTTGTAAGTCACTTTAGATAAAAGCGTCTGCTAAATGCCCTTAATGTAATGTAATGTAATGTAATGCATATAACAAAATCCCTCACGGTCTCTAATTGAGAAATCACTTCTAACGTCTCCACAGACTAGATTCCCACGCCACGTGTGTGCGGGGCAGACCAAAGCGCACCACGCCCCTCCCCACACCATGTCGACGGAGGCCAAGCCGAAGTGGACGGCGATGGCGGCCAGGGTGAAGAGGTTGCGCGCGCCGTTGTTCTCGTGGATCCAGCAGCAGGCCTGCTGCAGCAGCAGGGGCGCCTGGCTGAACTCCTCGGCCAGCGCCAGCAGGAGCAGCAGCAGGTAGGCCAGCAGGAAGGGCGAGAACTGGAGAACCGCCGGGAATTGCCTGCCCGGCCGAAACGGAAGAGGAGGCGGAGGACGGAGAGAAAAAAAAAAAGGGTATGATATGCAAGATTTGTTATTTACATTTACATTGAGCAGATGCTTTAATCTAAAGAATCTAGACGCTTTAATCTAAAGCGATTTACAATAAGTACATTTGTCAGAATGTCAGTTATTTCATACTAGCTACATTGTCGATATTTGCCCCTGGCCGCTGCCTCTCTAAACCAAGCCCAGCCTCAAAACGAAATGCTCCCTGAAAACACCTGACTTCATTACACCGCTGCAGAGTCAGCACAATTAAGCTACAGCCCTTTTAATATGACCCATTTAATAGAGATGTTTTCGTTCAGCGCTACAAGGTGATTAACAAGAGCACACAGCAAAGAGGGAGCAATGAATGATATGATTGGTCATTGCCGTTGGCTGTCTACCTGGGGGCTGGGATAAGGACCTGGGCAGCCATGAGGAAGAGGAGCATGATGAAGGAGCAAACCAAGTTGGAGTTGAACATTTCGTCTCTCATCTGAGAGAACTGTGGGGGAAAGAACGAGCGTTCATAAATATCACAACTGAATGACAACGCACACAACAAGTTCACAACAAGAGGCTCTTAAAGCTCTGGCACTTAAAGCACTGGTCTGAGTTTAAATGCCTGCAAATTGAACTTGTCTACAATTTATCCAGAAGAGAGTGCCTTAAATTGTGACAAATGCAAGAACTACAGGAAGCGAACAAAACAAAGTTAATGAAATAAAAAAAAATAACCATCAATCATAATGCACAACAGTGACAACGCCCTAATGGCATCATCAAACTCCATCACACTTGCTTCTCCTAACTAAGATCTAGTGTGCTATCTCTCAGGCTGATCTATAAGTACTTCATGGAGCCCCCACAATCTCTCCCACCCAACTCCCACCTGGAGTGCACATGGGACTGCTCTAAAAGGGAGGCTGTATTTCATCCACAAACCTGTGAATAATTGCTCATTCACAATAGCCAGTACAGCATAGCAGTGAATAGCTGCTATGCACGGCTGAAATAGACAGTTAACTCCATTCACCACAATGCGTTTCTACTGTCAAGCATTCTATCGTTCTATCCCCCGGCGGCCAAGCATGGCATTGCAGTATCTTTTCCCCCTGTCACGTGACCAACCTAACAGCGCTCACCTTGCTCTCGATGTGCGGGTCCTTGAAGACCAGAGTGAGGGGCGAGATGTGCTCCTGGTGCATGCGCTCGCTGCTGCGCACCTGGATGGCCTGCTGGATGCGCCTGTTGATCTCCTTGGCGGTGGACTGCCGCGGGTTGGGCAGCTGGGGCAGGGACCCGTTGGTGAAGGAGGCCAGGATCTGGAGGGAGGGGGAGAGTTCAGGGAAGCGCGTCACGGGCTCATCATGTCAGGCCGTCGGGAGGACAAAACAGTCAAGCCTGACCGTCTTGGCTCCATGGATGAGGAGAAATTCTTGGATGAGAAAGTGTCATTTCGAGCTTCCGGACTAAATGTCTAGGGATAATGTTTCATTAACTGGGCAATTACCTTGTTGATGTTTTGTTTTTTTTACTAAAGGCAAATTAATCATTCCACAGATGGACATTGGAAACATATTAGAGAGTAATCAAAGGGATGTGCGCACCATCACTCACATTCATCTGGCAGTTACGGACGCCATGTTGCCTCTACTCTACTACTACTGGATATAGAAATTCATTTGTAGTGATTTGAAAGTTTGAACGATCGAAATCTTATCTGATGAATGGGCTTCCCTCACATATTACCACAACATTAAAAGTCAAAGATTTCACTTACCGGAAGTGCTACTCACTATTCAACACACTGCAGTACAGTGAAAAAACAAACCCACTTAAGACCTTTGGACCTGAATCAATTCTGAATAACTTAACATGACTTATGACTCAGTCCAATCTGAATGACGTTTCTTTTTTTATTTAGGGCATTTAGCAGGCGCTTTTTGTCCTTAGCGACTTACAATCAGCACATTTGTCATACATTTGTGGGGTTCGGCACGTGGACAGTTGGCGGTGGGGATCGAACTGCCAACCCTCCGGTTAGAGGACGACCCCCGCTCTACCCACTGAGCTACTGCCAGCCACCCTGCCTGCGGACGCCCTGACCTGCCACCTACACAGTTCATATCAGTGATGTTCCCAAAGGGCAGCTCGGGGTTCCACGCGCGGCTGGTCTTCGCGGCTCTGGCGGGCTCCGCGTGTTCCACGGCCGCCTCCCCCTCTTTGGGACAGACGAAGAACGTGTCGATCTTGTGTTTCCGTAGAAACTCGCTCCTGTCCGCGCCGTGTCCCAGCTCCGTCCGGTAGACGCCGTCCAGACAGTCCAGCGTTGCCCGGGAGATGTGGATGCGTCTGCGGACGAGCGAGGCAGAAAGGCACAGCGCATGATATTTTAGTGGCACGAATAGAGTAGCATAGCGTCTCACACAAAGGCATACGTTAACATTCACGAAATCAGGCGCATGTTTATCGCGACATCATTCACAAGATGTTTTATCCACAGCGCCATACAGTGGCTTTTTAGATACAGGACACCGGGTTAAGCAGGGTTAGGGTTACTTCGAGGTTGGGTGTGGGGGTGGGGGGGCATAATAAACCTAATCTCGGACCCAGCAGAACGTCTAGAGGGGCGACTGAAAGGAGACGGGGTGGCGTCTTGTTTGGCGCTTCCTTATGGAGATTGTTTACTGAAAAGAAACTCATTTGCACGAGTAGATGTAGCTTCCACTCGTGCAAAGCGTTTTCTTCTACAGTGCGTACAGAAGTGAATTTCTAAAGTGAGCAGTACTGTTGATTAGAAACCTTTACAGCCACCTTTTCTAATAAGGTTAGGGTCAGAGACGGGCTGTTGTAAACTTGTTAGTGTACTTGTTCCCACCAGGGACAGCTTACTAGTGCAGGCCGTCATTCTGTTCGCAGTTAAACGTGCGCTTACTGATCCCCGCCTACGGCAACATGATCGGTCAAAATACACATCAAGCAACGGCCGTTGCAACAAGGATGGTGCAACGCCCCATTCACCCTGATAAGAGCTCGCCTGCCTGAAGTCTGATTGGTGAGACTATAATAGACCAAACACTTCTTAATTGGGGACAAAAAAAACCCACTTCTTGTCAATGTTAAATTCTTGTTTCGCAGGTCAACTGCCATATTTGTCATAACCTTCCCTGTGGGTGACGTAATGGCAGCAAATATGACATTGTTTTTGAACAGCTACTTGCTGCCAGCCCACTAGACACGTTGGGCTCCATTTACTTCAGCTTTTAAGTATGGATTCTTCCAAACATGTTGAAGAATGTGTTTGTTCTGCATCAACCTTTGTTCTCTTTGACAGGGACGTCTTGCAAGTTGAAGTGAGCGGTAAGCAGCTTTTGTAACCTTCTCAATGACCAGGGATTTAGCTGCCAAGCTTGGCGTCTAGTGCCAACCAAGTTATTTTGGGAATTACAGCAATGAATATATAAAAAAAAGTTTTCTGTTCTGTTTTTTGTAAGCCCACTCTGATGGCGTTGTACGCAGAGCTGTCATCGAGACCACCCTGAGCGAGTCCAAGTTCAGATCGAGTCACAAGTGAATCGAATCTGATGCAAGACCAGGACCAAGGGGGGGGGGGGGGGGCAAGACGAAGTCGAGATCAAGACCATGTGGCTATCATTACATCGATTGCTCTTCTCAGAACGAGTCTTCAAAGACCAATTAATCTGAGACTGATTCAAAATCGAGAACATCAAAAATTGGTATCAAGACTCGAGTACTGTAGACGCAGCTGCATGTGCTTCTTTAAATGAATGATGTTTTGCTTTTTTCACTGTAATGTGAAAAATATGCTCATAGAGCATATCGCCTCATGGCCAGATTGAACCAGCCCAGACTCAGGCCGCCAGTATGACACCCCTGGGTAGTTAGTCTGTTATTTGTGGTACATGGGGCTCAAACCCTGTACCTTTTGGCTGTGAGCACTCTATCATCCGACCAGACTTACCTACCAAGTGTATAAAGTCTTATAAAGTTATTCAGGCTGCATGCAATATTTAGGGAAAACGCTATGAATTTTTCCCTTAACCTATACGGTTGTGGGTGTCCTCTGCCGTGCAATTTCAACCCAATGAACATATGCTTGAACTAATTTAAATCTTCAACATAGAACATAAAATAACTTATTGCAATATCACTGCGCTCAAACCATATGGCATAACATTAGGAGACATGACGTAGCAATACGAGCACTCTTGGCGGCCATCTTGTTACAGACACAACGCCCGGCCCTCTGCAGCGCTCACCCAGGGATGCCTCCGGCCTCCAGCATGTTAGCGATGCCCACGTCCCAGGACCAGACGTCAAACTGCCACTTCTGCAGGCCGAGCACCCCGCACAGCACGGAGCCCGAGTGAATCCCGATCCGCATGTCCATGTCGTGGTTCAGGTGCTTCCGCACTTGCCTGAGTGGAACATGTTGGGGACACGGCGTATTGATAAAGAGACGCGCGGTGACTTGGCAACTTAATGTCCGTTAATCGTGTGTTTGAACTGAGCAATTGTTACCCTGCGACCAAAATAATATTAATAATAATGGCAATCAGCAGCCAAGACTCATTATGTTATTATGACTCGTTATGTGATATGTTGTCATTATTTGTTTTCTGTACCACACAATGGGAACCATCACCTTAGCCAATAGACAGTCACATTAAGACTTATTCGATCCTGTTCTCAAATAAAGTGGAGTAACAAGAACATGACCACGACTTCTAAATATCACGGCGATAAACATAACGAAAATCCGTAATAATATGACAGAAAATGCAGAAAAAAATAAAATGGCGGCCCTTTTCGCTGAAACTTTGGCAGAGCAGTGGGGAGCGGGACTGACCGGATGGTGCTGATCATGGCCAGGCCCATTTCCACACAGTGGCGGGCGTGGCCTCGCTGGGGCTCGGGCACCCCGGACACACAGTAGTAGCAGTCCCCCAGGATCTTGATCCTCATGCAATGGTGCTCCTGTTGGAAAACACAAACAACAGCGCAGCACTGATAAGGCTGTTCTGGCGAGGCGACGGCGATGTGCAGCCAATCGGCTTAGGGAGGATAGATCCTAATTTGATTAGATTTGTTGAAATGAACTGATTAGATTTGCCATGGCTGTGGTATCCAAAAAGGAAACCATTATCCCAAGTTGAAGTTACCCATCTATTTCACTAAACATATTTACTTAAGCATGCCTTCACTTTACTGGATTCCTGATTGCTCGTCTTTGTTTTTATATCCTTCTTTTAAATCCATATTAAGCATGTTGGCAGCTCGTCCGCAGTTAAAAATGGACCTGACCTCTTCTTCCCACAGCGGACTGACACAACGCAACGTAGAAGACCCGTACCTCTGCCAGCCGATCGAAGCGGCCAAACAGTTCATTGAGCACTTTGACCAGCTCCTGAGCTGAGAGGTTCATGGACAACAGCGTGAAGCCCTTGATATCAGCAAAAAGGATACTGCGGAGAGGACAGAGAGAGATTCAATTAACGTGATGTGGTTATGTGTGTGTGTGTGTGTGTGTGTGTGTGTGTGTGTGTGTGTGTGTGTGTGTGTGTGTGTGTGTGTGTGTGTGTGACTGTGTGTGTGTGTGTGTGTGTGTGTGTGTGTGTGTGTGTGTGTGTGTGTGTGTGTGTGCGTGTGTGTGAATATACCTGACATCTTTGTACTGGTGAATATAGATCTTATGAAATTCCTGCGTGCTGAGCTCGTCCTCTAAAGTGCTCATATCAGCTATCATCTCCAAGGCAACAAAGGAAGGCAGGATAGACAGCACCAGACGCTCCTGGGGCAGATCAAACAGAGCCCAGGCGGGGCAGTACTCACATTAAACGTGATGACTGACACGCTAGCTGTCTTGGTCCCCCAAAAGTAAAGACTTCAATGACATGAAGAACACACTGGTAATAAAGACTTCACCAACGCAAAGTAAAGAGTCCAAGAAAAAAGTGCTAAATGATCAAAGACCTGTCATAGGAGTGGATCTTCCATACCTGTCTCTGGTTCTCCACCTCCAGTTTGAGGCGTCCCTCAATGCAACGGCGGGTCTCAAGAAAAGCCTGCCTCTGGGAACGGTCGGTCAAGTAGTGAATGAACAAGCCCGCCGTGTTCATCCCAATGTACAGCAGGCCTTTGGCAAACACCTGCGTGGAATAAGAGCAACGCCGTGGATCATGCATGCCCGCACTCCCGTCTAAATGACGAACCAGATCCGGATGGGATCCAGAGGGTTTCGTTGGGTGAATCTGCACGCAGACCTTTGCCTGTTGTGATCACCCACTGCAGGAGGGGATCTAAGAGACCTTCGGACGACGACCCACCTTTCTCAGAAGCACCGCGTCGTGGTAGCAGCGCACCACCTCCGTCCCCAGGTGCAGTCCGGAGGTGAGGGTGCCGGCGCCCATGGCCCACAGCAGGGGCAGCGGCAGCAGCGTGTACGTGGCGAACAGCGTGAACAGCACGTACCACGACGGGTCCCGCTCCAGCCCGTACACCAGCCCCCCCAGCACCTGGGCGGTCTGCGACAGCCAGCTGGCCAGGCCGGCGTAGCGCAGCCACCGCGGCGACATGGAGGCCCGGCACGTCAGCACCACCGCGCACAGCGTGGCGGCCAGCGCCATGAAGAGGCCCGTGAGGCAGCCGCGCAGGGGGTCGGGCGCGGCCTCGGGCGCCAGCGCCAGGTACAGCACCAGGACGTGGAGCTTGGCCACCGCGTCGATGACGTTGGTGACGGCCAGCGAGGTGCGCCGCTGGTGGGACGAGTGCTGCTGGTAGAGCCTCTCCAGGTCGCGGGACTTGAAGGTGTGGCGCAGCGCGGGCAGGTAGACGCCGCGCACGGCGCGGCCCCAGCGCACGAAGAAGTCGGCGTCGCTGGCGTAGACGCCGGAGGGCCCCAGGACGCTGCCGCGCGGGCTGGAGCCGCGCTCCTGCAAGGGGAAGACGCGCACGGCGGAGGAGCGGCGCTTGGTGACCCCGCGCGAGGCCTTGTCGCGGATCTGCCGGTTGATCTCCTCGATGTAGGTGTCCGTCACGATCATCTTGCGCGCGGGGTCCACGCCCACCTGCGGAGCACAAGGCCGGGGGAAGGTCGGCCTCGGACGTCGTCTACGGTGCATCCAGACCGATCGACTTAATCCTGCGCTGTGGGGACTTTTCAGCGCCGGCTTTTTTACTCCGTTCAAACATATGTGAACGAGAATGTTTTCTCAAGAATAACACGTGCCCATCTGAGAGGCGATTAAAGGAATTTTACACTATGATCCTATACTGATTTGTTCTGACCCATCCAAACATATAGTTTTAGCTGTAGCTACAAGTCGAGCCACTAGAGGCTGCTAATGAGAAAAACAATTAGCAGCTACAACTACATTATGAAGGTTGAAATTGGATATTTCACTTTCAAATATTTCAAAAGAGCACCTGCCATTTAAGTGAGGTTTTTGTTTCTGTTTCTTTGTTTGTTTGTTGTTGTCATGTACCTGTGCATTCAGCTCCTTCTGGATGATGATGTGTTTCGCGGCTTTCTGCCACATCATCTTTTTCCGCCGAAGCCCGGGGGACAGCGGGATCATCTGGAAGGGAGGTTTGTGAAGCTCCATGGTGGAAACCATCGACGTCTCTGCAAAGGTCACCATGGCGATGACCTTCAGCTGACCCTGCAATGCTGTAGGTGTCAGCTCAGAAGATCAAAGTGGTCTGGAAAAAACGGGGACAAAGTTTCAGCAAAGAATGAGAATGAGATAAGAATTTTCCAAATAAGCAATATGCCATCTTTAGCAATGTGGCCTTGGTTTGTTGTAGCCATAACCCACAGAGGTATCTGCCAAAAAAGCCAAAATGACTCTAAGGGAACTAACACATCGTGCACACAAATCATTATGAGCATCGACAACAGTTTTACTGCGCTCGGACAATAATATAGCCGGTGAAGAAAACAAATCGATTAATTGAACACGCACATGAAGCAGCACGCAACTGATGCCCCATGCGCACAATCGCTGTATTTGCTCTGGCGGTCGCAAAGTTCTCACTCCGCCTACTTTGGGATGAAGTAGGTGGGGCGATCCATGGCCATGGTATTCCTGAATGTAATTGGCCATTGTATCCCTAAACACGATTGGCTGCTGTAACATATCTAATTAAGAAGTTGCTTTTATTCATGACACTCACACTAACGCGTGTCATAACACGGTAACACTGTGCTTTGTTGTTCTCCAAAGCATGTTCTGAGACACCGGCTCTTGAGCTTGACACTTGCATAAACGTCAGCTTGCTTGATTTTACCGATGAAGTCATCAAAGCAGTGTTTGGTTTGGATTCATAGCACTTTTTAGGTTTTTAGACTTGTCCGGCAACAAGTGACCAATCACATTAAGGAATGTAATTCAATTGCTATGTTTGGCTCCGCCCACTTTGTGCCAAAAAATAAACCCTTCGTGCGAGTAGAAAAAAATATCCGAGCGCGCAGGAAATCACTTTCGCCTTTGTGCGCACGGGGGCGTACGACGCGTGCTCCATCACTTTGTGTGCGCACTCAATGAATGATTTTCTCCTCACAATGATTTGTGTGCGCGGATGTGTTAGTTGGTGGTGGCAGGGCCGGCTCTTGGCATAGGCGATATAGGCGGTCGCCTAGAGCGCCATCTGCTGGAGGGGCGCCGCCAGCGTCCCTTGGCCTCGAGGGAATTTTTTTTTTTTTTTTTTTAAACAATAAAAATTTAGATTTTTTAATTTTCTATGCCCAGTCGCCCTCCTTTGTGTGTTCTCTCTTGAAAATGATAAATATTAACAAATGAATAAACAATGATGTTCCTAAAATGTGCTGCTACTGCCTGAATCACATGACGGGTGCGCCCTCAGGGTCAGAGGGATCAGAGGTCCGGTCACAGACAGGTGGTGGTTTCGTTACCTATTTAACGTTACGCGATGAAAAGGCTGTCCAAGCCCTCGGGTGCGCAGAACAGAAAGAGAAGAAAGGAGGAAGAGAAGAGGAATTTGCAATATAAAGGTAACATTAGCTTCTACCATTTTTTTAAATTATGCCGTTTTGTGTGTAGACGTTTTATTTATGCTAGCTATATCGTGTTTAATGTGAAATGCGCGGTGCATCGGCGCTGTTTATGTTTGTGATGAGTTTTCATTAGTTTTCTACACAGTTATCATCTCTGCCTGTATGTCCCGTCTGATTTGGTATTTTATTTCAGTTTAATCACGTCATCATTATGTTTGGTCGAGTAGTAGCCTAAATTAATTTGACTGACACAGTTGCTGCTGCTGGTGCTTAGTTCTCCTACTGTCTTATCACGTTTGATATTGTGCTGAAATTCAGTAGCCAGGTGATGAAAATGCAAGCTGCAGGTTATTATTATTTTATTAAAGTATTATTATTTTTTATTTTTTCTTATTATTACTTGTTTTTGCTTGTAATGTTGTAATACATTTACTCTGTCTGTCTAGATGCACTCAGAAAATATTTACAGTCACCTCAAACAGCTTCTGGAGAGGGGCTTTCAGATCACACATCCACAGAAACACCACTCTCTGAAGCATGTAAGTTTATCCAATTGTTTGTGGTCTCTGACACACTACTATGTTATTGTTGTTGTTACTGAATGGTACAACCTTGTTAGTAATGCCAGTAAATGTAATTTTTAGTCAATTAAAATTAAGTGATTTATTAAGTGAAATAGATTGACACAACAAACTTAATGCAGTGGTGTGACAGTATGGATGTACTCTGTTTAAATACAGCTACAAGTCAGGCATCATGCAGCAGCAGCGTCACGTCAACCACACCACCAACCTCTGCAAGTCAGCATGAAGCAGGTGAGTTCTGTAATTAAATGTTGCAGTCACATTACTGAACAATACAACTGTTATCCCTAATTTATACTTCAGATGTATTTATTGCCTGATGTCCTGTAATTTGTAAATCATTGTGTGACTTTACTAATACTGAAGGATTAATATCTATATTTGCATGTGTGTTTGATTTTCTTGCAGGTGAAGGGACAAGCACAGCATGTACTGTTCCACAGCCTGAGGACACCCCAGGCCCGTCAACACATCCTGAAGTCCATGAAAAATCTCTCAGGGCAGCACCATTAGACCCTGCTGACTGGCCTTCCCTGTCTGATAAGGTGAGGGTGGAGTTAGTACACAGAGGGCCATATCAGCTAAAATCTGACTTTGAATTCCCGAAAAAAGAAGATGGGAGAAGTTGCCATCACCACTTGAACGTTTGCTGTTCTTTAAATTAAACTGTTGTGATTGTTCTTTTGGCTGGTGTAATTTAATCGTGTGTGTGTGTCGGGGGGGGGGGGGGGCGCCGAAGAGTAGTCTCGCCTAGGGCACTAAATTAGGTAGAGCCGGCCCTGGGTGGTGGCGAATGTTGGCGGTGATATTCCGTCATGTAGTCCCTACTGTAGTGTAGTACTGTAGTTGCTAAGTGAACACCCTGAAACACATGGGATTACGCAGCTGTATTTTAACACATCAAGGGAAATTACGCAATTTATGACTTATTTGAAGGAAAACGTATATAATACGCCTAATACATATTCAGTGGAGCTCAAGCCAAAAAGCAACTCATAAATCATGTCCACAACACCTCTTATGAATACAAGCATGCAAGTGGTTAGAAAACAATTTCCTGAGAATTGTTTGTACATGACTGTATCTCATGTATCGTACATACATGTCTGCGGATTGAGTGTGATCCACGTGCCAAAACAACTTGCCTTGGGGGGCTTTTGCTTGCAACTGAGCTGGTTGCCAGATTTACCCCTGAGCTGACTAATACTCTTCTTTCCTTCTGGCTCGATGCACACACTCATGTACTCCATCATCCAGAGTCTGCTTCGCAATGGGTTCAGAAATACGCTGTCCAGTACCAAGGTATAGTTGAAAGTGTATAGTTATTTCAACTAAAACTTTCAACTGTACCTTGGTACTGGACAGCTCCTTATTCATTTTCTTCTTCTCCTTCTTCTCCTTGGACCATGTGTTGGTGACTTTCAACTTGAAAGTCATCAACACATGTGCCTGCCTTTGACAATAAGGAGAAAGTCAGACCCATCAGCCCTAGTCAGTGGATGTACTGGGAACATCTTAATAGTTGTATTAAGGTGTTGTTGAAGATGAGACTTGCTGTTAGTTGTCTTTTTGTTGCAGGAAAAGTCAGCCATTCTCTATGTCACTTGGTCCTTAAACCATCAAAATGTGACGTGAAACATGTCAAATTGATCATCCAACTCAACATTGATGAACAACATTGATTACAATCAAATAGCATCATGCTGTAATAGATGGGAGCTGCGAGGGACAAGAAACCAACAACAAAAACAAACCTGCATTCTGCGCCCCTAGTCTCTCCGCTTCTTATGTCCAAAGGCCAAATGCAATTGTAGATATCTATGTTGACAAGTAACCCCTGCATAATCCACCTCTCCCGAATCCCCTTCAGCCACAACTTCAGCCCATTCTGAAATTCAAGGTAAAAGGCAAAATAGATAGGAATAAATGACAATGTCCTTGTTTGAGAAGCAGTATGATAGCAGATGTTAAAAGAAGAAGGAGAACAAAGTACAGTTATTGTGGAGAGCTGTTGTACACCACCTGTGGCAGTGCTACTCATAAAGTCAAGTGAAGGGATTGCTACCAAGAAGGGCTTCAGGAGTGAGTGGTCCAAAGAGGATTACTTAGTCAGCAGCCACTGTCACTCTCGTGCTAACCCACGTCTTAACTCCAGAACCACTCTTTTGCTAGCATGTCATAGCTCCAGAACCACTCTAGTGCCAACCAAACCCCATAGCTCCTCAACCACTCCCCTGCTAACACACATCATAGCTCTCCTGCTAACCCATGTAATAGCTCCAGAACCACTCTCCTGCTATCCCATGTTATAGCTCCAGAACCACTCTCCTGCTAACACACATCATAGCTCCAGAACCACTCTCCTGCTAACCCATGTCATAGCTCCAGAACCACTCTTGTGCCAACCAAACCCCATAGCTCCTCAACCACTCCCCTGCTAACACACATCCTAGCTCCAGAACCACTCTCCTGCTAACCCATGTCATAGCTCCAGAACCACTCTCCTGCTATCCCATGTTATAGCTGCAGAACCACTCTCCTGCTAACAACTATTATAGCTCCAGAACCACTCTCCTGCCAACCCATGTTATAGCTCCAGAACCACTCTCCTGCTAACAAACATCATAGCTCCAGAAACACTCTCCTGCTAACACACATTATAGCTCCAGAACCACTCTCCTGCTAACACACGTGATAGCACCTCCACATTAATTCCCAAAGAATGTATGATGAACACCAAATTAGTTGTTCCCTCTCTCTCTCTCTCTCTCTCTCTCTCTCTCTCTCTCTCTCTCTCTCTCTCTCTCTCTCTCTCTCTCTCTCTCTGGCCTAGTTAATGAGTTTGAATTGGAGTGGTTGCAATATTAATCTATTTCTATAAATCTTGTCTCAAAGAGCCAGCCTTTCCATATGGTTCAGGATGAGTCGCATGGTGACATAGTGCAAATGAATGGAAAAGGCTGAGAATATTGATGACAGTTTACAAAGGTAATATATTTTTATATACTTGAACAGTTGAAAATATGCTGCTCAACAGGGACAACATATTTACAGAGGTCCCCAACAGCTGTACACTTCCAAATTGGCACACATGCATTGTTTGCTTTCATTTGAAAACCAATTAAATGCCTTTTATAGCTGCCATGGTACAACGATGTACCACGATGGTCAGTTTTAATCAGTTTTCCATTGTGTATTAATTGTACATTGTCAGAACTTGAACCTGCATGTACCTGAATGCGTTAAAAGGGTCAAACTGACTCCGAAGGGGGGGATCGGGAGGGTAAGTGAACAAGATTAAATGATTTGACTGAATGATTGACTGAACGGCATCAATATGGGCCTCTGGTCTGGGTGGACCTAAGCTAAATCAAGCCCCTAATTCTCCCTTTGCTAATTGTGAGCACTAGAGGGCAAGCACAAAGCCCCCATAAGACTGACCTAATGAGCTCCCATCTGTCTATTCCGCCTCTATCCCATTGAGGCAAGCTGAATTATGTACACACCAGAAATAGTTGAGCGTTTTAAGCACTGATTCTGATCACAACACACGTATTATTTTCAATTCTGAGGTCCTTTCTTACATCCCATACTGAACACCATCCCAAGACAATCAATGAATATCTTTATCTTAGTAGGCTATGGAAATCCACATGTAAACTTTTAAAACATGCTGCATTTTCTAGCTTTTAGACCTCCTAGCTGAACCACGAGCATGTGCAAGTCCTCTTAAGGTTCACACTAATAGTACTTAGAGCGACCAGTAATCGTCTGACTCCCACTAACATGCATGTCAAAACAATGGAGGTGACACCTACATGGCCTGAGTGCACACCAGAAGGAGCATTAGATGTTTGTGTGAACGCCTGCTGTACATTGGACTGCTGTAGAGAATGAGAGGAAAACGTGGGCCTTGAAACTGACGAAGCATGTGATGTTTCGGGTGAGGTGGAGACCTATTCCACTAAGTGTTTTATGAAAATGGGAAGAGGGGCTGGCCTTCATGAATTGTGAATATTATTGTGTGTGTGTATACACAGTATGTATGTACAGGGTGTGTGTGTGTGTGTGCATGTACACCAACGTTTTGTTGAAATATTAATTCAAGTATTAGGTAATATATTAATCGTATTCAATTAATTTATTAATGAATTTATTCATTTAATTTATTTTAATTGATTGAATCTATGTTCTCGCTCCCATTGAAAGATCATTAGGGGTGCACTATCAACCACTAGGTTTTCTGTGACTCTCATTTAAGAGAAGCCAAACAAAGTTGTTTTTACCACAATCATTATTATAATTAATGTCATTATTATTTCCATTATAATTCAGATTATTCATATTGTTATGAGTAATAGTAGAAGCAGTAGCAGGCCTACTACTACTACTAGTAGTAGTAGTAGTAGTAGTAGTAGTAAGGCTAGTATTGCTATTGCTTCGTGCTTGCGCCTATAATATAATAATGATGGTTTGAAGGTGAAAATATATCAACATATATATATATATATATATATATATATATATATATATATATATATATATATATATATATATATATATGTATAAAATGTGTAAAACATTTTTTTTTGCATATGATTATTTTTACAAAAACACAAATGGACTTCCCCATGATAAAGGCCATTTTTGTGAATCAGAGCGTGCATGACGATCGTGCTGTGATCCCCGACCGGAGCATCACGCATCATCCTCTAATGGACCACACACTATTTGTTCAGCAATGAAAGCAGCTCCCCCCCAGACCATCATTATAATATTCTGCCAACAGCAAAACAGACTGGTTAAAGTAGTGCCGTAGCTAACAGACTTCACATCCCGGAAACTGAAATAACCTAACAGTAATTGTCGGGTGTCGCGTATTGTTTTAATAGTTTTAATTGACCACATTTCATGGTGAGTACTAGTATGTCACTTGTCTGCTCGTTAACGTTTAAGCCCGTTAACTTTAGCATGCTTAGCATCCGCGCTACTATGGATGGAGTGTCCTGGGTTGCGGTTTGCCAGGATTAAGTTAGGTTGGCCAAAAGGGTTTTATGTGACGAATACTTTGTACTGAATTTCAGTTATGTAATGCTAACCCGTGTTAGGATATTAAAGTAGCCCATCTGCAGAAATAGGTATGTAAAGGTTGGTCAAAAAAGAATTGTCGCTAGCTTTCAGGAAACGATAGTATATTCAGCAGCCTTTTAAACGTCATGTTTTCCAGTTATTTCAATACACCTGCTATTATTCTTGCTTTTGCGTGACATTTATTCAGTGCCACGGTGTACTTTCCTATTTTACATGGTGTTGACCATAATGCTGGTATTGCACAGGCCAAAGGATATCCTGCAGGTTTCCTTGTTTCCAGCGCCCGACGTGAAGGCTCAGTTCGGGGCATTGTTGCTCCGTCGTTCCCAAGCCTCGCTGAGTCTGGAAGAGCAACGCCGCCTTGTGCCGGACGTCCAACATGACAGGTCAGCAAGAAAATGAATGTCTCCCGAAGTCGTTACAGTGATGTTATTGCCATCATTGTGTGTGTGTGTGTGTGTGTGTGTGTGTGTGTGTGTGTGTGTGTGTGTGTGTGTGTGTGTGTGTGTGTGTGTGTGTGTGTGTGTGTGTGTGTGTGTGTGTGTGTGTGTGTGTGTGTGTGTGTGTGTGTGTGTGTGTGTGTGTGTGTGTGTGTGTGTGTGTGTGTGTGTGTGTGTGTGTGTGATATTTTAAACATGCTACCTGACGTTAAGATACACAAATATTGTATCTTGTTTCTCAATGTTGTACATCACGTCTGAACTCCTTGACTCCTTCAGCTATGTGGCTGAATAGCTAACAGTCCCACTCATTCTTTGTTCTCTCTCTCTCTCTCTCTCTCTCTCTCTCTCTCTCTCTCTCTCTCTCTCTCTCTCTCTCTCTCTGAGATAGAGGGGGGCGAGAGACTAGGACTGGAACTTGGGTAGGGAGACCTATTGTGCTGGTGAGATGTTTATTAATGAGAGTGAGAGGCAGAAAGAACAGAGCTGCTTTAAAGGGACTAATCACAAATCTCTTGGTTGATGCGATCTACATTGTCTAACGGAGGAGCAGCAGGGAAGGGACAAGACCTGTTGCTGAGCAAAATCAGTTTTGTAGCTGCCGTGTGTGTGTTCTTTGCATGGGCAAAAACTTTTTCATCATTGGAGATTTATTGTCCTGGACATTTATTTTTTTTGCTCTGTGCGTTCCCAAAGAGACGGTAGAATACAACAGCAAGCAACAAAGTTTGGCGAAGAAACAGTTTAGTCAGTCGGTCGAACGATTGCAGCTCGGCAGCTGGTTTTCTGGCTATTCGGTCTTTCTTTTTACTGTGTTCGTATTTCCTGTTTTTCGTGATATAAAATACTTTTGTTTTTCCCAAGGGTCTAGCCGGATTGATTTTTTTTTTTAATACTACTCAGCCAAGCCTCATAGGGTTTCACTTTGTTGTGGATTTGCTTACTTCATCTTCGGTGTCGGTGTGTGTGTGTGTGTGTCCTGTTTCTGCTGCTGTGCAGGAGCTTGTCTGTGTGCGAGGCTTTCGGGGGTGTCTGACCGTTAGTTGGGGTGTGTGTGTGTGTGTGTGTGTGTGTGTGTGCTTGTCCGTATCATGCCACTGCCTGTGCCCGAAGCCCCAGCCTCACGGAGGCTGGCACTGGACTGTCGTACCATTCTGGACCATCGCGTTAGCAAAGGTGGGTGTGATGGGTGGCGTGTTAACCCGCTCGGAGTGGGACTACCGCGAATGCCCATTGAGTTTTCATATCATGGAAATGTGTTTTGCGGTATGTCCTTCATTTGATTATTTCTGTTTGAGTTGCGGTGTAATGTCATTTTGTTTAGTTGGAACAATCGTCCTTTTGTAGTTGATTTTTAGCCTGATGTGAAGCTTGTTGCTGATGATGAAAAGTGATGTCAGACATAATTGTTGTGGTTAAGTTGTGCTCTACCGCGGACCTGAAATGGCTTAATGGATTATTTATTATGATATGTGCTGACTTGATAATCTACCCTGGTACATAATGCGCATTGGTAGGGTAATGTTGTCAGCACTTGGGGGGTACAAAGTTTGGCCCAATCTGTGGTGGTCTTTCAATTGGCAATAGGCATTTCATAGAAATCTACTGCCATTGTTGGTGTCTGTATAAACTAATGTGTCTGTGAGATGCATTGATAACCGAAACAATTAGGAGAATTTTAGCAAACCCCAACAAAGGTGCCTGGTCACAACTGGCCTTGAGTGGATGAGTGCAGCGATTGCCCGCACAATGCTGCAGTAAAGGGAATGATAATTAAGACTGCATCAGCTCTCTGTAGTGGTTTGGCCCATTTAAATGAGTGTAATCGACCAGATAGGGCCAGCAGTCTTTTCATGCTGATGGATTGCA
Organism: Urophycis tenuis; assembly: GCA_036785325.1. Taxonomy (NCBI): domain Eukaryota; kingdom Metazoa; phylum Chordata; class Actinopteri; order Gadiformes; family Phycidae; genus Urophycis; species Urophycis tenuis. The sequence continues at coordinate 13,951 of JAXIVH010000366.1, read as the reverse complement.
AGTGTTGACAAAACTACTTTTGGTAAATGAAATGGTGTGTTTACGTTTGGATGTTGACGTTGAACTACGTGAAATCAAATGTTTGCATTAGAACTGAAATTTATGGAGGCTATATGTATTGTCTGTATTGTATTAACTGTATGCACTCTACAAGAAACAACAATCCCTATTGGGCAGTGATAGATGGGCACAATGTGTTGTATTGTGCCCATCTGTTAGTTTTAAGAATGATGAAAGAGAGAGAGAGAGAGCGAGAGAGAGCGAGAGAGAGAGAGAGCGAGAGAGAGAGAGAGCGAGAGAGAGAGAGAGACCGAGAGAGACCGAGAGAGAGCGAGAGAGAGAGAGAGATAAGAGAGAGAGCGAGAGAGAGAGAGAGAGAGAGAGAGAGAGAGAGAGAGAGAGAGAGAGAGAGAGACCACCACCACCACCCTGTGGTGAATTTGCGCTCCCTTCTTCTCTCTGTCTCTCTGCATCAGCCGGTGTGTGTGTGTGTGTGTAATCTCCGCTACACTCTTCAGGAGCGCTGTTGCAGAAGGCAAATAGGAAAATCCAAGGTCACCATCACAGCCCGCTGCGCTATGACGTTTCTTCCCCATGCCCCCCTTGTGTGTGCGAGTGCGAGAGCGCGTGTGTGTGTGTGTGTGTGTGCACATGTGAATGCGTCAGGGGGGGGGGGGGGGGGTGGGGGTTGTGCGTGTACAGCTCATCGCTCCGAGCTAGTCTCTGCACCAATCGTGCTCCACGGTGGCATTCTCGCTAGGTTGCTTGGTGCACGTGTAGGCAATTCCTCCCAGTGAAAGCGACGCGCGCGCGTGTGTGTGAGCATTTTCTGTGTGTGTACGTGTCTTTGAGTGTGTGTGTGAGAGAAAGAGAGTGGCAGAAGCTGCATTTCCAAGGCTGCAGGCTCCTCATTGTAGAGTCACTTGATCGTCACGATCGATGTACGGTAAGAAAGGAAAACAATCCCACACTTCATTTTTTTGTACTGTGCTGCTGTGTGTAACCGGGGTTGTGTGTGTGCGTGTGCGTGTGTGTGCGTGTGTGTGTGTGTGCGTGTGTGTGTGTGCGCGCGTGTGTGTGCTTGCCTGAGGGGTTGGTGTAAGTAAAGCCAGTAAAGTCGTCACTGTTGTTCATCTTGTTTTGCGACATTCTTTGAATGCTAGTTTTTAAATGATAGTACTCCCATCGCGGTCCCAGTGAGACTGCGACCCCCGCGGTGTGACACAACCGTCGGCTCATTGAGACAAACTAAAGACTCTTCCTCGGGGGGGGGCCGCTGCGCCGGACCCTCAGAGCTACTTTGGGACATGTTTATTTTCGGTAATAACGTGAGAAGATGGTTGCGGATGGTCTGTGGATGCCTGTGTTTGACTGCTGGTGTGCTGTAGTGCGTGTGCTGGAGCACAGGAGGGTGAAGTTGCACTTGTGCGTGTGAAAGCGGTGCTACAGTGTTGGGGGGGGGGGGGGGGGGGAAATGGGACTGTTTGCTGTTGCAGATGGGGGGATTTGTTTACTCTGGCATTGTGACGATATCCGTGGCTTCACAATGCAGTTTTGAGCACCCGGAAACGCATTCCTTACTCTGATATATCGTATCAGTCACTCTCATATACTCTCATGTTTATGTACCGTATGTCGACCGAAGAATGAATGGCTTTTCAAATTATATTTTCAGACGGCAGATTTCACAATTGATTTCTTGCAAAAAAAAAAACTGTATTGAGTGCATACATCCATCTATATGTTGTTGGGAAGACCGGTTAAGGATGCCTATTGTCGAAACATTGATCATCTCTATAGTAATTGATTGTCTGCGTATCGATATCTCCATTGAATTCAAGAAGGTATTGATAGACCTCAGCATGTCGAGGCTCTGGTACGAGGGCACAACAAAGTTCTTCAGACAGCCACTTTGATGCCCTCGACATGCTCCGCACCTCAGTTTGGGCGCCAGGCATAGAGTGTATGCATGTGTGTGTCTGCGCGTGCATGGGTGAGATTTATACACTCTGTCCCCACGCAGTCCCAGAGGATTTGTGATGGGATGCGTCTATAGATCAGTGGTGGTGGGAGGGGGGGGGGGGGGCGGCGTTTTACCAGCCACCCGGGATCCAACACACACGCACACACAGAGAGGCACAACACTGTGCGTCGTGACTCTAGAGAGGCCGTGTTTACACTGCGTTCGATGCAGCTGTGTGGACCTGCACTGTGTGGAGCCTGTTCTGTTACACGCAGCCTCCGCATGGGAAAACTCACCCGATGCTTTTAAAGACAGAAAGTGGTGTCATTCAATTTGTTCTATGTTTTACTTTGGTGTTTTTTGTGGCGGGGGGGGGGGTTCACACGATCTAGTGGTAGTGGAGGACAGTTAAGCTGTGTAAGCAACCCACTTGAGTTTACACTAACGCTGACGCGGCAATCGCTAGCACCCTTAATATGCAAAAAATATCAAAAGAATGCTGCGGACTGTGTACACTTCAGCTGTGTGCTTGGTGTCTTCCCATGCGAGGTGCTTTGACAGGAGTCCGTGGTTCCATCTCACTCAATGTGGCTTTCTATCCATCTCGCTATTTCGGACACTAAGAGACATCCGCCAACTCTGATTGGACAACCAGGCAAACGTTGACCTGCCCCTGTTAATTATAGTTTAGCTAATGTGTGCCTTCCTGCTGCTGACGTGTGTGTGTGTGTGTGTGTGTGTGTGTGTGTGTGTGTGTGTGTGTGTGTGTGTGTGTGTGTGTGTGTGTGTGTGTGTGTGTGTGTGTGTGTGTGTGTGTGTGTGTGTGTGTGTGTGTGTGACTGCGGTTGGTTAGTTGCTTGTTTGGTTCGCCGGCTGTAATTGAGGCTATGTCTCACATATGCCATCTCAAAATGGCACGTTAGGGTCTCGCTCTCTCGCTCTCTCTCTCGCTCGCAACTCCAGCTGTGCCTGAGCACGTCTAATGTTTTGCCGCTCTGTTGTGTAATTAAAGCGTCTCTAAGACAACATTAGGTGTTGTTGTTACCGAGGCATTTGTTATCCTCCACGCTGTGAACATGCTCAATTCGTTGTTGCTTTTGTGTGTGTGTGTGTGAGTGAGAGTCTTAATGGGCAAAGACTCTGTGATGTACTTTATGAGTAGTTTATTGTATTCTTACAGCTGGCGGTGTTTGTTTTAGTTGTTGTTGGATGGGGCCCGCTGGACTACTGCATGAACTGTTGAATTAACAACGTTGACGGTATTAACTTTGAATGACATTTAATGTGCATTTGTAAAAACGTTCAATTATAATTTTAAGGGTAATGGGTAAAGGGGCATATGGCAGACGCCTTTGTCCAAAGTGACTTACAATCGGTACATTTTGTGGGGTTCAACATGTGGACAGCAGGAGGAGGGGGGGATCAAGGGGATCGAACCGCCGACCCTACGGTGAGTGGACGACGCGCTCTGTCCACCCGCTCTACCCCACTGAGCTACTGCCACCCCGACCAATCATCTTCACTTATACCTATCGCCGATCAACAGCGAATGTACCGTGAAGCTGCTTTACGTATGATGCAATACCCAACGTAAATCCATAGCCTTGAGTAGACGAGGGATATTGTGTGGCTTTTAAGCTTGTATTTCCTGATGGGATTCTCATGAGATGGAACGTTGATCTTCCACTGTCCTGCGGTCCGATAAACACATATATATATTTATTTATATGTACATTTTAAGTGTGTCATCATCCTAAGCTGATTTATGGGATAGCCCGGCACACACACACACACACACACACACACACACACACACACACACACACACACACACACACACACACACACACACTGCGTGTCTGTGGACGCATCTATGTGTGTATCCTGCAGTGGCCTGTCAATGCAGCTTTCATGGTATTCACTGCGGCCAACCATTTCTAGCATGGATTCTTAAGGTTCTGGTTCTTTGGGTGCCATGGAAGGCACTGTAACCCCAGAGTCAAACACATGGAGTTGACAGGTTTAAATAGCTCTTTTTCTTATTGACTATGAAAGACATTGATGTTGTTGTGATGGGGAGCTCCCAGAGGCCTGCCCAGTTAGGGCTGGAGCATTCAGTGTTTGCTAAAAAATGGAAATGTGGTTTCCCCTGCCAATCCCGATTGCAGTTTGCTGAAAATCATCTTTCTAACGTGGTTATTTGCAGAAAGGTCAAAGAGCTGACCTTTAAGCTTCATGTCATCATTGTCAGCCATGCCAAAAATGGCGATTGTAACGGCTGAGCAAGTGATGAGCAAGTGATTGAGCGAGTTGTGTGTGTGTGTGTGTGTGTGGGGGGCCGCCTCATATGGCTGTCATGCACATGTAGGTCTGATTTGTACAATCACCAATCGCAACACTTCAAAAAGCCCCGTTAATAAAACATAAAGCCATGTTTGTATTGCCCTGTTGCCTTTCCAGTAGACAGAAGGGCTGAGTGTTAGTGGACAGGAGCAGTGATGGAGCTGTTTACGAGGTTGTATGAGGCCTTAATCTTTCAACACAGCAACCCAAAACAGACTTGAACCCAAACTGCAGAGGCAGCTCTCTCTTTCTCTCTCTTCCTTCCTTTCTCGCTCTCTCTCTCTCTCGCTCTCGCTCTCGTTGCTATTGCAGTGTTCTTATTGGCTTAGGTCGGTGCCAGATGTGGCTGGGAAAGATGGCAGTTGACACCCGCTTGGCACAAATTTCTTCAAGATCCCATTTTAATTCCTCTTGAAGGAAAATGGAGCTTTCTCGATTTGCAGAAAGGCTTTTGGTGAAGTAGTCCAAACGTAGGAACCCTTTTTAGCCTTTATAGCCATATTTAAAAAAGACAAACCAAACACCCATGGGTGCCACACATGGGTGCACATAATGCACATGGGAGATTGGCACGTTGTAGGCCGAGTACTCACTTGTCCTCCTTGTGAACAAACCAGGCTGAATTGATATTCTTGTACAGTTCGGAGCTGAAGTAATGAAGGCTATATCTAGATCAGAAGTATTAATCAGCTTCCCCCAGCCGGTCCAATGGCATCAACATGCTTTTTGCATTGGAATTTTCCTTTGACCCACTGAACTGTGGCGTCGCCCGAGAGCTCACTGTAGCACCCCGCCCACTCAGAGGCTAATAATGGCATGGATTAATTTACAAAAGTGGCCGTGGTTGCGTTCTGCTCATCCGTTTCAATACTCTGCCTCTTGCGTGCGGGTCGGCTTTCAGCGAGACAAACCTCCGCGAGAGGCGACCAAACGTTTTTGTTTTTAAGTTTACGGGGCCTTTCCGGATACCAGCGTAGATTTGCGGGCGCAATGGTGGAGAAGGGACGGGCGCTATCTGTCACCAATCAGTGACTCAGCCGGGGCGAGCGCCACGGCCCGCCTGCCTGCCTCCCCCCTACACACCCTCACCCCGACTCTTCATCACTTCCTTCTTCTTCCCCTGTATCTCTTCATCTGTCGTTCTGTCATTCCTCCTCTTCATCCCTCGTCCCTCCTTCTCTTTCGTCTTAAGAGCCACTAGGGATCTGCCGGTGCGGTCATTAGTTTATCACCGTCACCCGCAGCCACGCTGTGGGTGACGGCGCCCACAGGGTAGGGAGGGAGAGGGAGAGGGATGGGAGAGGAGGTGTGAGGCTGACACTGCCCATATTCCTGTTTCTGAAGTGATGGATAAGGGGGGGGGCCGAGGAAAAAGGCTATGAATAGTGCTGGGTGAAAAAAGTCCCGGGCGCTGGTCAGACTCCAGCTGTCGGGAGTCGAGGCTGGACAGGACTTAAAATCGGAGAGACACCTTTTTTTTTTAAAAGGCAGCCGTTCGCCGCCTCCCACACGCGCGCTGTCTTTCAGGCCTGTGAGTCGTAACGGACGGCCGGGTGATGTGTCTGCCGGAGGACGGCGTGCCTGCGGTGTCTGCCTCCTCCACCAAGGTGAAGGTTACTGATAAGACGGCAGGAAGACCGTGAGAGAGGCAGCCTTCCCATAGGACACTCATTCACGCGTTGGAACGCGGTTATTTCACATGTTATGGTTATTTCACATGTTTGTTTTTTGTACACATTTTTTCAGTGATTGTTGAAATGATTCAAAAATGTATGCATTCGCTTATTTAAATGACTCAAATTGGTAATGCTGTAGGATCGTTTTTGCTACCCAAATGCAGTTCAGAAAATCGTCTGTGGCGGGTTTGTGTTTCTAAGGGGTCACGACGGTGTGATATTTTAGTAGGTTATTCCGTTCACCAGCTTCCTTGTTGTCCCAGAGGCTCCTTATGACTCACCACTGCTGAAGTCCCTGGTCCAATCACATTCCAGCTCCCATTGGCAGCCTAGTTAGCTGTCTCCTTGCTGCAAAGTCAGACAATGCACTGTGTGTGTGTGTGTGTGTTGTCTTCAAACCCTTCATTGGTTCCCACAAATAGTGTGGGTGTATCTGTTTGGGAATGTCTGCTTCTTCACACAAGCATCAATTGATGCACTGGGCATTTTCGTGTGTGCGTGCGTGCGTGCGTGCGTGCGCGCGCGGAGAGACTAAACTTCTCCTATAAGTAAAATTGATGACTGTGCAAGACCGCGACAACTTAACACTCAGCATGTGCTTGAGCTTTTGCTTACCACAATGATGCATCTGTCAACCCCAACTTTTTTCTCCCCAATTGAATGGACAGTCTCACAATGGTGCCTGCCCAGAATGTGCAGGGATGTCTCTTTTTTACAGCACGTCTCAGTGATTCATTGGTGCTTCCGTCCCTGTCTCTCCCACAGGGGTGTGCGGTTGTTGTGGTGCCCTGAGGCCTCGCTACAAGAGGCTGGTGGACAACATCTTCCCAGAGGACCCAGAGGTAACGATGGAGAAGTGTCGCCACATCATGGCCACGTTTAATGGTTGACCTGTCATCTTTTTTTCTTCTTCTCTGTTTCACGGTATATAACGTGTCACATGCAATGGCAAAAAAACAAAAAAAACATCTCTTAACAGCAGACCCCAAAGAGTGACTGAAATGGGCTTGCTTTGTCTTAAACGTAATATTCAAATACATTTTGGAAGCTTTTTGTTGCATACAAAACGATTTATTCTTTTATTCATCCAGTGAGCGGTCAAGCTACTAATGGGATTCTGCTGAATAATTTTGCAGTAACATAACCGACAACAACATAACCGGCTGTAACCATCGTCCTCAGTGTTTCCTGAGAGCTCTGTTTCTCACCTTGGCACTTTTTTGTAACCTATACCGGCATCTGTAACTGATGCTGTTCAACTACATCGTGATGCATTGCATGCATAGCAGAGTAGACATCACCACTAGTGCCAAGAAGTGGAAGTTAAATTCTCGTTATTCACAATTGAAATAATTGCAACTGTTTATAGGGCCAGCACGTCTCCGCACCGTTAACATGACAGAGGCGGCATTCTTCGGGGCGAGCTGGCGTTGTTATGTCTGTATTTACCAGCTCTTGCTACGGATGAGTCACGTAGGGAGGAAGCCTGTTTGTGAACGAGTAGGTGGTGATTAGTTTAGATTTTTCATTCTCCCTGTGCCCATGTTTAGGCCCCACTGTGTCAGAGAAAGGCACCACTTTATCTGTCAGGTATGCTGCCAGCCCCGCACAAGATTGGACATTGCAATTTGGCACGTGTGCGCGCACGCTCTCTTGCGGATGTCGCACTCCAAAAAACAAATTCTAATTTGAGCTCTAAGCTCCTGCCACGCGGAGACGAGCTAACATAATCCCATCGGCAGTGAAGCGATGGAGTCCTTTGAACGCACACGGACACGCACACACACAAGGAAGAGATGGTCTACTTATGATAACCCGAGATGTTAAGTTGAGGTTTACAAGGCAACAGACTTGGTGCTTTGTGTTGTGCTTGATGTTAAATATTGATATGGCACGCTGAATTCAGAGGCAAGCACAAGAACATCTTTCCCTTTCTTTCACTTTTCCATTTTGGTCCCTTTTCAACCTTTGCTTTCACTTCTTGTGTGTGTGTGTGTGTGTGTGCGTGTGTGTGTGTGTGTGTGTGTGTGCGCCTCTCCCCCTCTCTTCAACTTTGGTGTCAATCTATTTTTCCACTCGTTGTTTCTCCCTCCCTCGCTCCCAGGATGGGCTAGTGAAGGCCAACATGGAGAAGCTGACGTTCTACGCCCTGTCAGCTCCGGAGAAGCTGGACCGTATCGGGGCCTACCTGTCCGAAAGGCTGTCCCGGGATGTGGCTCGCCACAGATACGGGTCAGTCTGGACAGCTGCTCCAACGCACGCATCAGTCACACTCTCCCAGACCTGGGGCCCAAACTCAGTGTGCTTCACCATCACACCAATGCTGAAACTATTCTAGCGGATTTGATTCGGTTCATTTCCTAAATAACGGTTGTATACAGTATTTGACTTGTAGAGTGATGCCAACATTTTTTTTTGTTAACGTAGCATATGCCGTCAATAATGTCTACCTCAACTTCCTGTAACATTTTTTTTCTGCCATTTATTACATTTCCTGTTAATGTCCTGCACTTTGTGCTGTGCCGCATTGATTTCCCGTCCAGGATTAATAAATGACTGGCGGTGTGGGACACCATGCATTTTCAGCGTCATGTCACATTGTAAACGCTGCCAAGAGGTATCGACGCGACTGAAAGGCTGCAAAGACGCCCGGGCTTCTGTACAGCTGTGGATCCGTCCGATAAGCCCGGCTCTCCCCTCCCCCTCCTCCAGCCATGTGTGCATCGTACGTGCTAAGCCCGGCTCTGCCCCCCTCCCCCCCCCCTTCAGCTACGTGTGCATCGCCATGGAGGCCCTGGACCAGCTGCTGATGGCCTGCCACTGCCAGAGCATCAACCTCTTCGTGGAGAGCTTCCTGAAGATGGTGCGCAAGCTGCTGGAGTCGGACAAGCCCAACCTGCAGATCCTGGGCACCAACTCGGTGAGTCGCTGTTTGTCGTTGTTGCCATACTCTCCCCGGCGTGTTCTCCTCTTCAGAGAAGCGATGTTGACCTCCGCTGCTCCGAGGTCAAATGCGTCTTTTGAACGTGGAGGAGTCGGAGTTGAGAGTGGAGTTTATAGTGGGGGGCGGGCAGTAGCTCAGTGGATAGAGCGGGTAGTCCACTATCCGGAGAGGGTTGGCGGTTCGATCGCCACCACCGACTGTCCACAAATGCCGACGTGTCCCTGAGGAAGACACTGAACCCCGCAAAGGTATGACAAATCCACTGATTGCTTTCGGACAAAAGCGTCTGCTAAATGCCTTCAATGTAAACGTAAATCGAGCTGGGAAGTATAACACCAAGGGACAGATCTGTAGCGCGACATGGGCCAGTGTTGGTCGAAACAGCATCACGGTAAATCTATTCTAACTATAATAGCTTTTTGTTCCTCCCACGGCCACCATGTTGCGTGTGTGAAGACGGCGCCATTGAGGTAGCATACTCTCTGTACGAGAGGGATGAAGAGAGAAGGAGGACCGGAGCGATGATAAAGGAGAGCGAGCAGAAAGTGTCCATTCCTCTGAAGCGAGAGTGGGAGTGCAGGTCGGAATAGGACTGAGGGTGGGGGGGGGCGGCATAGCTGTCAGATTAGGAACAGACTGAATGGGTGACACCCCCCTGTCACCCACACAGATGGAGCAGGCATGGAACTCTCTGGCTCACCCGCATATTAATCTCTCCGCCGGCGACGCCACTCTGAACACGCTGTCGTGTGTTGGAGCACGTATCCTTGTTGATATGCACACCCTGACTCCGGCACTGCAAAATGGCTTCTATATATAGCAGGCGTTCAGCTTGTTTGTTTGTTTGTACATTGAATAATGGCGATAATGGTATTATAAATAATCGTGTCCTTTCAAATGTCGTACAGTTCCCCCAAAAAATGTTGAAAATACATGCTTACACGTGCACTCTGTGTGTGTGTGTGTGTGTATGGGTGCACGTGTGTGTGTGTGTGTGCGTGCGTGCGTGCGTGCGTGTGTGTGTGTGTGTGAGAGAGAGACCAGGCAAGAGGGGGACAGAGAGGTGGGAAGTGGTGGATTAGAGGATTTATCACTGCAGGAACTCCAACTTGACCCGCAGTTCCCACGCTGGGTGTTATTGACCTAAATAGAATAAAATAAAACACAATACAGGAGCCGCTTCACAGCAGTCCTGCTCCTTCCTCTCCAACGCACATAGACTTTCACTGTTTCCCCTTCTCTCATGGTAACTGCGGTATTACCCGTTTTTTTTTTTTTTTGGTTCTATATTTACCATTTACCGGCGGCTCTCAATAATTAATCGCTCCGGCTTATTTTTAGTTGTGATTATTTCCGTCCCCTTTCCAATTAGAAAGACCGCGATCATTTATTCATTGGTCGGCAGTCGGGAGCTAAATGTCGAGCAAAATGGGTGACATTTAGTGCCCCGGTGGGTGGGTGGGTGGGTGGGTGGTGGGGGGGCTTCCCTCCCTTTGCTCCAGCCTCTGTGTTCATGCCACCACGGAGACTCATTATCACTGCAGAGTAGGGGGGGACTTCTGAGTATACCTCGTCCCACCCCCCCCCCCCCCCCCCCCCCCACCACCTTTTTAAATAGCTGACATAGATCTCTATGGCCTGTTCTGGTTAAAGTAGCGTGTGTTCCTTCCTCCCCAATACACAGCTGGGACAACGTCACAGTCTCGCCTTGTGGGGTTTTTTTCTCCGCTGCCAGATTCAAAATGCAAAATCACGGTTTCCACTGCGTTGTTCATACATGTTTACTGTGTTTAGTTATGGTTGTTGTTGTTGTTGTTTTGTTATTATTGTAGGCTGCTGCTGTCTTGGCCAGGTCTCTCTTGTAAAAGATGGTGAGGATCTCGGTGTTCCCTGTTTAATCCCAAGCATCTCTCTCTAATACCCCCCACCCCCGGCCTCCATTTTGTCCACAGTTTGTGAAGTTCGCCAACATCGAGGAGGACACGCCGTCCTACCACCGCAGCTACGACTTCTTCGTGTCGCGCTTCAGCGAGATGTGCCACTCCAGCTACGAGGACCCCGACATCCGCACCAAGTCAGTCCGCCCTGTCTGCCCGTGGACTGTCCTGCTTGGCTTTCCTTACTTACTGGGACCCTTTTTTTTTTTTTTTTTTTGCTAAGTCACAGGCTGCTTCCAGTGGTATTCCAGGGGAGATTCATTCATGTACTAATTAAGTTCCCTTCGGTCCACCTCAGATAAGTCGTTTGAATGCCCGGAGCTGTTTTGCAAAGTCAAGTCAAGTTCCATTTTGTTCACAGCGCACGTCTGCCTGGAAAGGACAATCCATTGCACGGCAGGTGCTCTGCGTGGAGAAATTATATTAGGCAGAAATTCTTTAAATACTTGTAACATACATCATACCCCATTCAGAAATAGCTCACTGTAGTCATAGAACGAACGGAGAGGTCAGGGTGTCTTTCTATTATCCAGAGACACAAAGGCATTACAACAAAGCCAAAGTTATGCTCACAAGCACAAGGTTTCCTAACACCTGGGTGGGGGTGCCCTAACATCTGGGTGGGTGGTGCCTAACACCTGGGTGGTGGTGGCCTAACACCTGAGTGGGTGGTGTCCTAACATCTGGGTGGGTGGTGTCCTAACACCTGGGTGGGTGGTGCCCTAAGACCTGGGTGGTGGTGACCTAACACCTGGGTGGGTGGTGCCCTAAAACAGAGTGGTGGTGGGGTCCTGGTCTGACTAGTGTTCCTAACATCTGGGTGGCGGTAGGGTCCTGGTCTGACTAGTGTTCCTAACATCTGGGTGGTGGTGGGGACCTGGTCTGACTAGTGTTCCTAACATCTGGGTGGCGGTGGGGACCTGGTCTGACTAGTGTTCCTAACATCTGGGTGGCGGTGGGGTCCTGGTCTGACTAGTGTCCTAACATCTGGGTGGCAGTGGGTTCCTGGTCTGACTAGTGTCCTCACATCTGGGTGGCGGTGGGGACCTGGTCTGACTAGTGTTCCTAACATCTGGGTGGCGGTGGGGTCCTGGTCTGACTAGTGTCCTAACATCTGGGTGGCGGTGGGGTCCTTGTCTGACTAGTGTTCCTAACATCTGGGTGGCGGTGGGGTCCTGGGCTGTGTCCCAATCCACGTACTTGCGCACTTAAACTTCCCTTTTTGAGTACATAGTGCGTTCACACTGGTAATTGCGGCAAGACGCAGTACACTACTAGTACCCGGATGGTGCACTCATAACGGTCAAAAAGCTGAGTGTACTACGCTGGACACTTTCCACCCTCAATGGTCGCCATTTTGTCTACGTAACGGAAGGGGAGGGAACGCCAGCACTTTCCAAAACAATCTGATAAAGATTGCGGACGACACCTGTGGACCGTTGGCCCAGACCACTCCTTTCAAATGTAAGATATAACGTTACAAATCAATCGAAAAGTGGTTATTTTTCGTTATGTATTACCATTTTATTGTTAGACAGATGTATGACAGATGTCATTAGCGATTGTGAACGGTTTGTGCTGATATGCTTATACGTGAATGCTAATACGGGAACGAACGCTTGTATCGTCATTTCCGGTAAGTGCAAAACGGGAGTGCTTCATTTGAGACTGTACTTCTTAGACGGAATTCACGCACTACATCAGTAAGTACATAGTGCACACAGTGCACTTACGGAAGTGTACTTGTGGAAGTACGTGGATTGAGACACAGCCCTGGTCTGACTAGTGTTCCTAACATCTGGGTGGCGGTGGGGTCCTGATCTGACTAGTGTTCCTAACATCTGGGTGGTGGTGGGGATCTGGTCTGACTAGTGTTCCTAACATCTGGGTGGTGGTGGGGACCTGGTCTGACTAGTGTTCCTAACATCTGGGTGGCGGTGGGGACCTGGTCTGACTAGTGTTCCTAACATCTGGGTGGCGGTGGGGTCCTGGTCTGACTAGTGTCCTAACATCTGGGTGGCAGTGGGTTCCTGGTCTGACTAGTGTCCTAACATCTGGGTGGCGGTGGGGTCCTGGTCTGACTAGTGTTCCTAACATCTGGGTGGTGGTGGGTTCCTGGTCTGACTAGTGTCCCAACATCTGGGTGGCGGTGGGGTCCTGGTCTGACTAGTGTCCCAACATCTGGGTGGCGGTGGGGTCCTGGTCTGACTAGTGTCCCAACATCTGGGTGGCGGTGGGGTCCTGGTCTGACTAGTGTCCTAACATCTGGGTGGCGGTGGGGGTCCTGGTCTGACTAGTGACCTAACATCTGGGTGGCGGTGGGGGTCCTGGTCTGACTAGTGACCTAACATCTGGGCCCTGGTGTGTCTCTCTTTTCCAGAATCCGCATGGCGGGCATCAAGGGTCTGCAGGGCGTGGTCCGGAAGACGGTGAACGACGAGCTGCAGGCCAACATCTGGGACCCCCAGCACATGGACAAGATTGTCCCCTCGCTGCTCTTCAACCTGCAGAGCGGCGAGGGCGTGGAAGGGTGAGCACTTGGTTAACCCTAGTAGTCCATGGAGGATTGTGGTGTTCTGGTCGGCTCTGACTGGCACGATTTAAGTCGATCGGGATCACGTGTTTAACGATCCATCGGTTTAATGTGCAGTAACCGTGTTGACATTTGCGCTCTTTGTTTCCAGTCGCGTTCTGGACGATAACTCTGAACTCTGTTATATATCTGGGGGTGAGAGGGGCTCAGGAAGGGTCATCATTACCATCTGACACATGAGGCCTTTTGACCTCTCTCCCCCCTCTCTCCCCCCCCCCCCCCCCCCCCCCCCCCCCCCCCCTCCCCCCCCACCACCACCCACATCACCATTTCTGGGTCCTGGTGTGTTCGGTTGGTCCATGTTTATCCCGGTCAGCCAGCCAGCAGACACCTGTGCCATCCATCATCACTGTCACCGCTGAGTGATTGCACTGACAGACCTGCGGCCCTCCTGGCCATTTGCATGGATACACGCACACAGACACACACATGCACACACACAGACACACACATGCACACACACAGACACACAGACACACATATGCACACACACAG
>JAXIVH010000365.1:89172-123298 GCA_036785325.1 Urophycis tenuis | reverse complement strand
GCTTACTTAAGATTATCACTTTTTTTTTTTTCTTGAAGTAGAAAACACTTAAAGGGAAAAGCATTCCCACGGATGTGTTCTGACAGAGAGATTGAGGGTACTGAGTTGACGGGCTGGTTTGTTTGCGGGCTTCACTTCCAGTTTTGTTTCTTCTTCTTCTTCTTCTTCTCTGGCTCATCTGTGGGGTTTACGGCTCCCAGCAGGAGAAAGGGCTCCTCATGTCCAACACTGTCACGTCTCCCAGAGCGGCACCCATGATGGAATGGATTTAAGGGCATATTAAACTGAATAGATACGTTTTACCTGCATGAATAATGCATTCTGTACTCACTGTTTGGCGGTTGCTTTAATCCAAAACAATTTGCAGTGAGTACAGGCCGAGGCATACGGACACATTAAGGAGCAGGGTTAGACATGTTGCTCAAGGCTGCCTATGCAGCTTTTCGGACCTTGGGGATCGAATCCGATTCTTTGTACTATTTGTACCTATATATACTACTACCACTACTAGCATCTCATCATTGCACTGATCATAAATCATATGTCTTCTATATGAATCAATTACACTCACAGGTATACCATATTCTACTCCACTATCATATTATATTCTACAACATGTGTTGCTGCATATACTGTATATCATTTAAACATGTTACTTAACAATACAAATATTATCTACTATATATACTGTATACATTTTGTAGATACTGGAGATACTGACTTCACTCTCTCTCTCCCAGGGAACCTCTCTGCTTACCAATCACACATACAAGCCACACAGTTACCACTGCACCACAAGGCAGTACAACCCCCCCAGCACCACCATGTCTATTATGCCTGCTAATAGGTACAACACGATTGCCCAAACGATTTCCAAAGCCTGCCTGCCATGCAGCAGTAGTTAGGCTAACTCTAGTTTCACGAATCGGACTGAACGTGTCTGTCTGCAGTCTGTGGGCAGAGCTCACACCTCGGAGAACAGGGCACTTCAGTCTCCTCTCTTCATATTTGTTTGGATCAATCGCGTGGCTGGAGGCAGAGATCTGCTCTCTGTATTTTAATTGGCAAACACAAACTGGGCCAGCTGTTGTAAACCATAAAAAAAATAAAAAAATAAACCCTGTCTGTTAAGGTTTCAAACCAAGGCCGTGTGGACTGGCCGCTGTAGACTTTCACTTATTGAAATCCCCTTCTGAAAAATTCATCGCGCAAATGAGTTAGAATAAGATAGAATAAGACTGCCATGAAAACGTAAACAAGGCGTAGCTCTGCCCCTCACAGATGTACCTTCACGGCCCGGTGTCTGTTCCAGAACCTCCTCAGAAGTTCTGCTACAACGTGGTCGGGACCGCTGGATCCAATATAAGGCTAAAACTCACATATTAAACCCTGAATGAGCGAACGTTATAATATCCTATCATATTACACTACTCAGTCAACGGTACGACACAGGGACCGGCCTCCTTCCGTGGCGGCGCCAGAGCGCCTCTGAAACGCCACAAAGTCTTCGCCGCCGCCGCCGCCAAACGAACGCCACAGCGGAGCGTTGGCACGCCGGTCGCGTGGGGGCCGGCACCAAGGGAGGGCGGGGCGGTGTTCTCAGAAACACGGCCTAACGTCGGTAACAATGGTGGTTCGTTGTTCAATCTTTGCACCCCGAGCAGCCGGCTCAGGGGCCTCCACTTGTACTGAGTCCCCCCCCCTCACAACCATCTGAGTCGTTGGCCCTCCATTGAGGGACGACAAACCACATGCTGCTGGTTGAGCATCGAATCCCTCGGCCTTCTGGAGAAGAGACTGTCACCGAATTGTGATTCTCCTGAATGCAACTCGTGTGAGAATGAAAGCCCTCCTGTGGCCCTCCTGTTGCTTTCACACGTGCATGCTCACACACACACACACACACACACGCATGCATGCATGCACGCACACACACACGCACGCACGCACGCACGCACACACACACACACACACACACACACACACACACACAGACACACATACACGTGCACGCGAGATGCAGCCTGACATTGTATTAGGTGTTTGTGTGTGTGTATTGGATAGGGGTCTTGATAAAGTATTGAGATGTGCCACTTCTCTTACATGATCATATACTTCACGGTGACAAAATGAAAGACACAGTAAAAAGAATGAATTAGGGAAATTTCATTATTACAAAATGTAAATTATACAAAAATAAATGGGGATACTTGATTGAATTCATGAAATATGCACTTTGGGGTTCTGTTCTACAACGTTGTAGTTTTGGGTAAAATTTAAAATCCATTAACACAGTTTGGCTTACATTTTACAAATGTGATAAATTAGCTCCATAGTTTGATATCCAACTGTTACAATTTCAATTTCTATTCTATCTAAATGTGTTCATCGCTTAGCTTCCGAGCTTCAAGCTTCCTAATCCAGGACACTGAGGAATGTGAGTCACCACAAAGTGCTATCTCTCTATGAACCCAGCCATCTCTTATTTCTGCCATTCCAATAAGATAAATACTTTCTGTATTGGACCTCACATTGGAAGTCGCTCTGTGTGCCTGTGTGTGTTCAGATCCAATTCTGTGTACACCACATATCTGATCTCCACAGAACCCCCTGCTCTCAATGCACTGATGAGAGCTTTGTGTGTGTGTGTGTGTGTGTGTGTGTGTGTGTGTGTGTGTGTGTGTGTGTGTGTGTGCGTGTATGTGCGTGTGCATGAGCCTGTGTGTGTGTGCGTGTGCCCGTGTGTGTGTGTGTGTGTGTGTGTGCGTGTATGTGCGTGTGCATGAGCCTGTGTGTGTGTGCGTGTGCCCGTGTGTGTGTGTGTGTGTGTGTGTGTGTGTGTGTGTGTGTGCGCGCGTGGTCATTTGCAAGAATCAAATACACTCTCTCGCGGCACCATGCCGGCAATCCCACACAAGCGCTGTCTGAGCCAATCACAGTCAGCCGACGTGACGCACAGGGGCACAAGGAAGTAGCTGAATAGAGGGGGACTTCTGGCGCTCTGATTGGATGACGAGAGGGAGGGGGATAAAATAGGGGGGGGGGGGGGGACTACTCCAGGGAATTGCCCTCTGAACATTTTCCCGCCTGAGGGGAGTGGGCAGAGAGAGAGAGAGAGAGAGATGTGATGGCGCGGGCTGCTTCTGGTGTGCGACTGGTTTGTGTGTGCGATAGACACCCCCCCCCCCCCCCCCCCACACCGACCCACTCAATCACACCAGAGGAGGAGGGAGGCTGATGTGTGATGACGGGACGACGGGAAGGGAAAGTACGAGATGATGTGGACATAGATGAATAACAGTTGATGAAAGAAAGCAATTTATTGTTTGCGTCGGCCTCGGATCGTGGGGCCAGATGGCGTTCGTGAACACAGCGCTGAGTGCAGACATGCCAAGAAAGTGTTTTACATTTCATCTAAGATTTGTATTGAGAAAAAAAAAAAAAAAAAAAAAAAAAAGCGACGACTGATTGTGCGTCCGTGCCGTTTTGATGTTTTTCTGGCGTACAAAGATCCTCACCAGTCCAACTGTCCCATCACACCGTGTCCGAGCCACTGCCCTCTGACCTCACTCCTCTACGCTGTTGTGTGTGCATGTAGAATAGGAAACTAAACATGAGGCAGCTTTTATCCAAGGCTCAATCTCACCTTGGTTCTTTCGGGCGCACTGTTTGGCTTATAAAAGCAACGTTAACACATTAAGAAAAAGAGGAATTCAATATATTGTTTTTCCATCTGTTTGTGCACTTTTAGTAGCTCAACGCCTGGACAGTTGTGTGTGTGTGTAATTGTCCATAAATGTCTCCTCATTTGATCCTCTATTGATTTTAGTTTGCCCTCTCTCTACCTCTCCCTCTCTTTCCATGTGGTCTTCTTTCTATCTATCTGTCTCTCATTCTCTCTGTCCTCATGTCTGTCTCTTCCTCTCATTCACTATCTCCATATATTCCTCTATCTACCCCTCCCTCTCGCTCCTGCTTTCTCTCCCAGTATCTCCCCACCTGTCCACCTCAACAACCTTACCTGTCCCATTTTAGCTTCTGCTCAACACTCTCTCATCTCTGCAATTCAATTACTGATTTTCTCTTCTCTCAGCAGCAACACACAGCCAACATCCCATAATACTCGAGAGATGGCCAAAGTACTGCTTTGCATCTTGTGTATTAACAGTGTCCACTCCCATTTCATCTCCTCTCCTAGTTCTGTCCGTCTCTTCATCTCCCCCTATGCTCTCTCTCTCTCTCTCTCTCTCTCTCTCTCTCTCTCTCTATCACTCTCTCTCTCTCTCTTGCACTCTCTCTCGCTCTCATTCTGTTTATCTCTTACTTCAATTCAATAACACTTTAATAGCATGACATTTAAAGGAAAAAAGCAAGGACACAATGTAATTCATAAATAATGTAACAAATGTGGTCTTTTGTTATTGCTAAGTATGGAGCTAATTCAAAATCTCTTCTGGGTGAACCAAGTCAACAGTGAGTATAGAATTCATATCAACATATGCACGTGTTGTGATTTTTAGAATTTGAGGGAATTTACCCAATTCAGACATGCTGCCAAGATTTGGCCATTTAAAAAATGTTATTATATAATTTCAAATTATTATATAAATTCAAATTTTTCCACTTGAAACCAATTGTGTCTCTTTCATCAATGGGGCTCAGATTTCACTACCACAAAAGACAATGGGTTCAATTCATATTTGAATTAGGGGTTGTAATTTGAACTGTTTCCTTCTTCTTCCTTCCTTCTTAGGTTTCCAGAGGCAGACATTTCTAGACCAAGGTGTGTGTATTCTGTTGCATGAATACATGTTGTGTCATTCTGTGTAAATTGATTTTTGCTTGTCTTTACTATTTTTTACATTTACTCTCAATGCCCAATTTTTACAGAATTTATGGTGTACATGAAATTGGTTAGTAGTCCTTGTTCTGTATTTGATAGAATAAAAAGGTCATCAGCATATAAAAGACTTGATTTCTTCTCTACTTTTAATCCGGGGGATGGGGAGGTTTCTGAGAAGTTTGCATAATTGATCAATGCATGTCTTGAACAGTGTTGGTGATAAATGAAAAATAGGAGAAAAAAAAATAGAAAAAGGCTGTCCTGTTTTTCCCTGTTTTACAGCACATTGATTTTTGAAATATTCATATTTAATTAAATCCTTTTTTTTCCCCAATGCCACATTGGAGTGGTTGGAAGAGCAGACCATTTAGCCAGGTTGAGCCATTTTTGAAGTGAACTAAGCAGCCATGTATTTTTCCTTAATAGTTTGGTGTACATGTTTTTGTAGAAGCGTACAGGTTGTACTTGTAATCTGTTGTTCTATGTTTTACCATAAAGCCAATACTATTTAATATATTAGATTTTGTTAGAACTCATTGCATTTGCTGATTCATAATGGTACAGAACAGAACAGGTTTAGCCATTTTTTAGGACTTTTGATTATTTGTTTTAGTTTATTAATGCTAATGGGGTACACTGAACACATTGGTTATATTGCATTGCTGTTTCCAATACATTTAGTTTGTCAATTGTTAAACTTTGACTGATATTCCATTCTTGGCACTCTGGATGTTTAGATTTTCAAAGTATTCTTTCCAGATGTTACCATTTTGAGGTTCGATTCTCATTTGGGAGTTCATACTTCTTTCTATAAATGCCAGAAGTTGTTTTCCTTAATGGCTTTTTCAAGTTGTTCAAGCTTTCGCCATACATTGTGACCTTTTCATGGAGAGCAGCGGTAAGGCCAGGGACTCAAGGTGTCCCTCTTGGTCGATTGGGTTTCTGTGCTGCTTGTCTGGCAGCTTCCTGACATTTGTTCTAGATGAAGCACATTCTTTGTTATCTCTCTCATGTGTTGTGTTGGTTTATCAGATTTGTATTGTTTTTAATTTAGATTTGTTTGCCAGCTGAGTGAAAATAACGTTTAAATTGTGTGTGGCCAGGTTTATGCTTTCTTTATCAGGTTTATAATGGGTTTTCAAAATGCATCCCACATGCTTTGAACCTAATCACAGTATTGTGCTGTAGTCAGTGTCTGACAGTGCTCCAGTCTATTTATATTTATTTATATTTATTTTGGAAACATGCTGGGTTCTGTAGTCACATAATTTATTTTAGGGTAATTATAGGGATCTAGGGTTATATGGAATTAGGCCACGGTCTGATAAGGCAAGCTGTGGTTAGAATACAAATGCATTGATATATTCTGGCTCAATGTCAGTAACGGCATAATTGACTACACTGCTACCTAGCCTGGAGCAGTATGTGAATCCACCCAGGGAGTCGCCCTTCATCCTCCTATTTGCAATGTCGAGGCCAAGACTCGTGCACATTTGGAGTATCTGTTTACCGCTTTAGTTAATTATACTGTCATAACTTTGTCTGGTTATGGTTAAGCATGTTTGGTTTAAAAGACTAGTTTGTGCGAATATATGATTGCTTCCATCCATATTCATATAGTCTGGTTCTCTGCCAGTTCTGGCATTAAAATCTCCACATAGTATGACTGAACCTACATTTTGTGTGGATGATCTGCTTTTGGATTTCCTCAGTCAAGTCTTCCTTATAGCAATGAGGATTTGGGGTGGATAACATTGTTGTATTTTTCTGAAATATGTAATACTATTAATACAGACAAATATTATTTACATGTTTTTGACTCCATGTTTCATTTAAAATAATTACATCTGTGTTTCTTACATTATTTACACATTAAGGGTTAACGAAACCAAAACCGTTGAAAAGGACAAGCCCTGATTATTCCAACGTCTGATAGAAAACATTGCTATTCTAATCTGAACTATCATAGAGTGGAATCAGAAATAAGTCGTATCAGGTACAAGAGACATAAGGTAATATAAACAAAATAAACATAAATAAAGATAATAATAATAATAATAATAATAATAATAATAATAATAATAATAATAATAATAAACAATTATGAAACTATGAAGCCTTGTGTAAGATTATTTAATTGTGTTAACTATTTGTTACATGAAAACAAAAACAGAATAATCTATGTTTTTTAGCCCATTAGTTACACAGAGTTAATTAGGTCTCTTATCTGATTTGGGAGAAGGTTTGGACCAGGCCTGGTGGCTACATCAGTATAGCTGTCTTTCTGGGGTGGTGATGGAGACACTGGCTGCTGCTGCTGCTGCTGGCTGACGTTTCCTTGGGGGGGCTGGGGCAGTGAAGCATCCTGTCGGTTGTATTCTGGGGTGTATTGTTTGTGCTGTTGCTGGTATCGTGGAGAGTACCGTTGGTTGTAGTGTGGGGTGTACTTTTGGTTGTATCGTGGAGTGTATCATTGTTTGTACTGTTGATTGCATTGTGGAGTGTACTGTTGGTTGTAGTGTGGGCTGTGCTGTGGCGTGTGTAGGTTGTATTGTGGATTGTACTGCTGGTTGTAGTGTGGGCTGTGCTGCGGTGTGTGTAGGTTGTATTGTGGAGTGTACTGTTGGTTGTAGTGTGGGCTGTGCTGTGGTGTGTGTAGGTTGTATTGTGGAGTGTACTGTTGGTTGTAGCGTGGGCTGTGCTGTGGCGTGTGTAGGTTGTATTGTGGAGTGTACTGTTGGTTGTAGTGTGGGCTGTGTTCTGTGGCGTGTGTAGGTTGTATTGTGGAGTGTACTGCTGGTTGTAGTGTGGGCTGTGCTGTGGCGTGTGTAGGTTGTATTGTGGAGTGTACTGCTGGTTGTAGTGTGGGCTGTGCTGTGGCGTGTGTAGGTTGTATTATGGAGCACACTGTTGGCTGTGTAGTGTGTTAAGGTGGGCCCGGGCTTCCGATCTAAAGCTGTGTCTTTGAAGCTCTTGGCCAAAGGGGATTAGATGCAGCTGAAGAGGGAGGAGGGGGCTGATCTCTGCATGGCTTATCCTTCCTCCTGCTATGGGTCACTTTCTGTTGTGTGGGTGTTTGACTGGAGTGGGTAAGAATGAGCACCTCCTCTTTCTCGAGTTTGTTCATGGCTTGACATAGCTCACCCAGCTCACGTCTCAGTTGCTGTACAATAGAGCCGAGCTGATCAACTGACTGGTTGCTGCTGGACCTCTGGTCAAGGCTGTTGTGGGTTTCTTCTCTAAAAACAGGTTTCAGTGGGTGGTGGCAGAGAGTGGTGGATGGCGATCGGGGAACTGATCCAAGTTTCTTGCTGTGGAGAAGTCGTTCTGATTTGTGATCCAGCAATTTGCTACAGTTTTTCAAAGCTGTTTTCAAAGTTGTCCAGGCTGTTCTCTGATCATTGAATCATAACTGTTTCATTGTGGTAAATATTTATAGTTATTATGGGGCAGGTGCAGCTGGCACATTCATATGTATGTATTTGTCATCCCTTGCATGTTCTATTTATTTCTTTGGTTTTATCTAAGCACGTGTTTCAGTTATTGCTGTATACCAGACATCGGGTTGGCGTGTGTTTGCCCTTAACTCTGGGGTTATTCTTCCTGCTGAAGGCTGCTCATGTTGTCTCAGGGTTTTCTGTAAGTGTCTTCAGTTTGAAGGTTTCCTCAGCTATTTGTGTTATTTCCTCTGGATATCGAAGCTCACAACCATAAATGAATGTCAAAATGGGTTGTTTCTGTCCTTTCTGTTAGCTAATTTACAGCTGTTTGACTTTGTTGATTCATGCCATGGAAATCCCAAGTGTAATGTATACAGTACATAGTGGTTCAGAAGCCAAACGTTATACTAATATATAACAGTATTTCTAAGATATGCCCTATTTGTTAAGACCTTAATGAGTTTTTGTCCATGTGTAGTTGAAGATAGACAGCTGAACAGCAGTGTTTTCAGTTGGTCATGACAGTTGGTTGCCTCTGGCTCTTCTTAGATAGCTGATTTTCTCAGCTGAAAATAGAGTGCAAGAGATAGAGCGATATAGAGAACAAGGTAGGGAGAGGAGAACGACGTTGTTTAACTTCCAGGGGCACCTCTACAAATCCTAATCACTATGACTGTGTGTGATTAGAGGGACAGCTTCCTGTTCCTTTCTCTCTCTCCCCCCCCCCACACACACACACACACACACACCTCTCATCATTTCACACCTCATCCCCTCATTCCACACCGAGTCATTCACCTCCTTTATACACACACAGACACACACACACAGACACACACACACAGACACACACACACACACACACACACACACACACACACACACACACACACACACACACACACACACGCACACACACACACACACACACACACACACACGCATACAAACACACATACTGTGTATGGGCACACAGACACATTCAGTCACGTTACACACCACCACAAAGACACACACTCATACACCCTTCCCACTCTGGAGCATCAGTTAGTGGAGCTAACTGTTACGAGCAGCTAACAGTGTTCTGACTTGCTGGTGTGTTGGCCACTGACGAATGCACATTGTGCAGGAACACTCATTGTTCATTCTAACATGCTGTTTGTTCTTCTCCGTACAGCGTGCGGTTATTAGTGGCTTACAGTGTTTTGACCTTCGAGAAAGTCTGTGGTATTTCCAGAACACACTTCCATTCCGATGCGCTCCATTCTCGTTACATCCTCTCCAAAGCCCCCTCTGTGAAGGCCGAGCCACACAAAAAAAATCACAGACGTGAGCAGCGTCCACAGGAGAAGCCCCTGGAGAGCAGCGTGGCGTCCCGACCGCCAACAATGCGATGCAGCTAGCGGCCGTCGCCGCGCGGTTGACAAACCAGGGTCGACGCGTTTTGACAATCAACGTGAGACGGATTGGATTTTGATGAACGTTCATTTGTGAAAACCCACACGAGAAAAACAGAACTGTGTACGCACACACGCCTGCCGAGTGAAGCCGGGGCGCTCTCTCTCTCTCTCTCTCTCTCTCTCTCTCTCGCTCTAATTCACTCCCACTCGCGTTCATTTGAGGCTCCTGCGGTTAATGAAGACAAATGTCAAGCCTGGTTTTAAATATTTATCTCACCGCGTCGCGGCTAACAATAGATGTGGTGAAGCTGCCGAAGACATCGGGCGACGCTTGCACGCGTGGACACCCGTCGCGATGCACAAAGAAACGCGCGCACACACACACACACACACACACAGGCATCGTTTAGCTCACACACAGACACACACTGATGTACGGAGGAGCACAGCCGTGCACAGAGACACGGGTACAAACACACGTGGACATTCATGTTTGTACATGCAAGGCACACGCTTCAACCCACACACTTACAAACGTTTGTAGTTGTAAAGCCCGCATTTGCACGCACATAGAGACACGTGCCCGAGCACACACACAAACACACACACACACGCACACATACTCACATATCTCCTTCATCTGAGTTAAGCCTTCCAAAAACAATCACTCAAAGAGAGAGATACAGCTAGAGAGAGACAGAGAGAATAAGAGAGACAGAGACAGAGGGATTGAGCCAAACGAGTGGTACAAAGGGGTTGGCTCCTTGTTAAAACCATCATGTATTTAACACAGGGAATAACAACAGCTAACGTAGACAAAGATATTCATGAGGAGGGAAAATGATTCTTCCTAATGGATCATTTATGGGTAGTGGTCCCTCTCAAGGGAGAAAAAAATGATGATTACATACACATGTCTATGGAAAATAAATCACAAAAGAGAGAGAGAACATGTAACTGATAATGTAAGAAAAGAGAGAGACAAAGATATAGTTTATTAAATATTCAATCTTCCTCTACCACCTCTGTAAAACACACACACACACACACACACACAGACACACACACACACACACACACACACACACACACAACTATCCTCACTGTTCTCACGCTGCATCACACTCTCGTTGACACATTAATTTGCCATATTAAGGACATTCACCAGCGAGTGGATTCCATGAAATTAACATTAATCTAATTTCTAAAGATATTGGCTGAGCCAGCTAGGTTAATAGGTTAACAATCCTCGTAGCCACTTTTTGATGCCACAGACAGCTTTACTACTGTAATATTTTCACTCAACCCCCCTATGCAATGGTTGAAGACTGTCATTAGTTAATTGCCAGACGGCAACAATATTTTCTTGCACACACTTCTTATTAGATTATGCTAGTGCTGAGCTAATGAACAGCGTTATAAATTACATCCTCTTTTTCGTGCTAGCAATGGATGATTTGTCGCTAGACTTTAATGACTTTAACTCGTGAAATCAAAGCTGTTGATTATCCTTGATTATAGCTTCACTAGCGTCAGTATGAATATGCACAAATATGCACAATGTGTTGATGCAGCATGGACACAATGTGACTCCTGTATATTTTCAACTTTATCACTTCTTTATTTTTGTTCCCAAACCTTGTTTTAATTATTATTCAAAACGTCCTCCCACCCAGAAGGTCTCATTTGGTTTTAAGATATATTGCTCTTTCTCACAACATTTTTGGGAAAGTTTTGATTAAGAGGCATGAGGTGTCTCAGGAAAAAGCATAAATTTGACTAGTGGACCAGTGTAGCCATTTGAGATTATGTCAGTGAGAGAGGACTGTTTACATTAACCTGACTAAAACACTACGGACAGACTTGCAGGCTCCCCTCAACTCCAAATGGACAAAACAACAACACACAATTAGAAGTTTAATTTCCCCCTGTTTGGCCATAAAACTAGAGAGGATCCGGAACAGACGGCAAACGGGGTCATCCATTAGTTAAAATCCATTTAATTAACCCAATTACACATATTGTTTTCCTTAGTCTGGCTAGCAAGCTGTGGACGACTCAAGTTTGAGGGGCTACTGCTGCAAAGGGAGGAGGAAGAGGATCAATGGCCCATCCAGAAGAGGCACTCAACCTTCTCTGAAAACAGATAACGGCGCTTGCTAACTAACTAACGTTTAGCATTATCAGCGCTTCTCAGCCATTTGTTCCGGGAAGTCAGCCATTCGATGTGAGCGTGGAGAAACCTTTTCTTACATGCGTGCGACATGACTATGTTTGACCTTTGAGATGAAGCTAATGGCGAATAGGCTTAGAACGCCCTGTGTCATGCTGAGTGGAAGAAGTTTGATCTTGTCGATGTACACAGGAGGATCCATTTCAAGCGGTTCAACACTCTCCATGTCCTCCACATGGTAGCCATTATGTGAATGGAAAGGGCTCGTTCTTCAATATGTTCTCACTGAAGGACAATCACTTGTTAATTCCGGCAGTCATTAAAGAATACAGAAGCGCTTAAAATGCCACGAGAAGTCGAGTGGCCTTTGTGTGGACGGGATGAGAAATGTGAATTGCTCGATATGAATTGGAGATGAAATGGAGCAATTATTCATATTTGTAACATATTCATAGGTAGGAGACCAGGTAACGCACAACGCCCTTCACCAAGCAACACACAGTGCATGAATACTGGCATGGACACAACAAACAGACACACACACACACACACACACAGGCGTGTGCCCCTGCAGATCGGAAGAATGTCCCTCTGTTGTACTTCTGTTCCCTATCTGCTTCCCTCTCTATCTCCCTCTGTCTCTCTCCAGCTTTCATCCCCCCCCCCCCCCCCCCCCCCCCCCTCAGACCTGTCGACGCAGATCATCATGATAATAATCATTATCATCTTCATCACCGTCATCATCGTCGGCAGATCAAACTGAGCAGCACCGCCACTGCAATGTCAACGCACACTAACCAACTGCGTTGTGATTGGCCCGTGAGCCTCGTTACCGCACACTAACCGACTGCGTTGTGATTGGCCGGTGAGCCTCGTTACCGTACACTAACCGACTGCGTTGTGATTGGCCCGTGAGCCTCGTTACCGCACACTGACCAACTGCGTTGTGATTGGCCCGTGAGCCTCGTTACCGCACACTAACCAACTGCGTTGTGATTGGCCCGTGAGGCTCGTTACCGCACACTAACCAACTGCGTTGTGATTGGCCCGTGAGCCTCGTTACCGCACACTAACCAACTGCGTTGTGATTGGCCCGTGAGCCTCGTTACCGCACACTAACCAACTGCGTTGTGATTGGCCCGTGAGCCTCGTTACCACATGCTAACCAACTGCGTTGTGATTGGCCCGTGAGCCTCGTTACCGCACACTAACCAACTGCGTTGTGATTGGCCCGTGAGCCTCGTTTACCGCACACTAACCAACTGCGTTGTGATTGGCCCGTGAGCCTCGTTACCGCACACTAACCGACTGCGTTGTGATTGGCCCGTGAGCCTCGTTCGCGGACCACGTGGAGGCAGGCCCCGGTGAGCAGCCCCAAGTGACAGCCACCCAGAGAGGGCCGGTAAGTCCAGAGAAAGCGCCGGCAATACAATATCTATTCTATTCTGGTGCTGATTGTTCCTCCAGGAATTTGAGAGCGTAACAATTCAATTCACACCACATCGACCGATCCCTGTGAAATCAGCTCAAGCGTGCAAAGACGGCCGTTTCCTGTAAAAATAGGCACAGCCGTTATTAATCGTTGCACTTTACCGCCGGTCTGACAAATCATTGCACTTCCACATGTCGAAAAAGCTATTCTGACTAATTTGCTTCCTTCTTTATGAATGTTGCATTTGCACCGTGTGCGTGCTTGTGTGTGTGTGCGTGCTTGTGTGTGTGTGTGTGTGAGTGATTGAGACACAGCATTCAGACATTCAGCATTCAGAGGGAGTTTCAGCTGAGAGGATGGATTTTGGGGCCACAGAATCCACCCTCAGTACCCCACTACTGAGGTGAAACATTAGCCCAGCACACACACACACACACACACACACACACACACACACACACACACACACACACACACACACACACACACGGACAAAGACAAACACACACAAACCCCAACATACGGACACATACACAAACGCCAATGCACATAAGAATACACACACACACACACACACACACACACACACACACACACACACACACACACACACACACGCACACACACACACACACAGCATTGAACATCTAATGAACTTGTTATGTGTCCAGTTATAAATAGTGTGTGTATGATGATGAATAGCTAGTGATTACGGCGCGAGGGGTGAAATAATTAAAGTTTGGTACACTGAGATTAGGGGAGCCACCGAGTTGTAGCGCTGAATATTAGGGCTTACTCTGCAGTATTCACCGGAGGGACATTAACCAGGGAGCTCTGCATGACCTCCGTCACGCCGAGGAAAATACCCGCAGTGGGAAACAGCTATATGCACAAGCATGCATGGCAGAGCCATGCAGAGTGCAGACGGAGATATACGGCACACACAAAGATGCTTTCAGGCTGCACCAGCAGCGTCAATCGATAAGGCATGCATTCATCTTCCACGTCATCCATCCCTCCCTGATTCTCTCCGGGCTGTCAGGGCATCCATCAGCCCAGCTATCTGATCGCCGGGCCGCCGCTGGTCCATCCGTCCGGCCCGTCTTCAGCAGCCAGGTGACACGGAGTATGGTCCAGCTGTTGCAATCTCTCTCGTCCTCCCTCTTCTGTGTACCAGCATTAGGTTGGGTTAGGTTAGGACAGCAGCTGTCATGAGCCATTGGTGTGTCACGCTTTGTGGGTCTCCGGTGTGTTCCGTGTGTGTGTGTGTGTGTGTAGGAACAACAAACTCCTCCTTCTCCCAATCTTCACAGCAATCTCTCTCTTTATCTCTCTCTCATCCACCCCTCTCTCTCTTTCTCTTTCTCTCTCTCTCTCTCTCTCTCTCTCTCTCTCTCTCTCTCTCTCTCTCTCTCTCTCTCTCTCTCTCTCTCTCTCTCTCTCTCTCTCTCTCTCTCTCTCTCTCTCTCTCTCTCTCTTGTTCCGCATGACAGGTGCCTCTGATTGGGTGTTGATGAAAAAAAAAAAAAAGAGGACAAAACACCGTTTCCCAGAGCGCACTGCAGCCGGCTGCCCATCCATGCGGCCAGGCGGGGCTGTGCGCGGGCAGCGTGTGATTCTGAGTCCGGGGCCGGTCTGAAGACGTCAGGCCCGGCCGTGTCATGCTCCGCGGAGCCGCACACGACCGGGCGCCGGCCGCCGGCAGAGACGGGCGAGCATCGACCCTGTGTGTCTCAGGATGTGTTCCTTCTTGGCCATCTGTGCACGCGTTTAAGTGTGTGTGTGTGTGTGTGTGTGTGTCTGTGTGTGTGTGTTTTCTCTCCCACTTTGTCAAAGTCAACTTTCCTCTGGCCTTGCTCAAGCGTTTTCTCTCCTGTGTACTTTTCAGCTTAGCGTTCTCGCTAAGCTTCAGGGGAATCGGAATATTTCCATTTTTGCGGCATTTCCACGCCGAGGTGTTTAACTTGGAAGGAGGACAAGGAGGGAAGGAAACTAAATAGAAAAAAAATAGATGAAAATAGAAGCAATAGTTGATGCCCAGCATGGGTGGAAGCAGTCGTCATGGATGAGGCATCCAAAAGACCAAAGAAGCCTACAGAGCCCCCTCGCTATTATAAATATTGTGCATTAAAATGAAGTCAAGTGTGCAAGTAAGACGTGAATGTTAACTTCTAAATTACATTAGCAGCCATCAAACATCGTTCTGGGGGCGGACTCTAACAGGGAAATCGAATCAACAGTCGATTTGGTGAGAGGGTGTGTTGTCCTTTTAGTGATTCATCAAACGTTTTCAAAATTAGTTTTTTTTTGTTCTGTTGCTTGGACAGAACTGCACGCTAGAAATAATGCATTCCGAGAAAGCGTGGGAAGAAGGTAGACTAGAATGACGGTGGTGTTATCTGGAAGCATCACCCTTCAGGTGCAACACAGCCTGGAACATTCCAACAGGTTCACATACAAGCTACACCGCAGACTGGGCTCTACAGCGTTTGATACGGTGAGTCCATTTGGCTTGCGGGTGGTGTGTGTTTTTGATATGAAGAATACTGATAACGTCTAGCCACCCTCAGCTGAACTAGCAATAACAATGAAGACAATAAGACAATAGATTTATAAATGATGAGGCCGGGTGTGCTGGGAACATCATGCCCATAATGATACCATAACCAAAAGGTGTGTGTGTGTGTGTGTGTGTGTGTGTGTGTGTGTGTGTGTTAGACGAACAAATCTTCGGCGGGGGAGATGCGAGGCCTGGGTGACGACAGGGTTGAGGAAGGTGGGTAATAGGGAGGAGAGGATTTGGGAGGAAGGAGGAAGGAACATCCAGGTTTCTGTCTTTAATCATAATCACAGCAAAGTGACAGTTTGTTGGCCTGGTGCAGTCGCGAGCCAGACTAGGCTAACCAAAGAGCCCATCTGGTCCCCATATCGTCCCCACAATAGACCACTAATCTGAATAAATGGGGCCCCCCCCTAACTTCATTCACTTTTGTAATGGCTTCACCCATCACGCACTTCGAGGAAGAAATGAAGAAAATGAAAAGGGAGGAAAGTAGGAAAGTTCATTTTCACTGTTGCACTCGGAGAGAGGGACAGGGCGGGCTCGGTCGGGGACAACTGGGTACGGCAACCAGAGAGAACAATGCATCATTTTAGCCTCTGCAGACCGAAGGGGGCCTAATTTAGCATAGGTTGTCTGTTTCAGCAGTCAGTCGGTCAATGTATGCATTTTCTGTTAGCATTCCACTGGTAGACAACCACACGGCAACTATTTGCGGAAAAGCAAATAATGTGTTTGATTGACCCTAAACTTGTGACACATAATATAATCCTACTGTATGTCATAAACCTTAAATAAGCCAAATGCAAATAAAACCAGCTATGTTCACACACACACACACACACACACACAAAGATACAGAAACTTAATTGAACAAAGGGTTTGATGATTAATATGCTCTAGGCAAACAACATTAAAGATAGGGAAGGAAATCAGTCAAATTAAACATTTACTGTAGCTTCATCGCTGTTAAAAGTATATGAAGAAGCTCTTGTTTGCAGATTAATTGTGAAAGAACTACTGTGGGGACTGGTGTCTCCACCTGGGACAATACAAGCATTCGACAGATGAACTGTAGTACATTAAAATATGGGAATGTTTTTTGTATTTCCAGTTAAAAAAAAAAGATCTGCTAAGGAAATGTGTCTAGCATAAACTGTTGACACATGAGATGTGACTCATGTAGGGGTTTTACAAAATATTTTTTGTCTCATATATGTCTTGGCCAATAGGAATGACAGAAGTCTTGTGGGAAGTTTTTTTTTTCTTTGAAAGCACAATGTTGACATGAACCTCTGAAGTTAATTCGTTCATTTGTCATAAAAATCGCCATGCAAAATACCCTGAAAAAATAATAGGAGAAAATGTTTACGCCTACACTAAGGACTTCAAAGAGAAGAAAACGAGAATAACAATCTAATTTCCATCCGTGAAATATAGGCGTATAAACATCCCTTTGCGTGTCCAAGCCCCGACACAACTCAAAGCCCCACTAGACAGGAAGTTCAAATTGGGTCATCTCCCTCCTCTGCCCAGGCCATCTCTGTAGTCCCCGCGGTAACAACAAAATGGTTTCCCGACAACGACAGATCACTTCCATTTCCCCCCCCCCCCCCCCCCCGAAACATTTGCTTGCACAAATGTAAGATGGTCCAAACTGGGTGATCTAATCGTCTCCGAAACAAAGTCTATTAAACTCTCCATGAAGAAAGACATGAAGAGGTAACAAACAAACCCAAGTAAGCCGGAGATATTACACCTGCTCCATCGGGGAGATAGAACAGGACACAGCCTGTAGTCTCTACCAGAGGCCTTGCTTCTTCTTTACTCACGTCTATGTATGGTCAATGTTACATTTACATTGTGGTGCAATAATTGTAATTATGAAATGTAATAATGTATTGGTATTATTATATCGTCATGATTTTTCAGAAGGGGCTTTAACAATGTGACGTACCTGATCCCGTGGGATATGAGGGTCAGGGCCAGTTGTTGCACATGCGTAATGCTCACATTGTTACAGGGAATCATTAAAAGTCTTGACGTGTTGCTCAGGTAGCCATTACTTTTGAGTCTAGCCACCACCACTGGCCACATGCAGAGCACAGATGTAGCGAAGGACAGACAGAAGGACAGATATGGATTTGACGGTTCAAGGCCCTGCAATTTCTCGTCTTAATGTCTCAGGTTTGAAGGGTGTTGGGGGGGGGGGGGGCACAAAGTTCAAGAGCAGCCTGCCATCTTGTCAGAGAGAGCCATTAGGAGAGTGTGAATAAAGGTTGGCCTTGGGCATCCCCCGGGTGACCAGCCTTCAGCCTCTTTGATGGAACTGGAGATTTGACTTTTTTCTTCCTTCCCTTCAATCACACATTCATGTGATTTTTTATATTTATGCAAAATATCAAAATTGGAGATAATCTTAAAGTACAATACTGTTATATGGCTCATACATAGCAGTAGTTTACATAGTGTACAACTATATTTTGTTATTTGTTATTATAGGCTGCTTTTATCCTACAGATATTGCAGAAAAAAATGTTGACTTGACTCAAGTGAGACTCGAGTCGCACATTTGAGGACTTGAAACTTGTTTGACCAACATTTGTCGACTTCAAGTGGAAGATATCTAAATCTAGTCCACAGAGGACAGGGTTCGAACGAAGAAGCTTTCGGCCGGTAGTCAGACACCTTAACCGCCCACACCATCCTCCTCTTGGCCATTGTTTTAGTCTAATTGTTCTTACTGTTGAGATCAAGAACATCTAGAACCTGCTGAATGTCTGCATCCTTCTCTACCCTCAGGAAGTTCAAAAGGTCCACCAATCTGTGTTGATGTCCTTCAAAAGCCAATGAGCTTGATGTGACTTTATGAGGACGTATGATCTATTCCCAGCTGGGCATTACCATATTACATTACTATATAATTATTTCAGAAATAAAACAAAGAAAGTAAGTTGTTACTTTCTTTGTTTATGTCTATGTCTATGTTATAATACAAGCACACATAATCAAGCGCAAACTTACACTCCAACAAAGTAGGACTTTTCAAAGCAACGAAATTGGAAAATTAGCTAATAGCTCAAGACGTGCGCACACAATCCCTAGAAACAGTCGTCCAACGCTCACCGTGAAATACAAAAGCAGGATTGTATTGTTGTTTCACAACAAACCAAAACAATTAGCAAATTAGAAAAAAAAAAAAAAGTCCTCGCGAGCTATAGCGCACGCAAACGCGGCAAATAAAAAACCCAGCGGCACGCCACTCCACCATATCATAAAAGCACACAGCGAGTTCCCCGGCGTCAGGAATTCCCACAAATTAGCATCGTAAAAAAAAAAAAAAAAAAAAAAAACAATCATTTGTCGCACTCACCGTACTCGGTGTCGTAAAAGATGATGAACTTCTGCCAGCGCAGCTCTTCCACCAGGGTTAGCATGACGTCGTTGAGCCGCACCGGCGGCCGGGCGGACAGCGTGTAGCGCTGGCCCCCCGGGCTGGGGTTGAGGTGGCAGGCGGTGCGCGGCGAGCCGTCGTCGTTGCGCTGCACGTAGAGGTGCGGGATGTGCATGGCGTCCGTCAGGGACTGGAGGGCGCTGGCCGCCGCGCAGCCCGTGGACGTCACCAGCGCCAGGATGCCCTGGTTCATCAGCTCGCAGGCTGGCCACGGAGAGAGAGAGAGAGAGAGAGAGAGAGAGAGAGAGAGAGAGAGAGAGAGAGAGAGAGAGAGAGAGAGAGAGAGAGAGAGAGAGAGAGAGAGAGAGAGAGAGAGAGTGAGAGAGAGAGAGAGAGAGAGAGAGAGAGAGAGAGACATTGTGTTTAGTACGTGGTTTGGCGATATTGACGTATGTTTCCCATGCAGATAGATCCTTTTGACTTAAGACCTTACGCATCGAAGGTCAAACAGAGATGTCACTCATGACAGCAATTAATCCTTTTATATTGACTTTATATGACTTCAATGAGTCATTTTAGTCAAAGGCTTTTATGATCTATAGATCATAAAAAATCATGGATTGAATTGGTCCATTTTATGATCTCAACCATTGACAATGGTTGAGAAATATAAACGTCATTGTGCTTTTATCTTGAAAAAAAGGCAGCACCCCCGTTCACTTGTATTTGTGTCCAGGCTAGCCCTGCGGTGTTGATGTAATGGAGCAGCTGGTCAACGCAGTCACTGTGGCATCTAAGCACATTAGTCAATGGACTGAACTACTATTACCAGCCATGATGAGCCAAGATAAGTGAATGAAACACTAATGAACACTAAAGTAGCGCAGCCATTATTGAGCCACACCTGTGTTTGTCCCATGGTGATGTCCATCTAAAAGCCCTCTGAATGATAAATACATAAAACAATGAGACAACAACGCAATTCGATAGACTGCATGTTATTTAAACTAAACGTGTTGTTTTTCATGCCAATACAGCCCTTTGAATTGAATTCAACTGGACTGCATGTAACAAAAGTTGATTGAACTGAACCAGATTGTGAGACCGACAAACAGCAGGGCTGGGGACATTGGAAAAAGGAGAAAAATAGGAGAAAGAGAAAATAGTAGATTTTTGTTTAGAAAAAGATGCCGTGCTTTGTTATAGCAGATGTAAGTTTCCCATGCCGATAAAGCTGTTTGAATTCGAAAGAGGACTGATTTGAGAAACAGACATCTTCAGGGGTGATAGGCCTACAAGGAAATGAGAGTACATGTTCTGTTTGTTTCTGTCCGTATCTGCTGCACACCTGGGCAATTTCATTTGTATTGCATGCCAATATTTGCTTACAATTAAACAGTGTTTTTTCTTATTGCCTTTGGCGGGAAAACAATTAAGATTGAATTAAGGCATTAATAACTTTGCCAGAGCCATTCAATGAAGCCGGATTGACAAAACAAAGACAATCACAATCGTGTTAAATACTATGCAAATTGAACATGGATTATGGTGCTTATTGGATTCATTTGGCTCTTTTCAACTTGACATCCAAGCCATCTTATTAGTAGAAACACTTAACTTTCAGTGGTGATAAGACGTTTTTCAATTAACTCCATGAATGAATATCATTGGAGAAAGCCAGTTTGTTAAAGGTGGTGTGTGAAGAGCAGACTGGCATCTAGCGGAACGGACTTAGAAATAAAGACAACATAAAATGCATTCTGTTAGCTTAGCATGAGCCCCTTTATACCTAGTGGCTCCTCTTCCACGGAGGCCGCCTCCTTCCCACACACACACACACTGTGGCGTTAGAACCAGTGATCTCAACCCTCCAGAGCTTAACCCTCTCTTGGACGCGGAGTTCAACTGCACCACTGCACAGCAGATGGCGTTGCGACTGGAAGCGTCTGAGAAGCCCGACCCTCCCTCGCACGGCCCGCCAACCGCCCACCGAGACGAGCCGACGCTTCCTTCTTTCACCAAAATATGTGCTTTAGAGGATTCAATTATAATGGTGTTTGACTTTTGAAGCGAATGGAAGTTTGTTGACCGGGGAGGTTACGATAAGTAGGTGTGCATACATCCATGTTTTGGAGATGTTAGTTTTAGAGATAGTTTCCTTGTCCCCGTCTTTTGGAGAAAGTTGGTATCCAAAAAACGAAACTGTTATGTTATCGAAAGCAACCTACATTCACAGTACACTGGGTAAGTAAACACTGGCTTGTAGCCCTGACTGCTACCAACATGAATGATGATGCGATGTTATATTGATGATATGACAGGATGATTATCGGTTGATGGATGTAGTAAGAGGACAGAGTGAGAAACGTAAACTCGACTCAGTTCTCACATACAATCACAAATACTTGGTTAAATTGGTTAAAGTGATTCATTCCCAACGGGGGGAGGGGGGATTCAGTCTGTTGTAAATGTGCAACCTCACCACTAGTTGCTGCTCAATGCTACACACTGGACCTTTAAGATCTGCTGCTGTGTTACGTTAATGGGTGCTAATTGTCATGGCTTAGAGGGGGCTAAGTAGCCTGGCCGGCCTTCAACTAAAAATGATTATTTTATTGTAGAGTGTGCGGGATTTGTCCTCGCTGATTGCCCAGACCGGCCGGCCAATAGACGGAGCACTCAGGGAGGGTGGCGTTGTTCCTTGTTGTTATACGTTGTAATACAGGAGAGCTATAAAGCAGGCAGGGTGACACTCTCTGATCATTGAAACTTTTTTTTCGTAAAATTGCTTGACAAGAATCCTCTCTCAACCACATATTCACAAATGCAACATGTCATGAAATTATAATCTGTGATTTAACACAGACCCCATTGATATAGCCCCACACATGGCCATTCCTTCATCTAAAGCACAGATGGTTTGGTACATATGACATATGAACAGGTATTTTCCATTAGAGCATTTGTTTCTGTTTTTGTGGTTTTGATAAGGATAGCACAACAGCAGAGGGAGCATTTCCAGATCCTGAAACAACAGTGGGCTAACTTAACAATAAAATATGCTCAATTACTGGCTGCTAAAATGTGAACTATATGTAGAGTAAAATCCATGCAAAAGACATGTTTTTTTATTTATTAGTGCACGGGGCAAACGCACCGAGCACTGGCCCTACAGCAAAGCTGTGGAGCCAGTGCTCGGGGCGAAGCCCCGAGCACTATTGTTCTCCTGTGGATTTTTTCTTATTATTCCTCTTCCTCGCTTTTTTTGATTCGCTACTAGTCCTACAACTCGAAGAGTTGTAGGACAAATTATATATCAAAATGTGCGTCTTCATCGGGATCGGTGTGCTATTCGATTTCTTAAAATAATATTAATTTTTCATGAAGTTATTTGCAAAAAACTGTGAATATTTTCCCATAGAGAATGCATGGGAGGAGGTCAAAAAATAAATACTTTTACTACTGCCTACGGCTGTCTGCTGCTCCTGCATACTTTCACCTAGAGACTCCATTTCAACTTTAAACAGTAGACAAAAGTCTTGTGTATTTTATGTATATTTCCATGTTTTGATAGGTCATATACTTTTTGATCAATCACTGTTCAATGACCATGATCATTTTTGGAAAAATGATGAGATTACAATGGGTGTGTATTGCATGCCCTTATTAGGGTTACAGTGTAGCTAGAGTGGAGAGGGCCCCGCAAAAATGAAAAAAATAATGTCTTTCCACGCTGCTCCTGGCCACAGTTTACAATGTACACACGTGATTTTTTCCAACTTTGTAGACATAGGTGTTCTGTCTCTCACAATGTGTTTAAAAAATCGGAGAGATTTACAGAATTCGAATTAGCAGCCTCTAAGTGCGGCCAGTTGGTGTCTTCTCCTCATTGACTCCAATACAAATATTTTCAGAGAAAAGCAGAACGGACCCCTGTTTTAAACTTGCGAGTGTCTCCGAAATATTTACTCTAGAAACATTTTAGAAACACCAAATCGTTCGGGAAGTCCTAACGGCGATGGTGGTCTTGCTGTTTTTCTGGTAGGAGCTGCCGTTTTGTCAGAATAAGCCCAAATGTGAGACCAGTGCCGAGGCAGAAAATGGCTGTTTTCCTCTATTCCTCTCCTCCTCGTCTCTGTCGTCATCGCGCGCGTGTGTGGGTCTAACTGTCAATTTAAATAATAACATTGTATCGATCGCGCGCAGCACCTGTACACACACACACACACACACACACACACACACACACACACACACACACACACACACACACACACACACCGCTGCTGCTGGGAGAACTGGTTGTAGACGCGATGTCCTGGCTATGATCACGCACAGAGCTCTAATACTTTTCATTGGATAATGCGATTCAGATAGGTGCAGTTCAGCCGTGTCTACCTGCTGAATGTAACCGCTGTGAAACTATCGGGAAATAACGATTCATTTCGCTGATTAACGGCTTTATCGAGACCGGCGCTCGCTCTCTGTTATTGTACGTCTCTCTACCAAAGTGCTCTATCTCTCTCCGTCTCTCTCTCGTCATCGGACACAAATCAAATTAAATGTGAATGTAAAGTAAACCTAACACTAACCCTAACCTCAACGTCTCTGTATACATTGTGCGTGCTTGCGTGTGTGGGTGCTTGCAAAACTGTCATTTTAATTCATAACATTGAGTGACACACACACACACACACACGACCGCAGCAGTTGATTCGTTGATAAATAAACTGTGAGATAGCGAGTCTTCGTTGCCATGGTTACCATCTAGCGTCTCTCTCGTCATCGGACACAAATCAAATTAAATGTTTAATGGTTTAATGGTTTCTATTTTGTGTAAATTAGGTTAATGCTTTTGTGTTTTCTTGTATTATCAGTTCAAGTTGTTGTACTTGCCTGAGGAAATCGTGGATAGTAGCGTGTTTTGTAACGTGTTGGGGGAGTGTTTCCCAGAATGCATTGCGACATTCTGGCATTCTGTTTCATTACATGTTATTGCTATTAGATAGGGTTTGGAGGCGAATGTTCAGGACATGTTGGGTTCCTTACATTTCACTGTTTCATGACGTTCAGTTTGTTGACTGCTGTTTTTGGGATCAGCACCATTACTCAAACGGCTGTGACTCTGATACAGGTTCACACTCCGGTATTGTCACCCGTGCACTATCAAAATTTCCCTCGAGGGAATTTTTGAACTCTAGTTATTATTATTTTCTTGTATCTTTTTTTTTGTAGAATGTCAACAGATATAAAGCTTTGTACACTGTACACAGTTGGTCTTGAGACAGAAAGACAAAGAAAACAAAAAAAAACAAAAGAAAACAAAAAACAGAACAAACCCAAGAAGTAAACAAGAAATAAACAAGGGTCTGTATGTATCAGAGAACCAGGGGGGTTACAATATCAATGATGCTTTTACTTGAAATCCATTCTATACGGGTTGACAAAATCCTTTCCAGCTTTTGTCAAACACAGCTGTCCTGAGTCTCAACGCAAGATATCGTGCATCACATTACACCAGTCTGCTAATGTGGGCAAGCCTTGATTTAACCATTTTTTCGTGATGGCTTTTTTGCTAGCAGCCAACATTATTCTAAACATGTACACTTTAGAAGAGCCAAGACACTGTTGTGGCATATTACCTAAGTACAGGACCTGAAAGCAAAAGTCAATCTTGATCTTTAAAACTTCCTAACTCCATACTGTCACTGACCAGTAGTGGCTAATCCCAGAGCAAGCCCAAAACACATGATAGTGATTTGCTCTCTCAGTCCCACAGTCTCTCCAGCATGCATTCTGCCTCACCCTCACAAAATTTCCCTCACTTTCCAGCTTTTCTTCAATGCAGGACGTATTCACCCACTCAGCTCTCGGAGTTCCTAATATAGCTTAGAAATTGTTTTGAGACCTGAATGAGTTCTATATGCTGAAATAAAAGCTCTTAGTCCCAGATACTGATTTTACCAACTCTTCTTTACCACAACATTTTATTAATGTGATGTAGCAGCTGTAAGAACCGATAGAAATCCTGGCTAGTCAAGCCGTATTACTCCCTCAGGTCTTGAAAGCTTTTAAGAGAGGACTTCTCAAAATTTCAAATAAAATACTCAGACCCTGCCATGCTTTGAAGTTAGCGTCCAGCCTGTTTGGACTAAGGCCTGAATCATAGGCCACCCATCGAATCAGCAAGTAGGGCTACTAGAGCCCTGCGGATTTGACCACGGTGAACCACGTTTTGAGCAAAATATCTAGCCATGGGTTGGGTTTTTCACTCAGGTGGGGTTTCAATGCACTATCTCCAATAACAGCCTGAACCAGGACCTTCCCTGAGTATTGGCATTCAATGGACGTCCATATTGCTGAGTAGTCAGGGTTACAAATATTTACCAAGGGCTTGATCTGAGCTGCCTGGTAATGCGTTTTAAGGGAGGTGAGAGGCAGACCTTTGTCCCTTGACACTTGAAGTGTTTTTTTTTTATCTGACACTTGGCTTCTTTCCCTGCCACAGGAATCTTGAAATCCACTTGTCCCAATCTACAAATTTCTTATCTGGAACCTAGTGTCTGAAATAAACACAGCAACCTTGGGATAATTTTCCGTTTAACTACCTCAACACGTTGGACCAGTCCCAGGGAGGGCAGCAGGCCCCACCTGGCCGGAGCTTTTATCATGTTGGAAAGCAGTGGGTCATAGCTTTCCGAGGCTAGTCTAGTTCCTTTAGGTCCTTTAATACACATGGCTTTTGCCATGTGTAATAAAACATGTTTTTATATATACAGGGAAACCTCCGTACTCGAACGCTTCGAACGCGTCGAACAAAACACTTCTCAAACAAAAATGTTGACGACTTCCGTCCCAGAACTCAAACAAATGTCGTAACTGGTCTGCTGTGGTGAGGTGGGGACGCCCAGCATCAGTCCACTGTGGTGAGGCGGGGACGCCCAGCACCAGTCCACTGTGGTGAGGCGGGGACGCCCAGCATCACTCCACTGTGGTGAGGCGGGGACGCCCAGCATCAGTCCACTGTGGTGAGGCGGGGACGCCCAGCATCAGTCCACTGTGGTGAGGCGGGGACGCCCAGCATCAGTCCACTGTGGTGAGGCGGGGACGCCCAGCATCAGTCCACTGTGGTGAGGCGGGGAGGCCCAGCATCGGTCCACTGTGGTGAGGCGGGGAGGCCCAGCATCAGTCAGCTGTGTGTATATTTATGTACAAATGTTAGAACTGGTCCGCTGTGGTGAGGTGGGGACACCCAGCATCAGTCCACTGTGGTGAGGCGGGGACAGCGAGGTGAGCATCAGTCTGCTGTGAAGTCTGTACAAAGTAGACGCTCCGACGGCCTGTGTTCTGTGATCATTATTTGCTATTCTTTGCCTCTTTTTCAATTTGATCATAGTGTATAGCTGAGCCCTCCATCACGCCTCCGTAGAAGGGAAGTAGTGCTGGGGCTCAGAAAAAGCAGGAAATAGTGCAGACAACGATCGAGTTGAAGAAGGAAATCATCTGGAAGAATGAACACGGGATGTGTGTCTGATATCGCTTCCCTTTATAGAATAAAGTAATGATAAAGATGTTATTGCTCTTTTCTTACTGTTTATCCGGGTTAAATGTAAAATTTTATACATACAATACTATGTGTGAAGGTCTAAATAAACAATTATCTGGGACTCTGTAACGGATGAATCTCTTTACATTCATTCTTGTTTCACTTTTTGAACAATTTACAACTCCAACAGCCTTTTGGGCTGAATAAAATTTGAGTACAGAGGTGTCACTGTATTGATATAATAAATGTGTTATTTATAGGGATATACTGCACATAGTTAGTTTTTTTGTTCGCAATGCCACTTTTCACCCTGCGCAGTACACACGGCCCACGTGTGTACACAGAGACACAGGCCGTACATGTTCCTGTTCAGCTCTGAGCAATCACGTCCAATATTCAAGTACTTCCTGGTGCCATAGAAAATAGTAGCTGGGCGACAGATGAACACAGGTAATACAAAACCTGTTATGTGTTATGAAACAGCGTTCTACGACGACGGCAACAACAAGAACTGCAAGACAGATCCCTGCACGGTTGATGGGGTCTGTTGATACCGCCTGTCCTTTGTAAACCGTATGGACAAAAGCCAACCCTTATCTAATCTCTCCACTAGATTATGAGCCTCCGTGCCTCAATGCACCTCAGTGCTTGCCACCCCCCCCCCCCCCCCCCAACTCCTCCCCCCCACCCCCCTAAACCTTTCCCTGGCTACCATTTCTATTGCCACAAAAACAAAAACAAATCACAGAGACTGTTCATTTTGTCAGCGTATTAACAAAAATGTAAACATATTCCTAGAATGCACCATGGATTGTAAAACAGGTTCCTCGAAATCCTGATGTCCCATCTGAGTTCCAGCTAGGATACCTCTAATGTTACAATTACAAAGACAATCTATAATAAAATGTGACAGTAACTGTTTTCCATGGATATGGAGCTAATGTAAGTGGCCTATATCATTGAAATACTGATAATGACATCAATAAACAAAATAGGGTAAATAATTTCAAACAGAAGCTGAATTTTTTGAAGATTCTGTTTTGAAGATAGCAATACGCACCATTTCAACTACGTAGTTTGTGGCTTCAAACTTTCCGGACATACCTGTAATCAGTGCTGATCGATACTGATTTCAAAAACGTTATCAATATAATTGCAACCTTTTCTCATCTTATCTTGGAATCGCCATCTTAATTGTAAACAATACCCTTTAGTTGTATAGCTCAACAAACTAAATATATTTTCCAAAACTATCGAGGAACCGCAACACTTGAAACTACTCAAAGCTGTCATAGACGATGACATAATTTTGGAAGCAACTACCGCCTTACAGTCCAGTCCAGTACAGGCCACCAAGCCTTCCCCACGCTGCGGACGGGGAGTGTGGTGGTGGTGGTGATGGTGGTGGTGGTGTTGGTGGGGGGATATTCAGATGGTTGCAATCTGCAACCTCACAGCTAGATGCCACTAAATCCTACACACCGCAGCTTTAATGAAAAAGCAACGGCCGTGAATCTGGACGCGTCCCGGAGGAGCATGGAGGTGGTCAGGCATTGAGCCCCAAAGGACACAGGGAGGCTGCAGACGTCGGGGTCGTACCCACGTACCTTTCAGCATCTTAAGTGCTTTGGATGTTTTTTTGCACATGTTTTTTCTGCTATTACAGTGATTCAGGGGAAAAAAATCCCCACTTCGAAGCATTTTGAGGATAAGGAGATTTTTTTTTTTTTTGGCAAACACATCTAAGCTACCGAAAGAAAAACAATTGGTTGCAATGCGTTTTTATTTTTTCCTTGTGGCATTTAACACATTTAGCCACACTATGAAAAACAACCCAAATAAGCTAAAGGAGCCCTCATAAAACTAAATTGTCATTTACTGCGACACTAGTGACCAATTAGCAGAATATCAAATGAGGGTAATGACCGCAAATAAAATCCACAGAGTAAGAAACAAACAGCAAACAAAAAAAAACTTTTCAAGTGGTGGTTGAGCTAATCGCTAGGTACTAGGGAGCTCCGTAAGAGGGGGGGGGGATTTGGGCTGCAGCGTGGCTCACTTGAGTTATGGCTCCTCTGTGAGTCATAGTTATGAGTGTGCTAAATGATGCCTGCTTAGTGTTTAGTTAAAGGGACTCCCTCTGCATTCTAATGGTACTCTTTAGTCTGTGACACAGAGTAGAGGGGTTAAGACAGAAAAACAAACATTAGACAGCCGTGAGTAATATCACGCTCTCTGAAAGTGTGGTAGACATGAGTGGGGGTGGGTGGGTGGGTGGGTTGGGGGGGGGGAGGTCTCATAGCCAAAGGGAACCGGGTTTGATCCCTTACGTCTGCTGTAGGCGTCGTTGAGCCAGACGTTCTGACCCCTGGATGCTCTCCATCCGCGTGACTGCGGTATAATGAGTTGCTCTGGACAGAAGGGCCTGCTAAGTAACTAAATGCTAGAATTGAACGATGAAAGCTTTCTTGTTTGTTGGCTCCATTACCCAGCCCTTTCCCCACGCAATTCATTTAAAGATTTAAGTCATTTTAAACCAAGGTTCATTTTGTTTTACCCACCAAATTTAAAAGCTCTGTATTTACTGAAATGCACAATGTTCGTTGAGGGCCAGCTAGTGTGGCATAGGGACACTACAATCCCCACAGTGATGCACTCTGTTGTATCATGCTGTTGGTTTTTAATGATGTCCAAAACACATCATTTGTTGGCAGCTATGTATCAACATTCCATTGCCAATAACCGAAAAGACTGAACATGTTCTGAAAACAAATCTTCGTATTCTCCCCTCACCCTTTCATTCAACCAGCCTCCTGGTCAGCCTTTCATTCCCCAGCACCCCCTGAGTTCCTCACCGCCACCGTTCCCCCCCCCCCCCCCCCCCCCCCCCCCCCCCCGAAACAAAGACAAGGAAATTAGATTTGTTCGTTGTGTCACGCGACCACGGGCCGCGGCAGCGCAGATAATCGATAGGCAGTGGAAACAGACAGACCAGCGTGACAGAACACAGAGATTAGCGCTGCTATGCATGGCTTTATTGAGCACAATCAGCGGCACCAGACAAAGACGAGTGACAAGAGGAAGGGATTATTTACCCTCTTCCTGGCCACGTGGTGCCGGGGGTCTTTTGTCCCGTCCCTCCCCAGACCCCCGCCATCAGTCCGGCCCCTGGCAGGCGAGATGTACGCAGCGATTCCAACGCAGCACACGTCAGTGCTTATTGAAGGGTCTCTATTGTTACCAACAGGCATACTAGTGACCTCACAAGCGGGAGAGTTCAGCCAGATGTTTGACCGATGGATCGGCCCCATCGGCCCGCCCGGCGGATTGATCTGTATCCATCCCACATCTGGCTGGGACACTCTAATCCTACGCCTGTGTGTTG
The DNA here is from genome assembly GCA_036785325.1 of Urophycis tenuis. Taxonomy (NCBI): domain Eukaryota; kingdom Metazoa; phylum Chordata; class Actinopteri; order Gadiformes; family Phycidae; genus Urophycis; species Urophycis tenuis. Next base: position 93,125 of record JAXIVH010000365.1, on the reverse strand, counting down.
GCTCTGAACTATTGTGTTGCTGGGAAAACAAAAGAAGGATTCCTCTTGTTATCTTGCTATTAATCTGCTCTCCCTCTCCTCCCATTGTGCTGTCCCCCGTTCTGTTCGGGCTCCATGGACATTTTTCACTCTAGGCCAGTGGGTCTTAATTTCTCTCATGGTTAATTAAACTATCTATCTCTGTAGGTCTCTACCCCCATTAGCTATTCCCCCCCCCCCGCCACCCCTCACACCGCTGGGGCTGCTACCAAGAACCTTCACTTTAAAAAATGAAGGAAATAAATAACCCATTTAGGAGTGTGGTGGAGAAGGAGGGGAAATACAATAGCCTGCTTAGCCAATCATGCTAGGGAAATGCAATAGCCTGTTTAACTTAACACTCTGGATAGTGCAATAGCATGTTTGGTCAGTCATGCTAGGAAATGTAATACCTTGATTGGCTAATCATGCTAGAAAATGCAATTGCCTGCCTTTACTTATAATGTTAAACCATAGGTGGTTGAGCTAATTACGCTGTCAAATACTATAGGCTGTTTGGCTAATCAGGTTAGGAAACACAATAGTTTGCCTATGACTATGCTATATAACACAAACAATAAATTGCTTTGTGATGATGTTAAAATGTAATAATGTTTTCACTCAATGGCCCCATGGACTGCTGAACTATGTCTGAGCATATGTAAGTCAATGTGGATGTGTGGATTAATGTGTGTGTGTTTGTGTAATGCCACCATTGACTGAACTCACTGAAAGAAGGAATTTTAATGTATGAGAGAATGATATATGCAACAGTGTCCAATGTTTCGAAAATGACTACTTAACAGATTACACCATTAGTCTGTGCAAGATGTGTATTTGCACCTATTCTCACAGCGTTCTACACATTATTTAAATCAATGTATGAATCTGTCATCTGTCCAAGCCAATGAACAGTATTTTCAAACATTGCACCATACTGGTGGATGAAGCATTTGTTCAATTCCTACTGCGTACCAGAGTCATTTCTATGGAAATATGTTCATTTAATGTAGGCTACTTGCAATATTTGACATTACGGAGGCGTTTCTGTTTAATATTGTTATGAGGCTGATTAAAGCTAAATAATGTATTAGCAAGAAAGAAAATGTGTCTGCTAATAAAGATTAATTCAATAATTATAATAATGTGTGGTGTATAGAGGTGTGTCCTAATGCTTGCGTGTGGGGTCGTTTTGTATCGGCTTTGTGTGTGAAACTGATTCATGTGTGTGTGTTTGCAGGTGTGTAGGAATGCATCACTGCATGTGTGTGTGTGTGTGTGATTGAGAGAGCGACTAATGATGTATTAGTGAGTGGTTGATCCTTCCCTCCGACTGGAGGCCCAGCCCTCATCCATCACAGCAGACCAGCTCAGGGACGCTCTCATCACTCATCCACTCTGCGGCGTCACACACTGTCTCAGCACCAACACACACCGGTGGCTCACACGCCATCACGACACACACGCTCTCACACACGACAAGGAATTACACTCGCAACCATCGCAAGAGCAATACACAATTATTAGTATTAGTTTTCTCTCATTTTGCATTCTGGTAAAAAGTAGCCCTTCACATCATCCCATTCAATGTCTCTTGAGAAAGCTCTGAATACAATCAATATTAAAACCATTCAAAACCAATTTAGAGTGGATTAGAGTGGTTTTCTCATTGATTACATGAAGAGCTTTTTCAAGATAGGCACAATAAAGCTAGTTTTTTTTTTTCCTCCAAACATTCTAACGCATGTTTGATTATCCAAAGGCTGAAATGTAATGTTTAGCCCTAGCAGACAATCAACCAAATGTACCACACTGTGTCCCTCCCCCCTGCTGCGTTGGAACGCTGCAGTGTGTGAACACAGAGCGCTTACTGTCAGGAAGGTATAGAGGACGTCGTGGATCCTGAACCCTTTGGGTTGACTGCTGATAGTCATTTGATTTATTTCGCTCAATCTCTGCAGCTCGTCATTATTCAATTATTTCACGACAAAGTTGGCGCCACACTTTGACGCTCAGCGTAGCTCCAGGGTAAGACCGGCCCGGACCGCACAACACAACACACAGCACTCAGAACCGGGGAACAAACAAACAACGTCCAGGTTCTGGACTGAAGGCAGCTGCCATCGTCTGTACAGAGAGTCTGGTCTGGCACAACATCCACGGTTGTGTGTGCCACACCTGTGTATGTGTTGTTCATTATTTTGCAGATGATGGAATAATGTAAACTGACAGAATTGAGTGCAAGCCAGCGATAGTTGATTATGAGTAAATGTGAGGCTAAAAGGAGTTAAATTGACAAAAGCACACTGTTATGTTAAATTACCGCCTTCTGCTTATCTGCCTGTGTCTACACAGCAAAACCAAAAGATTACTGCACATGTTGAGGTGTACTTTCACTTGTTTCATCTCTCTCTCTCTCTCTCTCTCCTCTCTCTCTCTCTCTCTCTCTCGACGTACTCTCACTCTTATTTTTGTAGCCTTGTTTTCAGGGCACTTGTCATCCATCTGTTTGCTAACTGATGGTGCACACTGCCAACACGTGTGCACAGGAAAAAAAAAAAAAAAAAAAAACACCTCTTCACAATCATCTGATCATCTGGGCCACTTGAAACCGCATCGACTCAAAAGAAACAGTTGGTGTGTGTGTGTGTGTGTGTGTATGACATGTGTGTGTGTGTTTTAAGTTTGCGCATCAGGCACCTTAAGACTCTGAGGTCCTCAGCACGGTCCTCAGAAGACGGGCGGAGGACATTAGCTTTGACACCTCAGCCGCCAGCCAGGGAAGATAATTTGCAAATGTGTTGTTAACGGGAGGATGCCGCTGGCCGGCGTCCACATGATCCGCCGTACGCTGTGTTTTCTGCTGGCGTCACCAGGTGCCAGCGTGCAGCCAGCGCTGCAGGACGTGCTGCTCATCCACAGGGTGCTTTAATACGGGAACACGCCACCTTTCATTATGGCTGCTTCTAATCCGCTGGCGAGCAGCGACCAAAAAAAAAAGCTAAACATTGCAAGTCTTCTCGGATTTACTGGGGTTTAAATTTGACTGTTGCCGGAACATTTTATTGAGTAACACAAAATAACATATTAACCCTATTCGATAATACTAGAATAAAAAAAAATTACAGTGACTGAAACGCAACGGAAGTCTGTTGATACAATACAATGAAAATCACAGCACATGGACACAGCTAATTAGAGAAAACAGGCCATGCAAGAACATGGAAGAAGAGCAGGAACAACACCCTGTGGAGATAAGGACCCCGGTGAGGGAGATGACTGCAATATACTCAGTGTTACTGGGGATCTGACCTATGGATCGCATATTAATAATTACAGCAGCAGCACTGGGCTTGAGGTCACTCTCTCTCTCTCTCGCTCTCCCCCCCGTCTCTCTCTCTCTCTCTCTCTCTCTCTCTCTCTCCCCCTCTCTATCTCTCTCCCCCCGTCTCTCTCTCTCTCTCTCTCTCTCACTCTCTCCCTCCCCATACATTTCTCTCTCACTTGCGCACTCCATCTTGGTATTTCTACTTCCCTCACTCGCTGTTTATCTTCCTCTCTGAAACTATCTATTTCTTGCTCTCTCTCTCTCTCTCTCTCTCTCCTCTCTCTCTCTCTCTCTCTCTCTCTCTCTCTCTCTCTCTCTCATACACACACACACACAGACACACTATATTTCTATTCATCACCCCCTCTCTCAACTAACTCTCTCTTTATTTAAATTAATATTTCTATCTTTAAATTACTTTTGCCTTCTCTGATGTATCTCTCTAATTCACTCCCTCTCTGATCTATCTATATACCTCCCTCCCTCCCTCCCTCCCTCCCTCCCTCCCTGCCTGGGAGAGGGGAGGAAGAGAGCAGAGATACTATCTCCCTCCTCTGGTCTCTCCCACAGGAGCGCTAACCTCACCCCAGGTGGCTCCTGTCAGCCC
>JAXIVH010000365.1:75529-85529 GCA_036785325.1 Urophycis tenuis | reverse complement strand
GAGGCACCACCACATCCAGCCCCCCATCCATCACCTCCCCCAGGGAGAGAGCACCACCACATCCAGCCCACATCCATCACATCCCTCAGGGAGAGAGCACCACCACATCCAGCCCCACATCCATCACCTCCCCCAGGGAGAGAGCACCTCCACATCCAGCCCCACATCCATCACCTCCCCCAGGGAGAGAGCACCACCACATCCAGCCCCACATCCATCACCTCCCCCAGGGAGAGAGCACCACCACATCCAGCCCCACATTCCCTCCCTCACTCCTCTATATAGACCTCCCTCCAGCCTAGAGAGAGAGCACTCCCCCTCTATATAGACCTCCCTCCAGCCCAGAGAGAGAGCACTCCCCCTCTACATAGACCTCCCTCCAGCTTAGAGAGAGAGCACTCCCCCTCTATATAGACCTCCCTCCAGCCTAGAGAGAGAGCACTCCCCCTCTATATAGACCTCCTCCAGCCCAGGGAGAGCACTTCCCCTCTATATAGACCTCTCTCCCTCTTCTCTGTCATCACCATCTACTACACACACACACACACACACACACACACACACACACACACACACACACACACACACACACACACACACACACACACACATGCACCCGCACACATGCATGCACACACGCATGCACACACATACACCACACGCACACACATGCACACAGACACACACACACACACACACACACACACACACACACACACACACACACACACACCTTGACCTTGGGGGGGTGTTCCCACTCAGCACTAATGTGGCTAAGATAGTGGCTTCCAATGGACGGAGGGAAAATGGAATTGAAACGTTGAGTTGAATTTAGTCCGGCTTACACAGAGAGAGAGAGAGAGAGAGAGAGAGAGAGAGAGAGAGAGGAGAGGAGAGAGAGAGAGAGAGAGAAGAGAGAGAGAGAGAGAGAGAGAGAGAGAGAGAGAGAGGGGAGGCACATGGTAGGTAATGGTGAGTAGAAGAGGAAGGGAGGAAGACATGAAGACAGGAGGGGGAGGAGGGTTAAGAAAACATTTGAATGCAGGGGATGAGAGAGGGAATGAGAAGAAGGATGGAGTGACAGAGAGGGGGAGGGTCGGTTAGGCCAGGAGAGGAAGGAGAGGAGGAGAGAGGATGATACATGAGGAGATGATGGACAAGGGAACACAGGAGGGGGAGCTGGGAGGAAGGAGGAAGGAAGAGGATGAGGAGGAGATATAGGAGGATGGGAGGCAAGGAGATGAGGAAATAACAGAGGGATGAAGTGCCAAAGGAGAGAGAGAGAGAGAGAGAAGAGAGAGATGAGAGAGAGAGAGAGAGAGAGAGAGAGAGAGAGAGAGAGAGAGAGAGAGAGGTAGAGAGAGAGAGAGAGAGAGAGAGAGAGAGAGAGAGAGAGAGAGAGAGAGAGAGAGAGAGAGAGAGAGAGAGAGTGAGAGAGAGGTAGAGAGAGAGAGAGAGAGAGAGAGAGAGAGAGAGAGAGAGAGAGGACGCCCCTGAGCCCCCCCAACACAGCAGCGACTACACACAGTGCAGTACAAAGCATCAGTGGTGGGTGGACTTCCCACACTGACACCATACAGTATGAATAAGACATGCAGTGGCTGGAGGCTGCTCTGTGCTGGGGTCTGGGATGCTTCCTTACTGTTGTAACACTGAACGACTGCACAGCCTCAGTGTAGATAAAGAGATGCATCTGCATATACTTCATCTTCTACCATTTGAAGAGAGGGCATTACAATAATAAGTATCATTGAATTTGGGTGAGGAAAGAACAAAAAGCATGTTTACAGTTTTTTGGTATTCAGATAAGATGTAAAATGCTGCCGCTGGAGAGGCTCCTGTTGAATACACTTTAGGAGGGTGGAATGCATTCAAGATGAAACAGTGAACTCTGTTTACTGATGTGTTATACCCTTATCGAATGTTTTTAGTGGCCAAATTGACCCGAAGTGACTTCAATTTGATTTGTTTTTTTAAAAGAACTGAGACCCACATTAATAATAATGTGCATAACTAGATTAGGAATCACTTATTCATTTGACAGACCTTTGAATAACAGTGAGATGGAAAATGACATCGAGCCAAAGAATGGACTTTCACTTTCATTAACTTTTACTTTAACTCTATTTCTTGAGTTGGGGGCCAGGCAGGAATACAAGATGACATTCCAATTCAAGTTGGGTTTTAGCTCAGTTTTCAGTATATATATATATATATATTTTTTTTTTTTTTTTTTGTCAGAACATTGAACCTTTAGGGGGCTTAGTCTCCAGATGACAAGCTTCAGATCAAGCAGACAGCTGTATGGCTTTTAAGAGCAGTTCTTCTGACTCAGGGGTGGCAGAGAAAGCAACTCCAACAGTGTCTAAACACAGAGCTCATCCAACATGCTGTCAAAACAAACGTTTTGTTACAGCTTTGTTACCCACAGAAAATGACAGGTCCCTAAAATAAAATGGCTTCTAACCTCGCTTTGATTTGTTTTCAGGAATGTGTTGCTTTCTTGTTTTTTTATGTATTCATGTCATTTTTGTTGTTGCTCCATTTGTTTGTTTTCAATGTATTTCGTTATCTACATTGCTTCTTTGTTGTTGCTGTGGTTGACTCAATTATCTCGTTCAAATCCTCAAAATGTGAATTCTCCATCACCAACACCCACCCTAACCCTAAATGAACCCCACATTGTGATTCCTTTTGTCTAGTTTCTGCACATCTCGTACTGCTCTGAGCCTCAATGTGTGCTCACTATTGTGTTGTGTTCTTTTCCACATGTGTTACTTCCACCATTCATCTAATTTGTCCTGTAGAAACAACAAAGCCCTCACTGGTAACACGTCTTCCCTTTGAGACGCGGGCCGCACGGATCGATGGACTTCACGCCCACACCGGAGCCCCAGAGCATCAGCTGTCCTCCATGAGGACACACCCCCCCCGTCCACAGGTCCCCGCCCTCCATGAGGACACACCCCCCTGCCCACAGGTCCTGCCCTCCATGAGGACACACCCCCCTGCCTACAGGTCCTGCCCTCCATGAGGACACCCCACCCCTGCCCACAGGTCCCCGCCCTCCATGAGGACAACACCCCCCTGCCCACAGGTTCTGCCCTCCATGAGGACACATCCCCCGCCCCCCCCCCCCCCCCCCCCCCATCCACAGGTCCTGCCCTCCATGAGGACACGCCGCCCCCCCGTCAAAAGGTCCTGCCCTCCATGAGGACACGCACGCCCCCCCCCCGTCAAAAGGTCCTGCCCTCCATGAGGACACATCCCCCCCCCCCCATCCACAGGTCCTGCCCTCCATGAGGGACACACCCCCCAGTCCACAAGTCCTGCCCTCCATGAGGACACACCCCCCCCGTCCACAGGTCCCGCCCTCCCCGGTGTGAATCCCCGCCGGGGTTCCTGGCTCTCCGGGTTCAGTTCATCATCTGTTTCCATTGTGGGCGCCGGCGTCAGCGTGGATGTATGGATCACAGGGAGTCATCATCTATCAGTATTTATATCCTCTCGGCCGCGCTGCCACCCACCATGATTAAAAAACGCTCAGAGCCAAAATGCACACACATACACGCAAATATACACACGTGTACACACACACATGTGCAAATATACACGTATATATATACACACACGTGCATATATATACACACACGTGCAAACCCTAACCCTACACACGTATATACACACACATGTGCAAATATTGCACACGTATATATACACACACACAATGGGCAAACCTCCACAGACAACCAATTACATGGCTGCAAGCAAAATATATATATATATATGCACACAACGTACATGTGGATGTGTGCATGAATGTGCGGCAGAGCCCTAAACCTGAGTGAAAACAGTTTATTACACACACGCGAGCGTGTGTGAATATAAAGCCCCCGCGACCTATCATTCATCTCCGCGGTTATTGAATCTCCATATTGACCCGGGGGCCCTACACAGAGCACCACCATCCATGGCCCCAAGATATAATTACCTCACTTCACAGTGCCCCGCTGCATTATGGGTAACAAACACTCACCACCGCCACCGTATACAAAACGGACCACGGACGGAAACCCCTGAGACACCATATGTATATATATATATATATATAAAATAATGGAGCGCTATAGGCTACAAACCGTGATAGCATTAGCCAAATTAGAGCTCAATAACCACACTGACACTGGTCACAGTGGGCTGGACCCTCCGCCCCGTCGATGTGTGGGGTCTGAGTTAATAATGTGCCAACGCTCACACCTGTTGGCCCATCGGGGCTGCTGACCATTCAATCTCATTCAGTCCATGACATGACATTTCAATAGACAATATCGAAGAAGAGGCAAAAGAAGAAGAAGAAGAAGAAGAAGAAGAAGAAGAAGAAGAATTACTCTTTTGATCCCGTGAGGGAAATTTGGTCTCTGCATTTTTTAACCCAAACGTGAATTAGTGAAAACACTCATCACACAGTGATGGTGAGGCACACAGTGAGGTGAAGCACACTAATCCCGAGGCAGTGAGCTGCCAACAGCGGCGCTCGGGGAGCAGTGAGGGGTTAGGTGCCTTGCTCACAGGCACTTCAGCCATTCGTACTGGTCGGGGTTCAAACCGGCAACCCTCCGGTTACAAGTCCGAAGCCCTAACCCCTAACCAGTAGGCCGCGGCTGCCCCTTAGTGAATATGAATAAATATGTAAATATGATATCACAAGGAGCCCTCAGACAATAGAGCTTATACAAGATCATCAGTTAATATACAAATAAGACAATGTAAGGCGCACCAATGCGTATTCCAGCAAACACATGCGTCCATATTCCATCCAGCAAAGCAGCTGCTCTTCAGGTGTGACTCCTTCAGCATCTCATTCTCAACTCCCTTCAGCAAACAGGAGTTGTTCCTTAAAGCCGTCGCTACACAGTGACATACTGGAGGCCGTTTAAATACATCGGACCGTGAGAAAGCAGTGGATTAGAGCATGACAAAGACACAATTAGCGCGCGGGTCTTAAATACTTATGAGCTGTAATCCGCGCCGTGCGGAGACGGAGCAGCACGGAGCGCCGGTGCTGAGGGTACAAACAGTACACAGGATGACCCGGGGAGCCCGCCGACTGGAACGCCGCGTGCAACAACAGTCGATTAGATATTCAAAATCTGAGTCAGAATGCGTTTTTATTGCCGCTCGCACATATTAAGAATTTGATGTGGTATGCCGGCGCAATAATATAAAATGATGGAGTCCCGGGAAGAAAGATTGGACTGTTATTTGTTTCAATTATTTCTGGATTCGGAGGAGATGGGGGTGGGGGGGGTGGGGGTGTGGGGGGGGGTGGGTTGTGGGGGGGGGGTGTAGGTGGGGCTCGGCGATCATATGAAAAGACTCCGAGTGTTGAGTTGTAACTCCTCTGCAGTAATTCTCTCAGGTTCCTGGGGCCCCGCCCCCTCTCAGCCCCCCCCCCCTGCCTCCTGATGGAGCTCCTCACAGGAACGCTGTACAAATCACACGCTCGGCCGGATGGAGGACCCAGCCTCCGGGGCTGCGGGATGAAGGGAACAATATAACTCTGGAAAAAAAATGGGCGTGTTGTGCTTGCTCTTCAACATATTCCACAACCTTAGGTCATCGTTATCGACAACGCTGCCGACAGTGTGTGTGTGTGTCTGTGTGTGCGTGTGTGTGTGTGCGGTGGTTCAGGGTGCGGTGGTTTAAAGGGGTGAAGTGTGTTTGTGTTTCCGTTGGCCTGTGGCCCCCGACAGGAGTTTACCATCCGACTGTGGGCGTGTTGATGAGATCACGCAGTAAATGCGACAGCGGGGGTCATGTCTTCTACCAAAGGGGGGGGGGGGCGACTTCACACTTCACACAAACCTGTGTTGGTGTGTTGTTATCAGAGATTGTGGACATCACGCTGTGATCACAACGTTCAACAGTATCTCTGCTGCTCCAGACTCCTGAACAAGCAGCGTTCACCCCCGGAACCGCTTTAGATGCGCTTGATTTACCGTGGGCCCTGCCGGGGCACCCGAGAGGGGAGGTGCACAGAGACCCCCCCCGTTGCACCGCTGAAGGAGAACCGAGCAAACGGAGAACAGGGCACACACCGCGGAGCACCTGAGTGGTTAGGTAGGGCCTTTCACACCCCTCCAAGTGGTCCGCACCTTCCTGAATCCAGGAGATGCACCCAAAGATGCTCAAGATTATTTCTAGATATATATATATTTTTTTTGCCATTCTGGCGTTTTCTGAAACAGCCGGCGTTGGCCTCTTCCTTGCGTCGCATGGCGTGGCCTTTAATGATGTGGAAGGGGACAGCCTCTCTCCCGTCCTCCAGCCTCCTGTTAACGGCCCGTGTTTGTCATGGGTGTGTAACGGTCACGTTGTTGTGTGTTTGCGGACGTGCGCTGCAGAAATACATCCCCCCCGGGCGTGACACCATGTTGACATTCACCCTCTCCATGTTGTTCTGTCCACCTTCCATCCCCCGTCATCTCACCTGCTGGCCACTGGCCACTTCACACAGCAATTATATAGTAGCTCCAAGTGGATACGGACACATATATATATATATATTATATATTATATATATATATATATATATATATATGTAGAGGCCGTTAAGACAGGTGAGGCAGAGGGAAAGGAATTTATTTAGATAAACAATATATTTGCACATATATATATTGTTTATCTAAATAAATTACTTTCTCTCCGTCTCACCTGCCTCCACTCCAAGCACCTCCTTCCCTCCATCTCTCTCTCTCTCTCTCTCTCTCTCTCTCTCTCTCTCTCTCTCTCTCTCTCTCTCTCTGTCTGTAATAGCCAAACAGTCAATTTAATTAGCAGTGGCCCCTGCAGCAGTGACGTATGCCAGGTAGCCTTACGGGAGCACACGCACGCACGCACGCACGCACGCACGCACGCACGCACGCACGCACGCACGCACGCACGCACGCACGCACACGCACGCACACACACACGCAGACGCACACGCCCTGTCCTAATGGAGTGGTTGGAGGTGTGAGTGTCGGCAGCAGATGGCTGATGAGGATGCTGGTGATTCAGACCCGGAACATTCTGCACTAAAATGGATGGAAAAAAACACAACTCTCTAACCCCCCCCCACCCCGCCAGGACCATTAACATGCCCCTTTAGCAAGGCACTTGACCCTCCATTTGCACAGGTTTGAGCTTTTCTGTTTGTGTGTGGGACTGTGTGTGTGTGTGTTTGTGTGTTTGTGTGTGTGTGTGTGTGTGTGTGTGTGTGTGTGTGTGTGTGTGTGTGTGTGTGTGTGTGTGTGTGTGTGTGTGTGTGTGTGTGTGTGTGTGATGTGATGTGTGTGTGTGTGTGTGTGTGTGTGTGTGTGTGTGTGTGTGATGTGTGTGTGTGTGTGTGTGTGTGTGTGTGTGTGTGTGTGTGTGTGTGTGTGTGTGTGTGTGTGTGTGTGTGTGTGTGTGTGTGTGTGTGTTTAGAACTACTGGGCTGCTCCTGCACCTTACAAAACCACCCCTCTCTCTCTGACAGCTGTTGGTGATTAAAAATTAAAATCTCAGCAGGGCACGCTTTTTTGACCGCCTGCCTTGAAAAGTTGATGTTGATTCCGACAAAAACTAAAGTTGAAGAAATTCTACCGGAAACTTTCACTAGCCGCGAGTCAGCTAGTTTTAAACACACACACACACACACACACACACAGGCATACACACGCACACACACACACACACACACACACAATCACACAACCGCACACATGCACTCGTACCCGTGCACACACACACACACACACACACACGCAACTGCACGCATACACTCGTACCCGCAAGCACAAACACACCAAACACACGCACACACACACACACACACGAGTACGCAACCGCACACAGGCACTCGTACCCGCGCACACAGACACACAGACACACAGACACACATGCGCACCGCGCTGCAAGAACGTTGGTCGACTAGCAAGTAACCTGACACACTACACTGTAGGAGACAAAAGAAACATCTTCCTATTCTCACTCCTGGTGGGAGGAGGATGGACGCAGGCCCCGCTGAAGGAGTGCAGCGTTGTGTCTGTTCTGTAATGAATCGGAATATGAGAATGAGACGTGGCGTTTTGGAAAATGGGTCGATGTAAGAAAAAACAACAACAACAACAACAACAACAACAACAACACCATCTCAACCTTGCGTCGGGTCCCAGAGGGGACCGCTCCTGTTGCTGCGATGCGGCAGCGGGACCGGGTCCAAGGGAAAACGATAGCGTCCTCCGACATTCTGGAAGCTTCCCCTCCCACCTTCCCCCCGCCCACAACATGTCTGCCGAGCCGCACTCGGCTGGACGGCCATGAACGTTGCCCGCGGTTTCATTCTTTGTAGGCGTTTACATTTCAAAATAAAGGCTCTTCTCTGTTCTCGGCCACGATTCCCTGCGTGCAGAAACAGCACACACACACACACACACGTACAGTGTGTGTATATTTATGTAAGCACTTCATCGACAATTTCGACGGAGGCATCTTAGCACAAAAGATGGCCGACCTTCTACGGCTCCTTAATCACATCCACTCACGCGTAGTGAATCACTCGCGGGCGCAAAAATAGTGCATTACCCATCACCCCCAGCGCGCCGCCCGCCAGAGAGACACCGCAGACCGCTGGGAACCCGGTGCCGGCCAGCACGGGATCGGGCCTTACTGCGCGCCGAGGGCGTTCCCATGAATCCAATCGACAGGCCGCCATGGCTTTTTTTTTGGGGGGGGTGGGGGGGGGGGGGGGGGGGTGGGGGGGGGGGGTGGGATGTATGGAACGCGTGAGCACATATGTGATGAACGGTGATGATGGCGGCCATTTGAAACAGATGCGACATTCATTCAACACTGCAGGGTTTTTTTTCATGGGCGCTCGTTGTGGGGGATGATATGCGTGTTTGTTGACGCAATTATGCATGCAAGTGCACGCACGCACGCGCGTGCACACACACACACACACACGACAGTGTCTTCTGCCATGAATCTCATATTCCCACTCACTGCTGTAATGTGGTGGTGTGGGGGGTGGAGGAGGGGTTATCATTTCCATAATTCAAGTGATGGAAGCGGAGAACGAGTGAAAGGTATTCTCTGCCACAGAGTCTCTCTCTGCTCCCCATCGCCACTCCTGCCAGCTTCAACAGCGCCACAGCGGAGGTAGACGCCGTGTGTCCATCCCTACCTGAGAAGCACAGGGTTCGATCCCCGGCCCCTGATCTCGCTCATGTATGTCGCTTGGCTCGACGTTGCTTTGGATCAACAGCGTGGGCTGAACAGTGCACTCCCCACGGTGGACACACATCCTCTCTTTGAGCTACATCCCCGTGTCTCCTCGCTCACATCCCTCTCATCCATCTCTTCCCTTCACCTCCTTCTCCTCAACTCCCCCCCCCCCCCCTCTTCCCTCCATTGCATCTCTCTCTCTCCCCCTCACATTTCCCTTCCACTGTCCTACCTTGCCTCAGCCTCATCTTCTTTTCTTCTCTGTCTCTCCCGCCTCCCTCTCTCTATCTCCTCCCTCCTCTGTCTCCACTCCTCATGGTTCATGATGAAGGTGCTGCGGCTCTGATACCCATTCTCTGTGTCTCAGTCTCTCACGCGGCCGCGGACGGCTGCTAAACCTAATTAACCCCCCGGCGCCCGGCGGAGTCAAAGGCACGCTCTGAGGAGACCGGCCTCAACACACAGACAACAGCTCGTCTCCTTCATCAGCGCCGAGAGAGAAAGGGTTTCGGTGAATTGTTGTTTTTTTTTGTTTCGGGACAAAATCATTCATTAACGTTTATTTTACTTTTTTTCAATTTCATTTGTTGCATTTGTTGTTTTTTTTGTTTTCTTTTATTTTACCACCATTCAGATGTTGGATTTCCCTTGGTTTGAGGTCGGTGTTTGAGTGTAATAGTGTGTGAATGTCTGGCCATGAGGAGCACCTGAGAACCTTCACACTGCGCTCACATCGGCCCAGAAATGGCAG
>JAXIVH010000365.1:60529-70529 GCA_036785325.1 Urophycis tenuis | reverse complement strand
CCTCATTTGATTTTATCTCAGACACACCATATGGTCATCACCACAGCAGCTAGTATCCACCAAATCAACACACACACACACACACACACCTAAGTTGGTAATAGTCTCAACAGACACTTAGACACAAACAAACTGGCAGACTATAAGACATACAGACTGACAGACAGACAGATAGACAAAAAGATGAAATGTTTGACTGACAGAGTGACAGACGGAGCCATCAACTGCTCACTAAAGCTGTAAACACAACTTCTGCAACAAACAAACCAATAACGTTCAAACTCACAGTGAGCACCAAGAATATAAAATGATGATGGCTTTGCTAAGAGGGACTCAGTACACACAGTAGGATCGTGGTATGGATCGGCGTCATCAGCGCAAGTACCTAAAAGCACTCGAATAGATTGTAATCCATGACAAACGACGTGTTTCAGCGCGTTAACTTGGATATTAACCTATCGACATGTGCTGGGAACGAACGTTACCGCGTCGGATTGTAATCGAAGGATCCGCTGCACAAAGTGCTCAGCTGGTAAAACGTGGACAAAGCATCATCCATCCTCAGTACTACTTCCATAAACGAGCCGTGAGCCAATATCAACCACAGGCGCTATTAGGATGTGTGTCGGCTTTTACAGCCTACATAGCGCACCATTATAAACCATGATAATGCCGTGACTCGACTTGGACTGTCCTATCGACTGTGTTTACCTTGCTCTGCTACCGATAGAGTTACTTATCTCAAACAGAGGAGATACGTTATCATTGCAGAGCTTGCGGCTAAACGCTTAAATGCTAAGAGTTGAATGGAGACGAGGACTGCTGGAAACCCAACAGAGGAGTTATTCTTTTGAGGAGCTGCTGATGTCTCTTACCTTCAGCACCGGGGGGGAAGGGAAGCAGCCAGGACGACGGTAGAGGGACCACCGGGCAGAGAGAGAGAGAGAGAGAGAAGACAGAAAAATAGGTTAGAATGATGTAATATAGGATTGTTCTTAAGATTTGATTTAGCAAATGCGTATGATTTACTTATGATTAGCGAGCAACTTGAGAGGAGGCAAACACACACACACACACACACACACACACACACACACACACACACACACACAAACACACATACACACACACACACACACACACACACACACACACACACACACGCACACAAGCACACACATTTAATTGCTTGAAAGCCTCTTCAAACTTGTCTCCTCACACACCTCTTCCAAGGCGACTTCTCTATTTCATTCACTTTCCCGTTCATCCATTCATCCACTCACACATTAATTCCCTGTACAATATGTCCAAAACAACACATAGTCTTCTAGTGTGTAGAGGTGTGTATTTGTCATGCTCCATCCGCAACACAATGAGCCGCTTAAGTTGTCCAAACATCAATTGAAAGACGAAGAGAATCACAGAGAGCCAGTTATTATGATTCGGCGGCAGCTGCTGACCTCGAAGAACCGACAAAAAACACCAGCGAGCTAGCTAGCTAGCTACCTGGTTAGCTCACAATCCAATCCACACCACTGTTGACAAAACAAGTAAATAACACCTCCAAATAAAAACAAAAACCTGCAGTGATCCAAACAAAAGGCATGTTGTGGGTGTTTTTTGCGCTGGCGGTAATGATGTGGAAACAGCAGCTGTGTGTTGGGGTTCTGGTCAGACCCTGGTCACGTGGCCAGCGTGTGTGGACCTCAGCACCGGGCCGGCTGGAGGGAGAGAGGCCGCCCCACAATGAGGGGTGAGGGGGCTTCATGAACGGCACACGGCCACAGGAAGTGGGCTGACACACGGGCAGCCGGAGGGCGGACTGTCGGCCCACCGTGCCCGGAGAGGAGAGTAAGACCTCTATAGAGAGTTTTATATATATATATATATATATACAGAGAGACCCTGGGAGAGGAAGTCACAAAGAGAAATATGGATAATGTAAGGCAAGGTAAGTAAAGAAATAAAGAGAGAGAGAGAGAGAGAGAGAGAGAGAGAGAGAGAGAGAGAGAGAGAGAGAGAGAGAGAGAGAGAGAGAATTACATATTGAGAGGCAGGGAGAGAAAGTCACAGAAAGACAACTTATAGACAAAAAGAGTTGTGGGATGAGGAAATGTGGAAAGAGAGTAGGAGAGCAATAAATGAGAGCCACAGATGTATACAGAACGACAGACAGACAAAGCAAAGAGAGAGAGAGAGAGAGAGAGAGAGGGCATGTCAAGCCGAATACAAAGGATGCTAGAGTTAGAGTAGGAGGAGGCAGAAGAAAATAAAAACCATACCTTCACCTTTCTCTAACCTACAAACCTTAATCTTCATCTCTCTCTCTCTCTTTCTCTTGCACACACTCTGTCCCACTCCGTCATCTCTTTCTCTCTCTCTCTCTCTCTCTCTCTCGCTCTCGCTCTCTCTCTCTCTCTCTCTCTCTCTCACTCCGTCATCTCTTTCTTTCTCTCTCTCCCTCTGGCTCTTCCACCCACTGCCTCTCACCCACACACTGCTCAATCTTGGACACACACACACACACACACACACATGTTCCTCTCACACTCTGTTTCTTTCTCAAATGCACACCCACCAGTACACACAAACACAAATGATGAACGTATTTGGTGTAGCGCTTTTCAAAAGACTAGCATGGATGCATGGATATCATGTGGAATAAAGGAGAGTTGAAATAGGGACAGAAAAGAAGGAACGACAGAAAGACACACACACACACGCACGCACACACACACACACACACACACACACACACACACACACACACACACACACACACACACACACACACAGACACACACACACACACACACACACACACACACACACACACATACACACACACACACACACACACACACACACACACACACACACACACATATGCAGCCTCAGGTTAGGGCTGAATATAGGAGCAATAACTATCATGAAGATGTTCCCACACCTCAGAGCTGTCAATCATTACTTCACACACACACACACACACACACACACACACACACACACACACACACACACACACACACACACACACTCAAGCAGATTCAGAAATAAACCAAAACACCCACACACACAAACACGTAACGGAAATACTGCAATATTGAGTTGTTTACGTACACACACACCACACACACCACACGCACACACAAACACACACACACACACACACACACACACACCACACGCACACACACACACACACACTGAATATGGTGGCTGTCAATCAAGGCACTCCTCAGTAGCCCCATCAGTAAACATCAGCTCATGTCTTCAAACACACACTCTGCCTGCAGTGTGCCCCCCACCCCACCTGGGCCAAGCCCCCCTGGGATAGGAGGCTGTGTGTGTGTGTGTGTGTGTGTGTGTGTGTGTGTGTGTGTGTGTGTGTGTGTGTGTGTGTGTGTGTGTGTCTCTGTGTGTGTGTGTGTGTGTGTGTGTGTGTGTGTGTGTGTGTGTGTGTGTGTGTGTGTGTGTGTGCATACACAACAGTGCACATGCACATGAAGATGGACATGGGGGTAGAAGTCATGTGGATCTATGAAACAAGGACAAGTATAGAGGACGCAAGGAAGTAGGTCGAGGATAGAAGTCTCAGAGGCGTAGGAAACAAGCACCATTGGTGGGAAACAATGAGACTGAAAGAGCAGGGGGCAGCCTGTGAAGACAAAGACACAGGAAGTACGGAGGGGAGGGTAGGAGACAGGAGGAGAGGGTAGGACACAGGAGGAGAGGGTAGGACACGATAAGGTTCTGAAGTGACACAGGAAGTACGGAGGGGAGGGTAGGAGACAGGAGGAGAGGGTACGACACAGGAGGAGAGGGTAGGACACGATAAGTTCTGAAGTGACACAGGAAGTACGGAGGAGAGGGTAGGACACGAGAAGGTTCTGACGTGACACAGGAAGCTGTGAAGGGATGAAAGCGGAGAAATGGAAGCGAAGGAGAGGCACTTGTGACTGGTAGGGCGGACGGATGTCTGGGAGGAAGAGGGGGCCACGGAGATCCGGATAACGGAGAGAGGAGGAAGGGGGGAGGACAGTGAGGAAATAGAGGGCAGGCAGGGCACAGATGCACTGAGGCTGAGGCAGGGAGGGGGTGGGAGGGAGGGGGAAGCCATTAGAACGAGATGGAGGGAGGGAAAGAGCGAGAGAGAGAGCGACAGAGAGAGAATGCGAGGGAGAGAGATTGACAGCCCGAGAGACAAAGCGAGGGAGAGA
The DNA here is from genome assembly GCA_036785325.1 of Urophycis tenuis. NCBI lineage: Eukaryota > Metazoa > Chordata > Actinopteri > Gadiformes > Phycidae > Urophycis > Urophycis tenuis. The sequence continues at coordinate 66,309 of JAXIVH010000365.1, read as the reverse complement.
GGACGTCAGGCAGAGAGGGAGCAGCCATTGACTGACATAGGGCCCAGAAATAACCCTCTCGTATCAGTACACATGACAAGATGTACCAACCCATCCCCAACCTCCATCCACCAGCTGCTGCTGACCAGGCTGGCCAAGGGATGAAAAGTAGAGTCACCGAGAGTTGTTCAGTCAAGCTGAAGTTGGGTTAGTCAGCTAATATAGTTTAAAGTTAACAAGCCAAGCAGAAGTTGAGTTAGTCAGCTAGTTTTCCCCACCCCAGAACAGTTAACACGGATGCCATTCAAGCAGTCCAAACTCCATTGTTTTAGCTATGGTAAACAAACAGAAACCATCTGTTCCTAACTATTAGAAACTACCTATATCAGTATGAAATCACTTCAGCACCTGTTTGACACTCCTTTATACAAATCTTCAATTTGCAATCAGTCTGCAGGCCTTAAAACAGTGATAGTTTTTTATACTTTACTGAAGTAGATTTTATTTTGGGGCGGCAATAGCTCAGTGGATAGAGTGGGTGGACAGAGTGGGTCGTCCACTAACCGTAGGGTCAGCGGTTCGATCCTCTCGATCCCCCTCCTCCAACTGTCTACATGTTGAACATGTTGAAATGTATTTTGTGTAATATTTTGTATTTCAGTTTCAGACACAGTTTGAAAAAAAATATCAATGGAATCATTAAAATTTGCTTCAAGCATTTCTGATTCTGGATCCAATTCTTTGCAAGAAGGCAAATTGACAACAAATGGCACTGGCATGAAAGCTATACGTATAGGCTACAATGACAAGCAATGGTGCACTGATTCGCACTGAGTGATGTATTTTGTATTTTTTTGTCCACTGTGTAATGGTTGATTGGAAGAGCTCATACACTTGTTTGCAAGTTGTGGTGTTTGAAGGCAAAATTAGCTTTTGTTGCATTTTTTTTTAAATGTTTTGGCACGGTTAGAGCCTTTTGCAAACAAAATGTGTCATTTTGACTATGAGTGCCACTGTTTCCGCCTGTGTGTTAACTGTTTTGAAAATGTGGAGTTTGAGTTGACTGCGGCATCAAAGCAATCGAGAAAAACTATAACTAAACAAGCAAAGCATAAAAGGTCCTGTGTGTAGAATTTTGTGACATCTAGCGGAATGGACTTGACAGAAATGGAATATAGTATTCATAAGTGTGTACAATCCCATGAAAACAAGAATTGTTGTGTTTCAGTTCACTTAGTTAGAGCCCTTAATTTCTGCACAGGGAGCGGGTCCTCTTCCACAGAGGCCTCTAGGTTGCATTGACACGGTTCTATAGAAGCCCGGAAAGAACCCACGAATCTAGAGGGAACGCGTCTTTCAGAAAGTGTGTTTTGGGTTAAGAGTTGTTGGAAGGGTTGGGGTGTGTCATCACATGGCTATGACATATTGCAATTCCCTTTTAGTACCATTGTTGAGTTGTGGAGTTGACCTTTAACAAGTTGCTCAATTAACTACTAATTAGCTAAACTAGCTGAGCTACAATAAATAACTAATTATACTGTGTAAGTTAACTAGCTGAACCAAATGATGGAACAGGCTTGCTAAACCATATACAAAGTAATTACCTCAATGCAAATACCTAAAATAAACTATATAGCTAGCTAAACGCAGCCTGCACAGTGATACAGGCGAAGACAGTAACTGTGAATGCACTGAAGTGGATAATCAAACCAGTACTTCCATAATGCAGCGCATCTTTGGAAGTTGTAACGACACACACACACACGCACACACACACACACACACACACACACACACACACACACACACACACCTCAATCAAGTCAGTGTCTTTATTGGTGGGATAGATAACCAATCACACAGCTGGATGGACAATCATAACTGATGCTGACAGGGTCAGACATATTATCAACAGTGTGTGTGTTTGTGTGTGTGTGTGTGTGTGTGTGTGCGTGTGTGTGCGTGTGTGTGTGTGTGTGTGTGTGTGTGTGTGTGTGCGTGCGTGTGTGTGAAATAGAGAGCACGATACAAAGCTCCCAGCTAAAGGAGCCACCCTGTGATAATACCACTGTTGTAACATCACACCGTTGCCTCTGGGCAACTTTGCATTTTAGCTGGAGGCGCGAAACAGGAGCACGCGGTAATGCCTGGCACACCCTAGAAGAAGGATGAAGATGCAATTTACTGTTTCATTTAGACTGTGGAGGGAAACCGCTCTACCAGCACCACAAGACGCACTCACCAATTCAACAAGTCACGATTGTCAAACCCTGAACTTGGAAATTGCCATTGGAATCAATAAAGAAGTAAAGTCCAATCTCAACATACACCACAGTATAATCTGGCAAACAAATCATGACAACCGTAAGAAACTGTGGACTCTGCTGCCCAGGGTCGAAGTGGGGGAAATCTGCACAGAGTTTGGCTAATATCCTGCAGTGTCCTTCAGCTGTTGTTAAGCAACTGTTTAGCTGGCTAAACAGATGGCTGTTTAGATGGCAGAAAGAAATATTTTTCAAGAGCAAAAGAAAAAACATCTATTTTTACTCTAGTTGTTTTTTTAAATTTACTTCAGTGGGAATTGGATAATACCAAACATAATCTGCAACATATTATGTTTGGATAATACCAAACATAAATATGTACCATGTTTAAATGTAACTTCAGTGAGAAGTGTGTAACACAGTTCTTACATCAATTAAATCCTCCTGTACTATATTGTTTCAGTCTTTTTTTTTGGTAAACGCACAACATACGCAAACCCAGAACGCGGTATCGTCTCAAACGGAGGGGACCGGAACCCAAACACATCTCCGCATGTCAATCCAGGGTGTTTGGGAACGCGGGGCGTGTGACAGAACGGACCGCCGTCTGCTAACAATGTCGGAACACATTAGGCGCTACACGCGTGCCGCGTCACAACTGCTTTCTGGCCAGGTGCAGGCGTGACGGACGGCTGGGCCCTCTGGTCTGACACGCCCAGATTGAATTACAGCCCAGATACCTGTTAATCTCCCCTGAAGCTGATACGACCGGACAGTCTAATTCACCCTGCTGGTCGCCATGCCATGCACACACATTCATATACAGACATACACAAACACACACAGGCACACACACACACACACACGCACACACACGCACACGCACACACACACACACACACACACACGCACACACACGCACACGCACACACACACACACACACACACGTGCGTATGGACACAAAGAGCTGCACGTACCCCATGTCCACCATTAAGTGGTAAAACCACTCTGAAACACGGTGTCCACGCTAATTAACTTGGCTAGTCCATCAGGTACTTTGGCAGGAAGGTAATTTCAAACGCAAGGTGCCTTTTTTTTTATTGGGAAAATGTAATTGTTGGGGGGGGGGGGGGAACTGTTCTCTCGTTTTCACCGGTTTGTGAACAAAAAAGACCCCCCCCCCCCTGCACACTGCAGGGCCCTGCCAGCTTTAAGATGATTTCCTGCGTTGCTGGGCTTCTCGGTCCATCTTCAGCAGGGCCAGTGTGGGTCTGGTGATGGCGCTCATCAAGGAGAGCTTCAATGCCCTGTCAACTCTTTGATATGCTTGCACAATATGTACAATCATTTGGACATGTTTTTCATGACAGCTAATTACCACACACTGACCGTTTTCACACAGCTGTCAGCAGGTCAGAGACAAACAAGAAAGTATATATAAGTATATATATATATATATGTATGTGCTGATGAGTTATTGTTATGTATGTGCATTTGCTATTGGTGAATATAAATATAAATAATTGTCTGTATAAGGATTCTATAATTCATTAAATTAATACAATTTGCATTTTTTAATGTAGGCCTTTATTTCATCCAGGAAAGGAGCTGTTGAGTCAGCCCTCAGGTACTGAGTTAAAGGTGCAGTGAGTAGGACTACTAGCGGTGACGTTGAGTCAGCCCTCAGGTACTGAGTTAAAGGTGCAGTGAGTAGGACTATTAGCGGTGACGTGAGTCAGCCCTCAGGTACTGATTTAAAGGTGCAGTGAGTAGGACTATTAGCGGTGAGGTTGAGTCAGCCCTCAGGTACTGAGTTAAAGGTGCAGTGAGTAGGACTACTACTACTACTACTGCGGTGAGGTTGCAGATTTCAACCGACTGAATACAGCAGCACATTTTTAATACCAGTTGTGGGATTTTATTGATGACATTCTTGAATTCATTACGATCAGCATTGACTTCAGATGTGTTGAGGTATTGCAACCTGAAGTTTCTAAGGTATTAATCCCTTCATAAATAAATGCTGTACTTGTCCGTGTAAACGCCTGCCTGCGGACCGTTGTATTGTCCTCGGTGTTTGTCCTTGCATGTGCATGCGTGTGTTCCATCACTCACATACATCTTTCTCTGTGTGTGTGTGTGTGTGTGTGTGTGTGTGTGTGTGTGTGTGTGTGTGTGTGTGTTTGTGTGCGCGTGTGCGTGTGTGTGTGTGTGTGTGTGTGTGTTCTGTTTGCCGTCCAATGTGTGCTCAGCATATATGGTCGGGGGAAAAAAGGTTATTTGATCGGGCGTTCGGGTTGGTTCGACCTCCAAACTTTTTCCGACATTTCTTTTGTTGTTGTTATTGCGTATTGACCCGCACCTCTCTGAGTGGCCACGGCTGCCTCGTGGGTGCAGTGGTCCACATGATGTAATAAACACACTGGACTGACGCCAGGCTACCTTCTCTTCGGCGAGGAACATATTCAAGTATATTAAAGGGCCCCTATATTTGCCACCAGCTGTGATGCTGATGAGAAGCTGTTTTTTTTTTCCAATTTTTTTTTTAAATGGCCGATTAGTGACATCACAAGGGGACGTGTCCCACTAGGACGTATGATGGATCGATCCTAATAGTTGGTACAGTCCACAGGGTGAGCTGAGGTCATTTAAGCAACATTGTCTTTTACTTGACCAAAAGTTTGTCTTAAAACAATTAGAAAAAACAACACGAGCATTAGCTCATAGTGATTTATTGTTTGTGCTGTATTGTATTAAAGCAGTTGAGTTAAGAAACACCATTAGCAAATAGCAAGTGAGCCATTCATGGGAATACCCATAATAAAGGCACCTGCAGTGGTTCTAAGGTATTCAGGCTGGAGTAGGAGAGCATCAAAATGCAGTGTTCTGTGACCTTTTCAACACTAATAACTCGCGTGAAGAACTCACTCAACATGGCCGCTGATCTTTAGCACAGACACCAGGAGAGTGTACCGGACTGTAGGGGGTATGATGCCCACACGCTCACGGCCACACACACACAGGCATACCCGCACACACATACACACACAAGCACACACACACACACACACACTGCTGCTCACCTGTTGGTCCGAACATTAACACAATCCCACATTTGAACATCAAGTCCTTCACAGGGCCAATCATTTCACAAACGCACGCAAATGTAAGAGCCATATTTGTAAAGTGTGTGTGTGTGTGTGTCCATGTATAGCTCTGTCCGTCAGAGAGCTCCAGCTCCATCTTCTCCTCCTGACCTTTAGTTTAATTAACAACCTCCCAGCCTCCCCCCCCCCCCCCCCCCAACACACACACACACACACACTCACACCTCCGACACGGAATATCATTGCACAGCACCAGGACCGCATCGCAGTAATCTACTCTCTGAGTTTCTGTGTGTGTGTGTGTGTGTGTGTGTGTGTGTGTGTGTGTGTGTGTTTGTGTGTGTGTGTGTGTGTGTGTGTGTTTGTGTGTGTGTGTGTGTGTGTGTGTGTGTGTGTGTGTGTGTGTGTGTGTGTGTTTGTGTGTGTGTG
>JAXIVH010000365.1:38029-53029 GCA_036785325.1 Urophycis tenuis | reverse complement strand
CCTCTCGCTGCCATCATCTCTCCGGTTGGCCGTCTGCGCCTTCGCTGAAGGCCTCTCCTCTCAAAGCTCCCCGCAGCGCCGATACTGGAGGTGAAGGAAGTCCGTTCCATAGTAACACACTGTTCATCCATCAAGGAAGGTCAGAGAAGGGCGCTTATCCCATTAAGGAACGTGCTCCGAGTGGGCGTGGCCTACTGGGGCCCACGTCATCTAGCAATCACAGCAGGAGACGGGGGGGGGGGGGGGGGGGATGTCTTCATTAGCTTTTCTGTAAAGACGGTTCGGATATCCTCGCAAGCACATTACACAATACATTACTTTGCATTCATGAGGACGCTTCCCAAAGACAATGCTCCTGATCACGCAGCCGTCAGGACTTTAGAGAATGACAAATCCTAATTTGCATTACACTATGTGTAAGCTTTTTACACCCTGTATACATCAAAGTTTTTTTTAATTTGTTTTTTTTTTATGGAAACCGTTTCCAAATCTCTTTCTCATACTCCCTTGAGATCACTCTTTTCACCCCCATCCATCACAATAGACTTAATTTCCTTGTGGGATTTATTTCTAATCTGTGTGCAGCTCCATCTCTCTCTGCTCTCTCTTTGTTCTGCTGAGCATGTCCATCCTTCTCTCTCTCTCCTCTCTCATCTTTATCCTTCCTTCTTTCTTTCTTTCCTTTGTCCCTCTTTGCAACTCTTGTCTTCTCTTTCACCCCGTCCTCCTGACGTCTTTACTTCCCTACTCCCCCATCACTCTCTCCATCCCTGAGCTTATCCACAGCCCCACACTGGCACAGCTGTTGAATCCAATTACAGGCGTTGTGATGCTGCTTTGTTTGCCTCTGAGTGTGTGTGTGTGTGTGTGTGTGTGTGTGTGTGTGTGTGCGTGCGCGCGTGCACATGTTTATCAGGTTTGCGGGATGTGTAATTAGAAATAAATCTGAGGTCTTGTAATGATAACTCGATAAGTGACAAGCGTGGCCTTTCACCCTCGCCATCACTTTGGATGAATGAAATACAAGATGTTGCAATATCCCTCCCTCCCCCCCCCTCCCCCCCCCCCCCCCCCCCCCCCCATGGTCACCCTCTCAAACACATGAAAGGGTTAGGAATTAGCTTGAAAACATTGGCCTTCAGTTTTTCTCAGTTGCTTCAATAATTCGACTATAAACCTCATTCATAGACATTTTCATATATAATAAACTGTCAAGTTAGTTGACATCAACAGTTTACAACAACATTCCTCAATAATCGACAGTTAAAATCCTCAATTTGTATCTTAAAATAACAGATCTTTTGTTGGCAGGACTTGGATCATCAAAGCAAACGTCTGGCTCATTGAAGCCCCGAGCCACTGGGTCCAGATCTGCTAATCCCTCCTGGCTTCATTTGTCGATCGGCTTTGATCGAAATACAGTGGCTCGACCACTAATTGCTTAATCAGTTTCCACACTGTTAAGTGGATACTGCGATCATTTACACAGAAACAATTGCCTCTCGCTAATAGAAAAATCTAAGCACGCAGGAGGGCAAGAGAGAGAGACACCGAGGGAGAGAGAGAACAAGAGAGAGAGAGAGGGACAGGGAGAGAGAGAGAGACTAGTGCAGATAATGACACTCTAGGAACGGGTGAGTGGTTGCCTCACGGTTGTGTTAATGCCTCCAGTCTTAACCACTAGCACTACCAATACGGACGTACACACACAAACACAAAGTGGATAATAAGCCACGCGGGGTTAAGCTTCACAGATCTCTCTGTGTTACACATTTGTATTTCATGCAATCTTTAGTACTTTACGTATATAATAATGTTTGGGGAGAAAAAAAAAAAGTTTACATTATGGTTAGAATTTTTAGTCAAAAGTAGACAATGATGAGGATTATGAAGAAGAAGAAGAAGAAGAAGAAGATGATGATGATGATGATGACGATGACGATGACGACGATGACGATGATGATGATGATTGTGAGGACCATAAGTCTTCTTAGTATTAATGTATTAATGTCATATGAATAATTCATGAATATCTGGTCTTGCCCCCTGTGCTGTGCTGTAAGGAACACATGAACAGTAGGAATAGACTACGGTTGCAAACATTGTTTGCTTCCAAACTTTGCCTTCCCAAAGTTACTGAAAGTGAAAGTTAACCTCAGAATGAAAGTGAAACTGAGAGTATGCAAGGAAGAGGACAGTAGGAAAATGTACACTTTCCGAATAGTGATATGACTCCTTTTACAACCACATTGCAGAATAAATTATGCATCCTTTTCTTCTGGGTAAGAGCAACAACAAACAATGGCAGAAAAATGTCTGGCAGCTATTGCCCATACACCAATAGAAATACTGTTTAGAAGTCAACAACAGTGAGGTTTTTAACCTTTTGCTGAAGAACAATTGCTGGCGAATTTCAAGCCTTTTAAGAACACCAATTTCAAACAGCAACTGCACCCCTCCAAAAGCATCCAGTTCACCGCCGCAGCGCTAACAGATGCTAATAGCGAACCACCGTGAACACGAGAGTGGCGTGCATATGATTCCCACGCACACACACACTTTTCACAACATGTGTGACACTCGTTTAGGTGCTTGAAACCTAATAACCGACATAAACAACCGATGGCATAATAACCGCAATGACTCAGGGCTAATGGCACTGTCGCGACGCTATCACCACAATCTGCGTGGTAACGGATAGCACTAGCTCGCGGCGTCGGTGACACCTAAGGACACAGGGCTGTTTGCTGGCTGATAATGGCGGAAATGGACAATATTGGAAGGAAATTAGCTTGTGGTAATGAGCTGGTGGTGGTTAGCTAGTTAGTACAACTATACCTGGACTTCATTCTGACTCCATTTTGACTCCATTCAAAATCAAAATCAAAATCAAGTATGGCACTTTTCATACTTAAAAGCAACATTGGTCCATTGGGCCATTGGTCAGTTCATTCATCCATCTACCCAATCACCCCTTCCATTATTCTATTCATTCATCCATCTACCCAATCACCCTTCCATTATTCTATTCGTTCAGCCATCAACCCATCCGTACATTGTTCTATTAATCCAGCCAGGTAGGATATTATTTTCTCAGTCTCATTTGTGATTCAATGTGCAGGGAATGCATTCTAGAGACAGGAAAGCCGATGATGATGAAGTATTGTTCATACTGCTGAAGAAATAAATAAACATATTTTCAGTTTTAAACGGATTGGCCAGCACATTTAACTTTTTATTTTTATTTTTCATGGCGACATGAGGCATGAAGCAAAAAAACCCAAAAAAACATCTCACTTACATGAATGGCTTTCCAGCAGCAACAAACGGTTGTTTCTATGCACCAAAACAATTACAGGACAGCAATTCACGTTGTCAAAACCAGTGTGTGTGTGTGTGTGTGTGTGTGTGTGTGTGTGTGTGTGAGTCACTTTTTTTCCTCTTGGCAGTTGTGAGCAAATCTCTTATGCATCAGTATGCTGTCAATGCCCTCCACACATATGTCATTATTCTCCTGGCGGAAATGAAGAAAAGAGCTTTGATACGCTGACAGGACGCCATTTGATAAGTTGACATGACAATAATATCTTTGCCTGGAGAAGATTGGGGGCTGAAGGGGAAGAGGAATGAGTCTCTGTTGTGAGAGAAGGCATTCGACCACAAGGTCAAAAGCTGGATAGCTCCCCACGTCGGCTTGGTATGTGACAGAAGGAGGAGTTAACAGAAACACATTCAGACCTCATCCTGCCCTGGAGCAGCTGACAGACCCCCCAGGACCACATAGCACACACTTTGTTGGGCCCAAACTGTCACCGGTCATACGGGGACAAGGCCTGCCACTGATCCAGCCAATCAATAAGGAGGATTATGACGTGGATCATCAGCCGGCCCCTAATTGTCTGGTTGGTTTAGAATCCCTTGGTTCCATGTGTGCTAGGTTGACTGGTGTCTGTGTAGCGGTCTGTCTGTACCTGTTACTGTGGTACTATGTCTGTACCTGGTACTCTGCTACTCTGTCTGTATCTGGTTCTCTGTCTGTACCTGCTACTCTGTCTGTATCTGGTACTCTGCTCCATTTCTTATACCATACAAGATACCATTCAAAAGAACAGGACATGGGGTTTCGGTTCAAATACCAAATCAGTATTTTTTTTCAGTTCCTCAATTTGAAGTGTAAAGTGTAAAGTGTTTTTCTACAATAGACGATGTGCTTTGGTCCTTATTCCGTCGTTATTATTATGCATAGGAATGCACAATCTAGATATCGCTCTTCATCATATTATTATTCTTCACACCAAAATCCTGCAATTAATGGAGGCTAAATGACTGAACCTCGAGATTTCATTCAAACAGTATTACAAAGCTCTACTTCCATATAACTGTGCTATGTATTATATATATCTATATATAATTTTAATTTCCTTTATACTTTTTGAGATATTTCAACTACATTTATCTCAATGATTATGGGCATTCCTATGCACAAGTAATTCCTCGCTTGGAATTACATTTTCTAGTTGTTATTGTTGGAACCCAACCTTTGTTTGGAATGACATTGTTCAGCCAGGCACTAAAACAAGGTATTGAAAACAAATATAAAAGCACAAACCAAAGGACTAAACGCATCTCTGGGTCAGACCTGGTCCAGAGTTACCGGGACTTGAGTGACAGGCAGCTGGGAAGGCTGAGGACCAATCACAGGCTGTAGGGCCTCAGCTCAAAAGGTCAGCTGACCCCCAGCTACCTGAAACACAGAGCCCCGACCCGCTGACGTCATGATGTCATGCTGAGCCCCCCCCCCCCTCCCCTGCCCCCCTGCCCCCCACGCCCCGCTGTTCTGACACACATGTGCAGCCATTCAGGTGACTTGTCAGCAGCTTGACATCTGACCTTAACTTGAGGGGCTGCCATTCCAGATGGCCAGTGTTTCACATGTAGGCACAAGCAGCTAAGACATAACAGGGTGAAACAAAATGGCTTTCTAATTGATGGATAGCTGGATGGGTGCATGGATGAATAGATAGATAAACCGGAGATTGAATGAGAAAATTCCGGCTTGAATTCCCTTCAACAGTTAATTTTATCCAATGGGGAAGAGTACTAGCAATACTGAATAAAAGGAAGAGAATGGTAACCGAGAACAGATCTGCTAGTAATCTGAATAATGTTACCATGAGCTCAAACATCAATACAACCTGGTAATTCCAACCTCATATTTCAGTCTCATGTAGCTTTGCTTGGATTGACACATCCTTGCACGTAATTATTCTGGGTAATACTACAGAATGGCCAGCAAATTATCTTTAATTGACAACGGCTGGCCAAATTGAGCTAATTATGTCACATTTAACCGGTGGTAGTTGTCCAAAGTGCCATGCTATCACCATTGCCCTGTAGGTCAAAGAAAAGTATAATATGTGAGAGCAAAAATATATTTAAGTGTTTTTTCATGAAATGATGTTTCTGCTAAAGCTGTAAAATTAGATTTTAAAAAGTCGCTTGGAACTCAAATCAAACCTTGATGACCTCTGGCACCAATTCTGGTAAAACATTGGATATTGTTATCGATAGTTTTCTATTGGGTCAAACTGAGATTGCTTGCAACAGTTTCAGCCAATGAGAGGTCACTTATTGAGGCCGGAACGGTCTGTTAGTATTTAAAGTGGAACTGAACACCTGTTTTAACCGGAATTCATACACGATGCGATTTAACAAAATGTTAAAAGTTAAAAGTTCTAGGAAGGAGCAGGGCATGTTATTTCAGACCTTTCAGGTCATTCTCATTATTTTTTAGATATGGGAACACAATTTGTTCTCTGCATTTGACCCATCCTACGGTGCATAGGAACAACTGGCTGCTTTGTTCAGCGCCTGATGAGCAAGTTGGGGTTCAGTGTCTTGCTCAAGGACACTTTGACATGTGGACAGTTGGAGGAGGGGGGATCAAGGGGATGGAACAGCCGACCCTACGGTTAGTGGACGACCCGCTCTGACCACCCGCTCTGCCCACTGAGCTACTGCCACCATAACCATGGGCAGATAACCAACATTAGGTTACAACCCACGGCAACTTGGTGATACATTGTCAGTATTGCCCTTGTGTGCGTTACAACGAGCAATGTTGTATACGAGACGCGGCACACACACACACATGCACACACGCACACACACACACACACACACACACACACACACACACACACTCGGACGCAGACGTGGAAATGAACCAACAGAGCTGCACCAACCACACACAGCACAACCCTCTCTCGGAGAACCATCATCAAAAATCAACGGCCAGAACAACCCAGAAGGAGCGCTACACGTCCGCACATCCACTCAACACACAAGTGGCGTTACACAACGGGCACCAAGGAAGCTTAACCATCTCTCAAACAGCGCAGTCGACCGCTGTCCGGGGCAGAGCTCCACACAGGTCCGTCACACACACACACACACACCTCGCTGCCGTTGGCTCTCCGTCATGGTGATGAAGAGCATACCAAGAGGCACTTCACCGTCATGAAGAGACCTCCGTCTGTGTTCCAGGCAGGGCTGACTGGTCACAAACTGATTTTGCGGAGACATAGGATAGGATACATAGGGAACACGGGATATTACTTCTATTTTCTCTAAAATACTACTAGTCTTATTTCAGTAACAGTGGTACAAAAAATGCAAAGATGACTTTATTCATGATCATGTAAGACTTATTACCACCGTTGAAACGAAAAAAATAAGTTTTTGGGTTCACTGGTTCTTTAAGTGGGAAAACATTTATTACAGCTACATTGCCAAAAGTAAACAAACAAATAGGAAAAACAACAACAAAAAATAACCAGAATATTGTAAAGTACTCCTACTCCTGAAAAAGATGCAGTAGAGTTTTTATTGACCCTCAAGAAAACAAGAAAACAAGATTTTCTGATTTACAGTTCAACCGTGCCAAAGAGCATCCTGCTAGTGTTAGCATCTGTGTGTGTGTGTGTGTATGTGCGTGTGTGTGTGTGTGGTGTGTGTTTGGTGTGTGTGGTGTGTGTGTGTGTGTGTGGTGTGTGTGTGGTGTGTGGTGTGTGTGTGTGTGTGTGTGTGTGTGTGTGTGTGTGTGGTGTGTGTGTGTGTGTGTGTGCGTGTCTTAGTGTGTGTCGGAAATGTAACAACAAAACAGCTTAAAGAGGACTCAGAGGTTATCTCACGTTGGAGAGTCACTTGTTTAGCGTCACAGCAGCTGAGTACACAACAGAACTAATGCAGAGTTGTCTTGTAGCGAGGACGCTCCACTTGCTCATGACCTCACAAATTAGCACCTGCTAGCATAGTGTGTGGTGACGTGTTGATGGCACACAGTGGAGAGTTTGTTCAAAAAGGGCTCTGAGTGAGTTTAAATAACATTGTTCTACATTTATTCCTTATTATTTCCAAAAAAGTTCAGGATTTGGTTTTTGATCATTTCCCTATGCAGTACTTCCATTATTTAGCTTTAGTGTGAAAGATTTATTGAGGCGTAGACTAACCTTGATGTTGATCTACATCTGAACTGTAAACGCACGTATTGTCTAATAACTGTATTGCATGTATGTTTTTCAAATTGGTATCTATTTTTAGCCCCCATATTTGTATGGCTAGACAATCTCTCTCTCTCTATCTCTCTCTCTCTCTTTGTTACTGCAGTTTGATGCCTCATCCCTCTTCTTATCTATTTTTAAACCATCTCAAAGAGACATATTTTTAAATCACCTTGTGTGTCACAGTCTATGCGTGTGTTCGGTGTGCGTTGCGTTGAAAATGCCTTACAGACAGTTTACATTATCAGATTACCAATTCCATTATCGTCTGTTTTAGTGTATGACACAGGCCGACACATGGCATATGACAGGATTATACGACAATGATTCATGCCTGTACTGCCTTGCATCAGCCTTTTAAACTCCTCACGCCTGCACGTGTGTGTGTGTGTGTCTCTGCACTGTGTTTCCAAGGGTTGCAAGGACCCCTCTGATACCCCTCGACAGCCCATAATACACAGAAGCAGAGGCTGTCAGACAAGTGACACATCCTAACAGCGCTATGCTGTGTCTGTCACCGTGTGTGTGTGTGTCTTGGTGTGTGTGTGTGTGTCGGGCTGAAACCAAAGAGCCATAACGACTCCCCAAGACGCCTCGGTCCACACTCTTACACACACGCCTTCTGTTTATGCCTTGCTGGGTGGTCCCAGCAGAGCAGCAAAGCCCCCTGACTTGTCCCCGTGAGGGTCATTGGTAATCCAGACCAGTCTGGGTTGCGATTGCAAAGTTCCCTACACTCTGTGCCCTACTCCCTAGTAACTGTGCAGAGTACAGAAGTAAAGGAGGTACGCTACAAAGGGTACTCGTTGTTAACGGTTTCATTTGGAACACCCTGCGTACGTTATCAACAGCAGACAGCGTTAATGTCGCACTTTGATTACATCTTTGTTCCTCAGGTCAATAAATAGGATGCTTATGGCATGCTCACGCAACTAACATAGCTCAAAACAATGTGTACTCTTCAAAATAAATATGTTCAATCTCCAGTTGGGTGGTGGTTAATATGTTCTTTGGGACTCTGACGCGTCACTGCCTCTCTTCATCGGTGAAGTGATGCAGCTGTGTTCCCTAGCCCCCCGACCTGGGTCGTTCTCTCCGCAGTGGCCACTGTTAATACCAACCGAATGGAACCTCACTCAATATGGCGGAACACTCTGCACAGTCCACTCCGCAGTCCACTATGAGGCTATCGAACCCCTCGTCTCCACACAGCCGCTACCGGTTCCTGTGAGGAACTTCATGGAGAAGGGCCGTGCTCTCTCCACGTGACGGGCATCAATGGAATGGTTTCTGGTAGCGCGTACCGTGTCACGTTCCTCTCTCCCCAAATTCCTCGTAGGAGGGGGATTATGCGCGACAAAGTGGCTCATGTGGGATTTGACTCTTTTTTTTTTTTTCTCCAGTTGATGCAATGTCGGTCTGTGCGTTTCTTCGCCGGGCTTTGTGGTGGGGGAGAGTGAGAGAGGTGGGGGGGGGGGGGGGGGGGGGGGGGGGGTGGGGGGTGGATGCTGCAGAGCACGCATCTCTCCGTCTCTCTCTCTCCCCCCGTCACATCTCACCACCGCGGCAGAAAGGACCCCTTTGGCGTCCCTCTTTGCCCCCCCCCAGCAGCCCGCTCTCCATTCACTGGTCTGTGGCTGTCGCTCTCTGCGCTGCGCCTGGCGTGTATTCTCCACCCCCCCCAGATAAGCCCCCCCCCCCCCCTCCCCTCTCCTGGGCGGCGGTCGGCGGCGGCGAGCGGGATCCACAGAGGCCGGAGCGCCAGGATAATCAGGTTGAGGTTTGCTTTCAACGCGGGCCGGATGATAAGCGCGCGCCCGGGATCCGAGACCGGGACAGGAGCCTTTTATTTGTGTAACCCTTGGTGACGGCGTCAGGTCTTGAGAGCCTCAACGTACACAACACCTCCCCCCGGAGCCCTCCGAAGGGAACGGGGGGCACACCTCAGAACCTGGAGGGTGAGGGGGGGGGGGGGGGGGGGCACAGTAGAGGGACTCCTTCCCTACAGGGACTTTTTAGCTGGAATGCAAAAGGTACAGGGCAAAATGGTGGCACACAGACACAAGCATGCATCTGATCTGCAGATATTCATCACGGTAACCACTGAGTCCTGCTATCTATTTTTGATGAAGTGGAAAAAAAAAACTGCAGGAACTGTTCTACTGTTACGGTGCAGGGCTGTTGGCGCCATTGTTTTCGGCTCCTATGGTTGCCATGCCAAACCGGCCATCGGGCTTTTTGACTACGCGTTGACCTAGATGAAGACACCGACATCCTCAACTTGATTTTTAGCCCCCTGTCTACCCTGACCAGCCATACATTTACATGTTCCCTTTCCCCCTCCCACTCATTCAGCCTCCCTCCACCTTCGCACTCTCTCACTCTCTCTTTCCACCTCCCTCCATATCTCCCTCTCCTTCACATCTCTCCCTCTCTCTCTTCCTTCCTCCTCCCTCACTCCTTCCATCACCCCCCCCTCTCTCTCTCGCTCTCTTTCCACCTCCCTCTGTATCTCTCTCCATCTCTCCTTCACATCCCTCCGTCTCTCTCTTACTCTCCTTCCTCCTCCCTCTCTCTCTCCTTCCACCTCCCTCTCTCTCTCACTCTCACTCTTTCCACCCTCCCTCCATATCCCTCTCTCCTTCACATCCCTCCCCCTCCCTCCTTCCCCCCGCTCGCGGTTTGTAACGCACATTTATTTAGCTCTCTTCCTCCTCCCCCGCAAAAAAAACCCTGGCCTCTCTCTCTCTCTCTCTCTCTCTCCTCTCTCTCTCTCTCTCATTTTATCTCATGCATTCATTTCCTCTCTTCCTCCACCAGAGAGTTGGCCCATCTCCCCCTCTCTGCATCCCTCTCTCTCCACAGCCAGCCCATCGCCGTTCTTTCTCTACCTCCGCGTTACTTCCCTGAGGATTCCCATCATGCACCCTGCCGAATGACTCGCTGGGCCCTTTGGGGGAGGAGCCTGTTCTCCCCACGCTCCCTTCCCCCCCCGCCGGCCCGGCGGCACAGGGAGAAGCTGGCACCTCCTAATGCCCTCTATCAGGTTAAATGCTGGCGTGAGCTGTGACTGGCTTTTAGAGTCACCCGATGATGTCAATCAAATGCTCTGGCGTCACCCACATCTGATCGTAGCAAGCAGAGACAGCAAACGCCTGAACAGCACTATATTTTGTTGTTTTCCATTGATTGAGTTTTTTATATTTTATTTTTATTTTATTTTTTATGACTCTTTACCAATATTGCTTCTTAAACTTTCCTGCCATAAAACTCTTGAATTTAATTTAAGAATCTATAAACATAATGGAAAGAAATGCATCAAACAACAGTTGCCGGGGTGCCTTTAGAATAACCTCCACAGGCCCCTCACCAGAGCAGTGTGGGATGTAATGTAACTCTGTGTGTTGGGAGACGTTGCCACTGATAACCCAAGAGGAAGAGGAAGAGTCCACCACTCAGCCCACTACAGTAATAGGTGTCTGGGGGCTGCTGTGTGTGTGTGTGTGTGTGTGTGTGTGTGTGTGTGTGTGCGTTTCCCTCACTATGTAAACATTGTATAAATAAATGGCCTCCCCCCCAACCCAAAATGAATCCACCCAAACACAGAAATGTAAACAGTGGATATTATTGCGAGGCGGCCTCATGGCTCCGCTGGCCGAGTGAGGGAAAAGTGGTGCTGTGGGGTGTTTGTTGAACACACACACACACACACACACACACACACACACACACACACACACACACACACACACACACACACACTTTTTTCTTGCTTTTTCTTTTTAGCTTTCCAAGTTTTTTTTATTAACTCTCCCAGACGCGCAGACACACACACACACACACACACACCGCAGATGGGCAAACAAAACCAAAAAAAAAAATGCATATACAATGCTTTCATTTTCAGCCTTTAGAGTGTCTGATGAATTCAACACACATAAACAAACAAACACACACACACACACACACACACACACCATTTTTCATCTTTTTCAGTCTTTGCTTACCAATTCAACACACACACACACACACACACACACACACGTTACATAACAGACACGACACACAACACACACACACACACACTCACACACACACACACACACACACACACACCAGGCACAAAAGGAATAGCCATGTTGAGGAGGCAGCAGGCTTTTTCGTGAAGGAGCTTGAACTTTGCGGTGGGTCGAACCCGGGCTCTGTGTCGTGCTCTTCAGTACGACGCCTCCCGTCTCTCCGTGTCCTCCAGCACACTGCCTGATCAGGGCTGTGAGGGAGGCTGTGGCCGGGAGCCCTCGTTACTGCACACTGCTTCTCCACTGCATACCGGATGCAATGGAGACATCCGGACTAGCATGGTGGTGCATTGGAAGGGTCAAATGTACGCGCAAAACACATAGACGCACAGTCGCACACACACACACACACATACACACACAAACAAGCAAACATACACACACAGAAAACTAACACACATATATATAATATATATATATATATACAGCCCACATAAAAACAAATATACACACAGGCACATTCACACACACACACACACACACACACACACACACACACACACACACACACACACACACACACTCCCATATACAGTATATATAATATATATATATATATATATATATACTGTACATAGACTGAGAGTCCTTCAGTTAGGGGGATGGATCCATTTGTTGCATCCATTTTAAGTTTTAAGACAAATTTGTATTTTGTACTTGAGACTCAAGTTACAACTATCTGCCAAATCAGAGGTGGCTTGTTAACATTGAAGTAGTTTCATTTGGTTTCTAATAGTGCTGTCCAGCTCACCTGGTAGGGCACGACACGAACACTGTCAGAGTTGAGGGTCTGCTTCACACCGCGGCCACGCCATGGTCAGAATGTAAGCAGCTCTGCTCAGTGTTTGGAACATTAGCATCCACCAAGGTAACATTATGCTGGGTCCAAGGGCGCTAACCAACAAGGTAAAACATTACACTGGGTTCAGGGCGCTAGCCACCAAGGTAAAACACCATGCTGGGTTCAGGGCGCTAACCAACAAGGTCAAACATCATGTTGGGTTCAGGGCGCTAGCCAACAAGGTAAAACATCACACTGGGTCCAGGGCGCTAGCCACCAAGGTAAAACATCATGCTGGGTTCAGGGCGCTAACCAACAAGGTAAAACATCATGCTGGGTTCAGGGCGCTAACCAACAAGGTAAAACATCACACTGGGTTCAGGGCGCTAACCAACAAGGTAAAACATCACACTGGGTCCAGGGCGCTAACCAACAAGGTAAAACATCATGTTGGGTTCAGGGCGCTAACCAACAAGGTAAAACATCACACTGGGTTCAGGGCGCTAACCAACAAGGTAAAACATCATGTTGGGTTCAGGGCGCTAGCCAACAAGGTAAAACATCACACTGGGTTCAGGGCGCTAACCAACAAGGTAAAACATCATGTTGGGTCCAGGGCGCTAACCAACAAGGTAAAACATCATGTTGGGTTCAGGGCGCTAGCCAACAAGGTAAAACATCATGTTGGGTTCAGCTAACCATGAGCTGCTTATGCTACGACTAGCGCAATGCACTTTAAAAAAAAAAACTAAGATCACACTACCCCTCACATTTATTTTTCCAAATATGTGACACTGAAACTCAAGTGCACATGAATAATTAAGCCGTAAGAAGTAGCAGGACTTCTCGTTGAGGACACCCGACGTTCTTTTAATGTTTGAAATGTTTTGTGGTCGCGGGCGGTTCTGTTCTTCAAAGGCACCGCGTGTTGCCCTTGCGCTCGGTAGCCTACCGCCACAACCGACGCAGCGGCTGACCAGACGCGCCACTGGGGGAGCCCGTCGCGCCGCGCGCTGACCTCCGCCGCGGCGGAGACGGCGAACCCCACGTCGGCGAGACACCAACAAAACAAAAACACACACACACGCACGCAACGGAGTGAAGGGCGAGCCATCCGACCAGAGGAAGCGGGGAAAACACACACAGGCGTGTGGAGCGTCTGTAGCGTGTGTCCGCGGCGGCCCTGGCGTGCGCGGTGAGGCTCATCGCTCCCTTTGCGCTCGCCGTCGTCTCCGCAACGCGGCCACGTCTCGCGGCGCTGCTTCACGCCATCGACCCCCCGCTGGAACCGTGCGTCAGAGAGAGAGAGAGAGAGAGACGACGTTCCCCACCCTGAGAGAACCTCGCCGATGTGACGCTCCGCACGCCGAAGCACAACGCGATATTTCAGTGACCGTCATCATCATCATCATCAACGTCCCCGACCGCCGTCATCCTCCTCCTCCTCTTCCTCCTCTAATGGGAGCCTTGTCCTTGCGGTGGGGTTGGTGTGTGGGGGGGGGGGGCTTCTCTTTAAGGCAGAATCCCATTAGCAGATAGCCTTGTCTGTTGGCAGATCGGAGCGTCCTATTGGCAGAGAGCAGCGGCCAGATGCCTGGGGGCCCCGGGGGCCGTGTGTCAGCTGCCAATGACATTGATCCTAAATTATGCAATCTGGAGAGCAGGCTATCCTCCTGTCCTCCTGTTGTCATATGATCATCCCATCGTCCTCCCCCTCCAACCACACTCCTCTCTCTCTCTCTCTCTCTCTCTCTCTCTCGCTTTCTTTCTCCCTATCTCTCTCTCTTTCCTTAGATCTAGCCTTTAGCTGTGCTCCTCTCCTCCACCTATCTATCACACGCCCCCATCTCCTCTGTCCCTCCCCAACACACACACACACACACACACACACAAACACGCACGCACGCACGCACGTACACACACACACAGACACACACACACACACACCACACACACACACACACACAGTGGTGTCCCTTTCATAACGGCCCCTCTTCATTCAGCGCCACACCTTCTCTCAAGTGTCTCTTCCTTCCTCCCGTCCTCCCTGTCTTTCCTTCCCCCTTTCATTCCTCACCCCCCCACCCTCACTTTGCTTAAGTGGCCGACTCTCCCTCCCTCGTTTCTTCTCTCGTTCCCTTCGCTCATCCTCCTTCACTCCCTCTATTCTCTCCCCCATTTCCATCTCCTCCTGCCTTAATCACTGTTAGTACCTCCCCTCTCCCCCCCCCGCCCATTGTGCGCGTGTGTGTGTGTGTGTGTGTGTGTGCGTACGCTTGTGTCTTTTTTTTTTTTCTGCCGGGCACGTGCGCACAACGTGAACGTGTCAGTGTCCACCTCAGCAATGAACACAATTAGACTGACACACTTCCCGCATGCCCTCGGGCCAAACATATTGTTGATGGCAGCTCTTTCCGCCTGGACCCAACTCAACAGGAAATGGCAGCAGCCAGTCCAGTCCGGTCTAGTCTGGTCCAGTCCGGTCAAAATTTGAATCTAATGATCCCCAAATGAGCCCCTTAGATTTGACGAGTTTTTTCAAACAGGTAACAAACAGCCTTTCACTTGATGGTTGTTT
>JAXIVH010000365.1:17500-37829 GCA_036785325.1 Urophycis tenuis | reverse complement strand
TGGCCGACGAGTCCTGGGGTACACAGTATGTTGTTGGTGTGATAACAGTCTGTGATAGTTTCTGCGGGGTCAATTGACTCTGTGTTGTGTATTATATAAACTGTATATCTGTGATAGTTTGATAGACAGTTGACCCTGTGTCTTGTTGACTTTGTGTATTATATAAAGTCTATGTGTGTCCACACTGGAGCCCCACTGTCCACACTGTGTCTTTACACAGTGTTACTGATTTTAGACCTAGTGGGATACACTGTCCACACTGTGTCTTTACACAGTGTTACTGTTTAGACCTAGTGGGATACACTGTCCACACTGTGTCTTTACACGGTGTTACTGTTTAGACCTAGTGGGATACACTGTCCACACTGTGTCTTTACACAGTGTTACTGTTTAGACCTAGTGGGATACACTGTCCACAACTTGTCTGGGTCTTTACACAGTGTTACTGTTTAGACCTAGTGGGATACACTTCCACACTGTGTCTTTACACAGTGTTACTGTTTAGACTAGTGGGATACACTTCCACACTGTGTCTTTACACAGTGTTACTGTTTAGACCTAGTGGGATACACTGTCCACACTGTGTCTTTACACAGTGTTACTGTTTAGACCTAGTGGGATACACTTCCACACTGTGTCTTTACACAGTGTTACACAGTGTAACTGTTTACAGCTCCTGGGATACACTTCCACACTGCGGCTGAAGTCCACTGGGAACGTTTGGAAACTTGAGACATCTATGGTTTGGTTGCCTTTCAGCGAGGCTATTGTTTAGGGCAGGGTACTTTGTAATTCACCTCTTGTGTGGAAATATGGAGCAAACGATGGCTCAGGAATGCTACTGCTGAGCCTGACCGCCTAATCTTGCCTATTCTTTCATTTTGAACTTAAAAAAGGCCCCATCGTTTATTATGGTGCATTAATACATTTGTACATACATATATACATACATATATACATACATATATACATAAATAACAGTGCCGGGCTACCCGACATAGCATTATCTACAGCTGTTTGGGTGGTCAACACATTAGCCTAGCAAGGTACCACTATGTCACTTCAACATTGTCATAGGAATGAAAATGATAATGTATATACATGAATTCATCTGAGAACAAGATGTCTGCCCGAGTCACGTCAGATTATGTGAAAGAAAACTCCCCTGAGCACACAGTACGTCACAGCATCATTACATTTACATTTACATTCAGGGCGTTTAGCAGAACGCTTTTATCCAAAGCGACTTACAAAGAGTAGAGTTGTCAGAAGAAGGTGAAACATTTCATCGCTGCTAATACAATAAAGAAGTCACCAGAACAAGTTTCAACCAATTGCTAAGTTAACCATTGCTATACAAGAACTCTGGCTAAGTGCAATAGGATAGATGTTATGCAGGGTTCAGGTGAACACTGCATAATCAAACGACATCTTTCATTGTTTTGATTGAGCAGCATCAATGACATAATGATGCCTTTAAAATCAATACTAAATGAAAAAGTATAGAAACTCTTCCTGAAAGTAACTTAACTTTTAGACTTTCCATTCCTTGCCTAGCTTGTTTAGACCGTCCATGTTGATCTCAGTCTCCCACACATTGTTTACCAAATGCAGATTTTTGCATCTACGCTACTCAGCGTGTTTACATGTTTGAACGTGTTAACATTTCCCCCCTTCAAGCCGGCCGAGCTTTTGGTTTGAAATGCTACCGGGGAGGATAAGATATCAAAACAACCATCAAGTGAAAGGCTGTTTGTTACTTGTTTGAATAAACTCGTCAAATCTAAGGGGCTCATTTGGGGATCATTAGATTCAAATTTTATTATTGTAAAAAAAATAAATAAAAACAGGAGTTGCTTCTAATTTGAAGCCTGGCATCGGACCGGACTAGACCGGACTGGACCAGACTAAACCGGACTGGACTGGCTGCTGCCATTTCCTGTTGAGTTGGTCCAGGCGGAAAGAGCTGCCATCAACAATATGTTTGGCCCGAGGGCATGCGGAAGTGTGTCAGTCTAATTGTGTTCATGCTGAGGTGGACACTGACACGTTCACGTTGTGCGCACGTGCCCGGCAGAAAAAAAAAAAAGACACAAGCGTACGCACACACACCACACACACACACACGCGCGCGCACAATGGGCGGGGGGGGGGGGGGGGGGGGGGTACTAACAGTGATTAAGGCAGGAGGAGATGGAAATGGGGGAGAGAATAGAGGGAGTGAAGGAGGATGAGGGAAGGGAACGAGAGAAGAAACGAGGGAGGGAGAGTCGGCCACTTAAGCAAAGTGAGGGTGGGGGGGTGAGGAATGAAAGGGGGAAGGAAGACAGGGAGGACGGGAGGAAGGAAGAGACACTTGAGAGAAGGTGTGGCGCTGAATGAAGAGGGGCCGTTATGAAAGAGACACCACTGTGTGTGTGTGTGTGTGTGTGTGTGTGTGTGTGTGTGTGTACGTGCGTGCGTGCGTGTGTGCGTGCGTGTGCGTGTGTTTGTGTGTGTGTGTGTGTGCGTGTTGGGGGAGGACAGAGGAGGTGGGGCGTGTGATAGATAGGTGAGGAGAGGAGCACAGCTAAAAGTTAGATCTAAGGAAAGAGAGAGAGATAGGGAGAAAGAAAGCGAGAGAGAGAGAGAGAGAGAGAGAGAGAGAGAGAGAGAGAGAGAGAGAGAGAGAGAGAGAGAGAGAGAGAGAGAGAGAGAGAGAGGAGAGAGAGAGAGAGAGAGAGAGAGAGAGAGAGAGAGAGAGAGGAGTGTGGTTGGAGGGGGAGGACGATGGGATGATCATATGACAACAGGAGGACAGGAGGATAGCCTGCTCTCCAGATTGCATAATTTAGGATCAATGTCATTGGCAGCTGACACACGGCCCCGGGGCCCCCAGGCATCTGGCCGCTGCTCTCTGCCAATAGGACGCTCCGATCTGCCAACAGACAAGGCTATCTGCTAATGGGATTCTGCCTTAAAGAGAAGACCCCCCCCCCACACACCAACCCCACCGCAAGGACAAGGCTCCCATTAGAGGAGGAAGAGGAGGAGGAGGATGACGGCGTTGGGGACGTTGATGATGATGATGATGACGGTCACTGAGATATCGCGTTGTGCTTCGGCGTGCGGAGCGTCACATCGGCGAGGTTCTCTCAGGGTGGGAACGTCGTCTCTCTCTCTCTCTCTCTGACGCACGGTTCCAGCGGGGGTCGATGGCGTGAAGCAGCGCCGCGAGACGTGGCCGCGTTGCGGAGACGACGGCGAGCGCAAAGGGAGCGATGAGCCTCCGCGCACGCCAGGCCGCCGCGGACACACGCTACAGACGCTCAACACGCCTGTGTGTGTTTTCCCCGCTTCCTCTGGTCGGATGGCTCGCCCTTCACTCCGTTGCGTGCGTGTGTGTGTGTTTTGTTTTGTTGGTGTCTCGCCGACGTGGGGTTCGCCGTCTCCGCCGCGGCGAGGTCAGCGCGCGGCGCGACGGGCTCCCCAGTGGCGCGTCTGGTCAGCCGCTGCGTCGGTGTGGCGGTAGGCTACCGAGCGCAAGGGCAACACGCGGTGCCTTTGAAGAACAGAACCGCCCGCGACCACAAAACATTTCAAACATTAAAAGAACGTCGGGTGTCCTCAACGAGAAGTCCTGCTACTTCTTACGGCTTAATTATTCATGTGCACTTGAGTTTCAGTGTCACATATTTGGAAAAATAAATGTGAGGGTAGTGTGATCTTAGTTTTTTTTTTAAAGTGCATTGCGCTAGTCGTAGCATAAGCAGCTCATGGTTAGCTGAACCCAACATGATGTTTTACCTTGTTGGCTAGCGCCCTGAACCCAACATGATGTTTTACCTTGTTGGTTAGCGCCCTGGACCCAACATGATGTTTTACCTTGTTGGTTAGCGCCCTGAACCCAGCATGATGTTTTACCTTGTTGGCTAGCGCCCTGAACCCAACATGATGTTTTACCTTGTTGGTTAGCGCCCTGAACCCAGTGTGATGTTTTACCTTGTTGGTTAGCGCCCTGGACCCAGTGTGATGTTTTACCTTGTTGGTTAGCGCCCTGAACCCAGTGTGATGTTTTACCTTGTTGGTTAGCGCCCTGAACCCAGCATGATGTTTTACCTTGTTGGTTAGCGCCCTGAACCCAG
Source organism: Urophycis tenuis (assembly GCA_036785325.1). NCBI lineage: Eukaryota > Metazoa > Chordata > Actinopteri > Gadiformes > Phycidae > Urophycis > Urophycis tenuis. The sequence continues at coordinate 33,705 of JAXIVH010000365.1, read as the reverse complement.
CATGATGTTTTACCTTGGTGGCTAGCGCCCTGGACCCAGTGTGATGTTTTACCTTGTTGGCTAGCGCCCTGAACCCAACATGATGTTTGACCTTGTTGGTTAGCGCCCTGAACCCAGCATGGTGTTTTACCTTGGTGGCTAGCGCCCTGAACCCAGTGTAATGTTTTACCTTGTTGGTTAGCGCCCTGGACCCAGCATAATGTTACCTTGGTGGATGCTAATGTTCCAAACACTGAGCAGAGCTGCTTACATTCTGACCATGGCGTGGCCGCGGTGTGAAGCAGACCCTCAACTCTGACAGTGTTCGTGTCGTGCCCTACCAGGTGAGCTGGACAGCACTATTAGAAACCAAATGAAACTACTTCAATGTTAACAAGCCACCTCTGATTTGGCAGATAGTTGTAACTTGAGTCTCAAGTACAAAATACAAATTTGTCTTAAAACTTAAAATGGATGCAACAAATGGATCCATCCCCCTAACTGAAGGACTCTCAGTCTATGTACAGTATATATATATATATATATATATATATATATATATATACTGTATATGGGAGTGTGTGTGTGTGTGTGTGTGTGTGTGTGTGTGTGTGTGTGTGTGTGTGTGTGTGTGTGTGTGTGTGAATGTGCCTGTGTGTATATTTGTTTTTATGTGGGTGTATATATATATATATATATATATATATGTGTGTTAGTTTTCTGTGTGTGTATGTTTGCTTGTTTGTGTGTGTATGTGTGTGTGTGTGTGTGCGACTGTGCGTCTATGTGTTTGCGCGTACATTTGACCCTTCCAATGCACCACCATGCTAGTCCGGACGTCTCCATTGCATCCGGTATGCAGTGGAGAAGCAGTGCAGTAACGAGGGCTCCCGGCCACAGCCTCCCTCACAGCCCTGATCAGGCAGTGTGCTGGAGGACACGGAGAGACGGGAGGCGTCGTACTGAAGAGCACGACACAGAGCCCGGGTTCGACCCACCGCAAAGTTCAAGCTCCTTCACGAAAAGCCTGCTGCCTCCTCAACATGGCTATTCCTTTTGTGCCTGGTGTGTGTTTGTGTGTGTGTGTGTGTGTGTGTGTGTGTGTGTGTGTGTGTGTGTGTGTGTGTGTGTGTTGTGTGTCGTGTCTGTTATGTAACGTGTGTGTGTGTGTGTGTGTGTGTGTGTGTGTGTTGAATTGGTAAGCAAAGACTGAAAAGATGAAAAATGGTGTGTGTGTGTGTGTGTGTGTGTGTTTGTTTGTTTATGTGTGTTGAATTCATCAGACACTCTAAAGGCTGAAAATGAAAGCATTGTATATGCATTTTTTTTTGTTTTGTTTGCCCATCTGCGGTGTGTGTGTGTGTGTGCGTGTGTGTGTGTGCGCGTCTGGGAGAGTTAATAAAAAAACTTGGAAAGCTAAAAAGAAAAAGCAAGAAAAAGTGTGTGTGTGTGTGTGTGTGTGTGTTTGTGTGTGTGTGTGTGTGTGTGTGTGTGTGTGTGTGTGTGTGTTCAACAAACACCCCACAGCACCACTTTTCCCTCACTCGGCCAGCGGAGCCATGAGGCCGCCTCGCAATAATATCCACTGTTTACATTTCTGTGTTGGTGGATTCATTTTGGGTTGGGGGGAGGCCATTTATTTATACAATGTTTACATAGTGAGGAAACGCACACACACACACACACACACACACACACACACAGCAGCCCCCAGACACCTATTACTGTAGTTGGCTGAGTGGTGGACTCTTCCTCTTCCTCTTGGGTTATCAGTGGCAACGTCTCCCGACACACACAGTGTTACATTACATCCCACACTGCTCTGGTGAGGGCCTGTGGAGGTTATTCTAAAGGCAGCCGGCAACTGTTGTTTGATGCATTTCTTTCCATTATGTTTATAGATTCTTAAATTAAATTCAAGAGTTTTATGGCAGGAAAGTTTAAGAAGCAATATTGGTAAAGAGTCATAAAAAATAAAAATAAAAACTTAAAAAAACTCAACAATGGAAAACAACAAAATATAGTGCTGTTCAGGCGTTTGCTGTCTCTGCTTGCTACAATCAGATGTGGGTGACGCCAGAGCATTTGATTGACATCATCGGGTGACTCTAAAAGCCAGTCACAGCTCACGCCAGCATTTAACCTGATAGAGGGCATTAGGAGGTGCCAGCTTCTCCCTGTGCCGCCGGGCCGGCGGGGGGGGGGGAGGGAGCGTGGGGAGAACAGGCTCCTCCCCAAACGGCCCAGCGAGTCACTCGGCAGGGTGCATGATGGGAATCCTCAGGGAAGTAACGCGGTAGAGAAAGAACGGCGATGGGCTGGCTGTGGGTTGTACGAGAGAGAGAGGTATGCAGAGAGGGGGAGATGGGCCAACTCTCTGGTGGAGGAAGAGAGGAAATGAATGCATGAGATAAAATGAGAGAGAGAGAGAGAGAGAGAGAGAGAGAGAGAGAGAGAGAGGCCAGGGTTTTTTTTTGCGGGGGAGGAGGAAGAGAGCTAAATAAATGTGCGTTACAAACCGCGAGCGGGGGAAGGAGGGAGGGGGAGGGATGTGAAGGAGAGAGGGATATGGAGGGAGGTGGAAAGAGTGAGAGTGAGAGAGAGAGGGAGGTGGAAGGAGAGAGAGAGGGAGGAGGAAGGAGAGTAAGAGAGAGACGGAGGGATGTGAAGGAGAGATGGAGAGATAGATACAGAGGGAGGTGGAAAGAGAGCGAGAGAGAGAGGGGGGGAGATGGAAGGAGTGAGGGAGGAGGAAGGAGAGAGAGAGGGAGAGATGTGAAGGAGAGGGAGATATGGAGGGAGGTGGAAAGAGAGAGTGAGAGAGTGCGAAGGTGGAGGGAGGCTGAATGAGTGGGAGGGGAAAGGGAACATGTAATGTATGGCTGGTCAGGGTAGACAGGGGGCTAAAAATCAAGCTGAAGATGTCGGTGTCTTCATCTAGGTCAACGCGTAGTCAAAAAGCCCGATGGCCGGTTGGCATGGCAACCATAGGAGCCGAAAACAATGGCGCCAACAGCCCTGCACCGTAACAGTAGAACAGTTCCTGCAGTTTTTTTTTCTCCACTTCATCAAAAATAGATAGCAGGACTCAGTGGTTACCGTGATGAATATCTGCAGATCAGATGCATGCTTGTGTCTGTGTGCCACCATTTTGCCCTGTATAGCACCTTTTGCATTCCAGCTAAAAAGTCCCTGTAGGGAAGGGTCCCTCTACTGTGCCCCCCCCCTCACCCTCCAGGTTCTGAGGTGTGCCCCCCGTTCCCTTCGGAGGGCTCCGGGGGGAGGTGTTGTGTACGTTGAGGCTCTCGAGACCTGACGCCGTCACCAAGGGTTACACAAATAAAAGGCTCCTGTCCCGGTCTCGGATCCCGGGCGCGCTTATCATCCGGCCGCGTTGAAAGCAAACCTCAACCTGATTATCCTGGAGCTCCGGCTCTGTGGATCCCGCTCGCCGCCGCCGCCGCCCAGGAGACGGGGGGAGGGGGGGGAGGGGGGGGGGGGGCTTATCTGGGGGGGTGGAGATACACGCCAGGCGCAGCGCAGAGAGCGACAGCCACAGACCAGTGAATGGAGAGCGGGCTGCTGGGGGGGCAAAGAGGGACGCCAAGGGGTCCTTTCTGCCGCGGTGGTGAGATGTGACGGGGGGAGAGAGAGAGACGGAGTGCTCTGCAGCATCCACCCCCCCCCCCCCCCCCCCCCCTCTCTCACTCTCCCCCACCACAAAGCCCGGCGAGGAAACGCACAGACCGACATTGCATCAACTGGAGAAAAAAAAAAAAGAGTCAAATCCCACATGAGCCACTTTGTCGCGCATAATCCCCTCCTACGAGGAATTTGGGGAGAGAGGAACGTGACACGGTACGCGCTACCAGAAACCATTCCATTGATGCCCGTCACGTGGAGAGAGCACGGCCCTTCTCCATGAAGTTCCTCACAGGAACCGGTAGCGGCTGTGTGGAGACGAGGGGTTCGATAGCCTCATAGTGGACTGCGGAGTGGACTGTGCAGAGTGTTCCGCCATATTGACTGAGGTTCCATTCGGTTGGTATTAACAGTGGCCACTGCAGAGAGAACGACCCAGGTAGGGGGGCTAGGGAACACAGCTGCATCACTTCACCGATGAAGAGAGGCAGCTGTCAGAGCGACGCGTCAGAGTCCCAAAGTCTTCAAAACATACTTTTAAACATCAGAACATATTAACCACCACCCAACTGGAGTTTGAACATATTTATTTTGAAGAGTACAAATTGTTTTGAGCAATGTTAGTTGCATGAGCATGCCATAAGCATCCTATTTCTTGACCTGAGGAACAAAGATGTAATCAAAGTGCGACATTAACGCTGTCTGCTGTTGATAAGATAAGATAAGATATTCCTTTATTAATACCCCTTAGGAGAAATTCACAGTGACCAGCAGTACAGGGGATAGATGTGCAGTAAGAGCCTGGCTAAAGTCAATACACAATAAACAACGTAATAACGTACGCAGGGTGTTCCAAATGAAACCGTTAACAACGAGTACCCTTTGTAGCGTACCCCTTTACTTCTGTACTCTGCACAGTTACTAGGGAGTAGGGCACAGAGTGTAGGGAACTTTGCAATCGCAACCCAGACTGGTCTGGATTACCAATGACCCTCACGGGGACAAGTCAGGGGGCTTTGCTGCTCTGCTGGGACCACCCAGCAAGGCATAAACAGAAGGCGTGTGTGTAAGAGTGTGGACCGAGGCGTCTTGGGGACTCGTTATGGCTCTTTGGTTTCAGCCCGACACACACAAACACCAAGACACACACACACGGTGACAGACACAGCATAGCGCTGTTAGGATGTGTCACTTGTCTGACAGCCTCTGCTTCCGTGTATTATGGGCTGTCGAGGGGTATCAGAGGGGTCCTTGCAACCCTTGGAAACACAGTGCAGAGACACACACACACACACGTGCAGGCGTGAGGAGTTTAAAAGGCTGATGCAAGGCAGTACAGGCATGAATCATTGTCGTATAATCCTGTCATATGCCATGTGTCGGCCTGTGTCATACACTAAAACAGACGATAATGGAATTGGTAATCTGATAATGTAAACTGTCTGTAAGGCATTTTCAACGCAACGCACACCGAACACACGCATAGACTGTGACACACAAGGTGATTTAAAAATATGTCTCTTTGAGATGGTTTAAAAATAGATAAGAAGAGGGATGAGGCATCAAACTGCAGTAACAAAGAGAGAGAGAGAGATAGAGAGAGAGAGATTGTCTGGCCATACAAAGATGGGGGCTAAAAATAGATACCAATTTGAAAAACATACATGCAATACAGTTATTAGACAATACGTGCGTTTACAGTTCAGATGTAGATCAACATCAAGGTTAGTCTACGCCTCAATAAATCTTTCACACTAAAGCTAAATAATGGAAGTACTGCATAGGGAAATGATCAAAAACCAAATCCTGAACTTTTTTGGAAATAATAAGGAATAAATGTAGAACAATGTTATTTAAACTCACTCAGAGCCCTTTTTGAACAAACTCTCCACTGTGTGCCATCAACACGTCACCACACACTATGCTAGCAGGTGCTAATTTGTGAGGTCATGAGCAAGTGGAGCGTCCTCGCTACAAGACAACTGCATTAGTTCTGTTGTGTACTCAGCTGCTGTGACGCTAAACAAGTGACTCTCCAACGTGAGATAACCTCTGAGTCCTCTTTAAGCTGTTTTGTTGTTACATTTCCGACACACACTAAGACACGCACACACACACACACACACACCACACACACACACACACACACACACACACACACACACACCACACACCACACACACACCACACACACACACACACACCACACACACCAAACACACACCACACACACACACACGCACATACACACACACACACACAGATGCTAACACTAGCAGGATGCTCTTTGGCACGGTTGAACTGTAAATCAGAAAATCTTGTTTTCTTGTTTTCTTGAGGGTCAATAAAAACTCTACTGCATCTTTTTCAGGAGTAGGAGTACTTTACAATATTCTGGTTATTTTTTGTTGTTGTTTTTCCTATTTGTTTGTTTACTTTTGGCAATGTAGCTGTAATAAATGTTTTCCCACTTAAAGAACCAGTGAACCCAAAAACTTATTTTTTTCGTTTCAACGGTGGTAATAAGTCTTACATGATCATGAATAAAGTCATCTTTGCATTTTTTGTACCACTGTTACTGAAATAAGACTAGTAGTATTTTAGAGAAAATAGAAGTAATATCCCGTGTTCCCTATGTATCCTATCCTATGTCTCCGCAAAATCAGTTTGTGACCAGTCCACCCTGCCTGGAACACAGACGGAGGTCTCTTCATGACGGTGAAGTGCCTCTTGGTATGCTCTTCATCACCATGACGGAGAGCCAACGGCAGCGAGGTGTGTGTGTGTGTGACGGACGTGTGTGGAGCTCTGCCCCGGACAGCGGTCGACTGCGCTGTTTGAGAGATGGTTAAGCTTCCTTGGTGCCCGTTGTGTAACGCCACTTGTGTGTTGAGTGGATGTGCGGACGTGTAGCGCTCCTTCTGGGTTGTTCTGGCCGTTGATTTTTGATGATGGTTCTCCGAGAGAGGGTGGTGCTGTGTGTGGATGGTGCAGCTCTGTTGGTTCATTTCCACGTCTGCGTCCGAGTGTGTGTGTGTGTGTGTGTGTGTGTGTGTGTGTGTGTGTGTGTGTGTGTGTGTGTGTGTGTGTGTATGTGTGCGTGTGTGCATGTGTGTGTGTGTGCCGCGTCTCGTATACAACATTGCTCGTTGTAACGCACACAAGGGCAATACTGACAATGTATCACCAAGTTGCCGTGGGTTGTAACCTAATGTTGGTTATCTGCCCATGGTTATGGTGGCAGTAGCTCAGTGGGCAGAGCGGGTGGTCAGAGCGGGTTGTCCACTAACCGTAGGGTCGGCTGTTCCATCCCCTTGATCCCCCCTCCTCCAACTGTCCTCATGTCAAAGTGTCCTTGAGCAAGACACTGAACCCCAACTTGCTCATCAGGCGCTGAACAAAGCAGCCCGTTGTTCCTATGCACCGTAGGATGGGTCAAATGCAGAGAACAAATTGTGTTCCCATATCTAAAAAATAATGAGAATGACCTGAAAGGTCTGAAATAACATGCCCTGCTCCTTCCTAGAACTTTTAACTTTTAACATTTTGTTAAATCGCATCGTGTATGAATTCCGGTTAAAACAGGTGTTCAGTTCCACTTTAAATACTAACAGACCGTTCCGGCCTCAATAAGTGACCTCTCATTGGCTGAAACTGTTGCAAGCAATCTCAGTTTGACCCAATAGAAAACTATCGATAACAATATCCAATGTTTTACCAGAATTGGTGCCAGAGGTCATCAAGGTTTGATTTGAGTTCCAAGCGACTTTTTAAAATCTAATTTTACAGCTTTAGCAGAAACATCATTGCATGAAAAAACACTTAAATATATTTTTGCTCTCACATATTATACTTTTCTTTGACCTACAGGGCAATGGTGATAGCATGGCACTTTGGACAACTACCACCGGTTAAATGTGACATAATTAGCTCAATTTGGCCAGCCGTTGTCAATTAAAGATAATTTGCTGGCCATTCTGTAGTATTACCCAGAATAATTACGTGCAAGGATGTGTCAATCCAAGCAAAGCTACATGAGACTGAAATATGAGGTTGGAATTACCAGGTTGTATTGATGTTTGAGCTCATGGTAACATTATTCCTACATTCCTACATTCCTACATTCCTACATTATTACTAGCAGATCTGTTCTCGGTTACCATTCTCTTCCTTTTATTCAGTATTGCTAGTACTCTTCCCCATTGGATAAAATTCACTGTTGAAGGGAATTCAAGCCGGAATTTTCTCATTCAATCTCCGGTTTATCTATCTATTCATCCATGCACCCATCCAGCTATCCATCAATTAGAAAGCCATTTTGTTTCACCCTGTTATGTCTTAGCTGCTTGTGCCTACATGTGAAACACTGGCCATCTGGAATGGCAGCCCCTCAAGTTAAGGTCAGATGTCAAGCTGCTGACAAGTCACCTGAATGGCTGCACATGTGTGTCAGAACAGCGGGGCGTGGGGGGCAGGGGGGCAGGGGAGGGGGGGGGGGGGCTCAGCATGACATCATGACGTCAGCGGGTCGGGGCTCTGTGTTTCAGGTAGCTGGGGGTCAGCTGACCTTTTGAGCTGAGGCCCTACAGCCTGTGATTGGTCCTCAGCCTTCCCAGCTGCCTGTCACTCAAGTCCCGGTAACCCTGGACCAGGTCTGACCCAGAGATGCGTTTAGTCCTTTGGTTTGTGCTTTTATATTTGTTTTCAATACCTTGTTTTAGTGCCTGGCTGAACAATGTCATTCCAAACAAAGGTTGGGTTCCAACAATAACAACTAGAAAATGTAATTCCAAGCGAGGAATTACTTGTGCATAGGAATGCCCATAATCATTGAGATAAATGTAGTTGAAATATCTCAAAAAGTATAAAGGAAATTAAAATTATATATAGATATATATAATACATAGCACAGTTATATGGAAGTAGAGCTTTGTAATACTGTTTGAATGAAATCTCGAGGTTCAGTCATTTAGCCTCCATTAATTGCAGGATTTTGGTGTGAAGAATAATAATATGATGAAGAGCGATATCTAGATTGTGCATTCCTATGCATAATAATAACGACGGAATAAGTACCAAAGCACATCGTCTATTGTAGAAAAACACTTTACACTTTACACTTCAAATTGAGGAACTGAAAAAAAATACTGATTTGGTATTTGAACCGAAACCCCATGTCCTGTTCTTTTGAATGGTATCTTGTATGGTATAAGAAATGGAGCAGAGTACCAGATACAGACAGAGTAGCAGGTACAGACAGAGAACCAGATACAGACAGAGTAGCAGAGTACCAGATACAGACAGAGTAGCAGAGTACCAGGTACAGACATAGTACCACAGTAACAGGTACAGACAGACCGCTACACAGACACCAGTCAACCTAGCACACATGGAAACAAGGGATTCTAAACCAACCAAACAATTAGGGGCCGGCTGATGATCCACGTCATAATCCTCTTTATTGATTGGCTGGATCAGTGGCAGGCGTTGTCCCCGTATGACCGGTGACAGTTTGGGCCAAACAAAGTGTGTGCTATGTGGTCCTGGGGGGTCTGTCAGCTGCTCCAGGGCAGGATGAGGTCTGAATGTGTTTCTGTTAACTCCTCCTTCTGTCACATACCAAGCCGACGTGGGGAGCTATCCAGCTTTTGACCTTGTGGTCGAATGCCTTCTCTCACAACAGAGACTCATTCCTCTTCCCCTTCAGCCCCCAATCTTCTCCAGGCAAAGATATTATTGTCATGTCAACTTATCAAATGGCGTCCTGTCAGCGTATCAAAGCTCTTTTCTTCATTTCCGCCAGGAGAATAATGACATATGTGTGGAGGGCATTGACAGCATACTGATGCATAAGAGATTTGCTCACAACTGCCAAGAGGAAAAAAAGTGACTCACACACACACACACACACACACACACACACACACACACACTGGTTTTGACAACGTGAATTGCTGTCCTGTAATTGTTTTGGTGCATAGAAACAACCGTTTGTTGCTGCTGGAAAGCCATTCATGTAAGTGAGATGTTTTTTTGGTTTTTTTTGCTTCATGCCTCATGTCGCCATGAAAAATAAAAATAAAAAGTTAAATGTGCTGGCCAATCCGTTTAAAACTGAAAATATGTTTATTTATTTCTTCAGCAGTATGAACAATACTTCATCATCATCGGCTTTCCTGTCTCTAGAATGCATTCCCTGCACATTGAATCACAAATGAGACTGAGAAAATAATATCCTACCTGGCTGGATTAATAGAACAATGTACGGATGGGTTGATGGCTGAACGAATAGAATAATGGAAGGGTGATTGGGTAGATGGATGAATGAATAGAATAATGGAAGGGTGATTGGGTAGATGGATGAATGAACTGACCAATGGCCCAATGGACCAATGTTGCTTTTAAGTATGAAAAGTGCCATACTTGATTTTGATTTTGATTTTGAATGGAGTCAAAATGGAGTCAGAATGGAGTCCAGGTATAGTTGTACTAACTAGCTAACCACCACCAGCTCATTACCACAAGCTAATTTCCTTCCAATATTGTCCATTTCCGCCATTATCAGCCAGCAAACAGCCCTGTGTCCTTAGGTGTCACCGACGCCGCGAGCTAGTGCTATCCGTTACCACGCAGATTGTGGTGATAGCGTCGCGACAGTGCCATTAGCCCTGAGTCATTGCGGTTATTATGCCATCGGTTGTTTATGTCGGTTATTAGGTTTCAAGCACCTAAACGAGTGTCACACATGTTGTGAAAAGTGTGTGTGTGCGTGGGAATCATATGCACGCCACTCTCGTGTTCACGGTGGTTCGCTATTAGCATCTGTTAGCGCTGCGGCGGTGAACTGGATGCTTTTGGAGGGGTGCAGTTGCTGTTTGAAATTGGTGTTCTTAAAAGGCTTGAAATTCGCCAGCAATTGTTCTTCAGCAAAAGGTTAAAAACCTCACTGTTGTTGACTTCTAAACAGTATTTCTATTGGTGTATGGGCAATAGCTGCCAGACATTTTTCTGCCATTGTTTGTTGTTGCTCTTACCCAGAAGAAAAGGATGCATAATTTATTCTGCAATGTGGTTGTAAAAGGAGTCATATCACTATTCGGAAAGTGTACATTTTCCTACTGTCCTCTTCCTTGCATACTCTCAGTTTCACTTTCATTCTGAGGTTAACTTTCACTTTCAGTAACTTTGGGAAGGCAAAGTTTGGAAGCAAACAATGTTTGCAACCGTAGTCTATTCCTACTGTTCATGTGTTCCTTACAGCACAGCACAGGGGGCAAGACCAGATATTCATGAATTATTCATATGACATTAATACATTAATACTAAGAAGACTTATGGTCCTCACAATCATCATCATCATCATCATCATCATCATCATCATCGTCATCGTCGTCATCATCATCATCATCATCATCTTCTTCTTCTTCTTCTTCTTCATAATCCTCATCATTGTCTGCTTTTGACTACAAATTCTAACCATAATGTAAACTTTTTTTTTTTCTCCCCAAACATTATTATATACGGAAAGTACTAAAGATTGCATGAAATACAAATGTGTAACACAGAGAGATCTGTGAAGCTTAACCCCGCGTGGCTTATTATCCACTTTGTGTTTGTGTGTGTACGTCCGTATTGGTAGTGCTAGTGGTTAAGACTGGAGGCATTAACACAACCGTGAGGCAACCACTCACCCGTTCCTAGAGTGTCATTATCTGCACTAGTCTCTCTCTCTCTCCCTGTCCCTCTCTCTCTCTCTTGTTCTCTCTCTCCCTCGGTGTCTCTCTCTCTCTTGCCCTCCTGCGTGCTTAGATTTTTCTATTAGCGAGAGGCAATTGTTTCTGTGTAAATGATCGCAGTATCCACTTAACAGTGTGGAAACTGATTAAGCAATTAGTGGTCGAGCCACTGTATTTCGATCAAAGCCGATCGACAAATGAAGCCAGGAGGGATTAGCAGATCTGGACCCAGTGGCTCGGGGCTTCAATGAGCCAGACGTTTGCTTTTATGATCCAAGTCCTGCCAACAAAAGATCTGTTATTTTAAGATACAAATTGAGGATTTTAACTGTCGATTATTGAGGAATGTTGTTGTAAACTGTTGATGTCAACTAACTTGACAGTTTATTATATATGAAAATGTCTATGAATGAGGTTTATAGTCGAATTATTGAAGCAACTGAGGAAAACTGAAGGCCAATGTTTTCAAGCTAATTCCTAACCCTTTCATGTGTTTGAGAGGGTGACCATGGGGGGGGGGGGGGGAGGGATATTGCAACATCTTGTATTTCATTCATCCAAAGTGATGGCGAGGGTGAAAGGCCACGCTTGTCACTTATCGAGTTATCATTACAAGACCTCAGATTTATTTCTAATTACACATCCCGCAAACCTGATAAACATGTGCACGCGCGCACGCACACACACACACACACACACACACACACACACACACACACACTCAGAGGCAAACAAAGCAGCATCACAACGCCTGTAATTGGATTCAACAGCTGTGCCAGTGTGGGGCTGTGGATAAGCTCAGGGATGGAGAGAGTGATGGGGGAAGTAGGGAAGTAAAGACGTCAGGAGGACGGGGTGAAAGAGAAGACAAGAGTTGCAAAGAGGGACAAAGGAAAGAAAGAAAGAAGGAAGGATAAAGATGAGAGAGGAGAGAGAGAGAAGGATGGACATGCTCAGCAGAACAAAGAGAGAGCAGAGAGAGATGGAGCTGCACACAGATTAGAAATAAATCCCACAAGGAAATTAAGTCTATTGTGATGGATGGGGGTGAAAAGAGTGATCTCAAGGGAGTATGAGAAAGAGATTTGGAAACGGTTTCCATAAAATAAAAAAAATAAAAAATAAAAACTTTGATGTATACAGGGTCTAAAAAGCTTACACATAGTGTAATGCAAATTAGGATTTGTCATTCTCTAAAGTCCTGACGGCTGCGTGATCAGGAGCATTGTCTTTGGGAAGCGTCCTCATGAATGCAAAGTAATGTATTGTGTAATGTGCTTGCGAGGATATCCGAACCGTCTTTACAGAAAAGCTAATGAAGACATCCCCCCCCCCCCCCCCCCCCCGTCTCCTGCTGTGATTGCTAGATGACGTGGGCCCCAGTAGGCCACGCCCACTCGGAGCACGTTCCTTAATGGGATAAGCGCCCTTCTCTGACCTTCCTTGATGGATGAACAGTGTGTTACTATGGAACGGACTTCCTTCACCTCCAGTATCGGCGCTGCGGGGAGCTTTGAGAGGAGAGGCCTTCAGCGAAGGCGCAGACGGCCAACCGGAGAGATGATGGCAGCGAGAGGCAGGGAGCACCGCGATCTGTACCGCAGGGTCTGTACTGCAGGGTCTGTACTGCAGGGTCTGTACTGCAGGATCTGTACTGCAGGGTCTGTACCGCAGGATCTGTACTGCAGGGTCTGTACTATAGTGTCTGTACTGCAGGGTCTGTACTGCAGGATCTGTACTGCAGGGTCTGTACTATAGTGTCTGTACTGCAGGGTCTGTACCGCAGGATCTGTACTGCAGGGTCTGTACTGCAGGGTCTGTACTATAGTGTCTGTACTGCAGGGTCTGTACTATAGTGTCTGTACTGCAGGGTCTGTACCGCAGGATCTGTACTGCAGGGTCTGTACTATAGTGTCTGTACTGCAGCCGGCCCAGACCCACCCAAAGCACCATGGGTGAGGTCACTTTTTCAGATGTTAGGCTGTGAACAAATAAGACAGAAAGAGAGAGAGAGAGAGAGAGAGAGAGAGAGAGAGAGAGAGAGAGAGAGAGAGAGAGAGAGAGGTGAATGCACCGTTGAACACTCTACATCATGGAAAAGGAAAGGGGAAAGGGAGGCAAAGAGGTAGAGAGAGGTTGATTCACTGTAGAATAATAACTAAGCAAGTGAAAAAGAAAGGTTGAGAGATAGAGTGAGAGAGGTAGAGGGAGGTAGAGAGAGAGAGAAGAGTTTATATCCAGATGGAAGGATGTGCTAGAGAGGAAAGTGGATTCTTATTCATCCGTCCCTGGTGCCATGTGCAGCAGAATCAAAATGAAAATATGATTTCACACTCATTAGTCACACTGGCTTAACCTCACACCTCCCCCTGTGTACTTTCTCTCTCCTCTCTCCCTCTCTCTCCCTCTCTCTCGCACTCTTTCTCTCTCCTCTCTCCCTCTCTCTCACACTCTCTCTCTCCTCTCTCCCTCTCTGTCGCAATCTCTCTATCCTCTCTCCCTTTCTCTCTACTCTCTCCCTCTCTCTCTCTCTCACACTCTCTCTCTCTCCCTCTCTCTCCCTCTCTCTATCCTCTCTCCCTCTCTCTCCCTCTCTCTCGCACTCTCGCACTCTCTCTCGTCCTCTCGCTCTCTCTATCTCACTCTCTTTCCCTCTCTCTCACAATCTCTCTCCTCTCTCCCTCTCTCTCGCACTCTCTCTCTCTCTCTCTCTCTCTCTCTCTCTCTCTCCCTCTCCCTCTCTCTCTCTCTCTGCCTTGCACACATGCCCGCATATACGCACCCATGCACACACACACACACACACACACACACACACACACACACACACACACACACACACACACACACACACACACACATACACACACGCGCACACACACACACACACACACATACAAGGATGCACTCACGCATGCAATCACATGCACACCCACACATGCACACACACACACACACACACACACACACATGCTCACACAAGCACACAAATATGATAGTTCCCTTTTTTTGCATCACACACACACACACACACACACACAAACAGAGTGGGACCACAGCGGTACATCTACCAGTAGAAAAGTCTCATCATGGTAGGGCTCTGTTCTGTTCTATTCACCAAATGCCAACCTGGAAGAGTATGAAAAATATTGAATGAATAAAACATATGAATACCTTTTTACCCAACAATACAGACACAACACAATGGGCACATTGTGGGTTCTCAGTGACACCAGGAGAGAGGGAATTGTTAACAAAACACTGTTTTGTTGTGTAATGACAAGGGCATAATCAATCCTCTGTACTGAGTTGGGGGCTCTTTGTCAGAAAGGGTCTTTCAGAATGGATCTGATAATAAACGGCATAGTTTGGCCGCATTTTGAATCGTTTATCTATTTCCTTGTTTTAATAGGCGTTGACTCAGAGTTGCTGTGATGGGTAGGGGCCTCTAGATGATAGATCACAGTTGGTTCTTGCTTTTGCAGCAGAGATATTCTGAAAACATGTGAGAGTTATGGACAAAGCAGTTGTTCGAAAAGTCAAAGGAATGCAATAATTCCTTTGGCACTTTTCTAGCCATTGTTTCCAAAATGCTTTGAAAAATGAATGCCTCACATATTGACCCACTGTCTCTCTCACACACACACAAACACACACACACACCAACACACCCACACACACACACACACACACACACACACACACACACACTCACAGACACACAGACACACACACTCACAGACACACACACACACACACACACACACACACACACACACACACACACACACACACACACACTCACATACACACTCGCAGACACACCACACACACATTCATCATTCAAACATCACTGACTAACCATACAAGGTTTTGTCAAATGACTCACCTGGGAGGTAGGGTCGAATGCCTTGCTCAGGTACTCCTTAGCGGTAAGCGAGTCAGGGATCCAACCTGTGACAAGGGGGTTCTGTCATTTTCTTTCTTTTTTGTGCTTCCAAAAAAAATGAATAATAATTTTTCGCTTGCTTTATCCTCTGTGTCGCCTGGAGTTAGCAGAGATGCATTATGGGATATGATGTTTTACAGGCAAACAATTGTAGTAATGGTTCTAAACGCCTTGGCCCACCAAGCCGACCACCGGCCATCAACTCGCCGGGCCGTCGCCATGCGTTGAGGGCCATTGGTGTTGCAGTCTCTTGTCAGTGGCTTGTCAGTCTCTTGTCAGTCTCTTGTTGGACTTTTGAGTGGACCAGATGAGACATCTCTCTGATTCAGAGACTCTCTGGCTGCTCAGAGGATCAGAGCAACCAGAAGAGGAGGGGAAGTGTCCAGAGCCAGTCAGGAGCTCCCCCTACCACTCATGACCCGGGTCACCTATTGCCCTTGTGTGATCGGACTGATTGGTGGCGTTCACCTATGAAATTAAACCGGTAAGACCCCAGCGACGTTCTAGTGTGTTGTGGAAACGTAAAACAGGAGGTGAACACTACTTGGGTTCGTTGATAGCAGGTAAGGGAACTGACACGGGCCGGCCGGCGCCAGTAGTCTTTGCGGTTTCTTAACCCCTTGTAGTCCCAGTGGGCCTCAGCCAGGCGGGTTCCTTGAGGTGGGGTGAGTCGGTCAGGTAAGGGCCCGTGTCCACAACCCGGGTTCGTTACTGAGTGCCAGGGTCTTTTTTTAAACTTTTTTTTTCAAAATGGTTCCCGATGAGGAGAGAGCGGGGAGAAAATACGCAGAGCCCAGCGGTTTTGGTGAAAGTATGTCACCGTTGTCGACTGTCGCGGGTCTGTGGTCACACCCGCGGCTCCTCTCCAGGACAGCCAATCACACGTGAGAAGGGGGGCG
>JAXIVH010000365.1:7500-12500 GCA_036785325.1 Urophycis tenuis | reverse complement strand
ATGTGGCTTAAATGACCTCAGCTCACCCTGTGGACTGTACCAACTATTAGGATCGATCCATCATACGTCCTGGTGGGACACGTCCCCTTGTGATGTCACTAATCGGCCATTTAAAAAAAAAAATTGGAAAAAAAAAAACAGCTTCTCATCAGCATCACAGCTGGTGGCAAATATAGGGGCCCTTTTAATATACTTGAATATGTTCCTCGCCGAAGAGAAGGTAGCCTGGCATCAGTCCAGTGTGTTTATTACATCATGTGGACCACTGCACCCACGAGGCAGCCCGTGGGCCACTCAGAGAGGTGCGGGTCAATACGCAATAACAACAACAAAAGAAATGTCGGAAAAAGTTTGGAGGTCGAACAAACCCGAACGCCCGATCAAATAACCTTTTTTCCCCCGACCATATAATGCTGAGCACACATTGGACGGCAAACAGAACACACACACCACACACACACGCACACGCGCACACAAACACACACACACACACACACACAACACACACACACACACACACACACACACACACAGAGAAAGATGTATGTGAGTGATGGAACACACGCATGCACATGCAAGGACAAACACCGAGGACAATACAACGGTCCGCAGGCAGGCGTTTACACGGACAAGTACAGCATTTATTTATGAAGGGATTAATACCTTAGAAACTTCAGATTGCAGTACCTCAACACATCTGAAGTCAATGCTGATCGTAATGAATTCAAGAATGTCATCAATAAAATCCCACAACTGGTATTAAAAATGTGCTGCTGTATTCAGTCGGTTGAAATCTGCAACCTCACCGCAGTAGTAGTAGTAGTAGTCCTACTCACTGCACCTTTAACTCAGTACCTGAGGGCTGACTCAACCTCACCGCTAGTAGTCCTACTCACTGCACCTTTAACTCAGTACCTGAGGGCTGACTCAACCTCACCGCTAGTAGTCCTACTCACTGCACCTTTAACTCAGTACCTGAGGGCTGACTCAACCTCACCGCTAATAGTCCTACTCACTGCACCTTTAACTCAGTACCTGAGGGCTGACTCAACGTCACCGCTAGTAGTCCTACTCACTGCACCTTTAACTCAGTACCTGTGGGCTGACTCAACGTCACCGCTAGTAGTCCTACTCACTGCACCTTTAACTCAGTACCTGAGGGCTGACTCAACAGCTCCTTTCCTAGATGAAATAAAGGCCTACATTAAAAAATGCAAATTGTATTAATTTAATGAATTATAGAATCCTTATACAGACAATTATTTATATTTATATTCACCAATAGCAAATGCACATACATAACAATAACTCATCAGCACATACATATTATATATATATATATATATATATATATATATATATATATACTTATATATACTTTCTTGTTTGTCTCCTGACCTGCTGACAGCTGTGTGAAAACGGTCAGTGTGTGGTAATTAGCTTTCATGAAAAACATGTCCAAATGATTGTACATATTGTGCAAGCATATCAAAGAGTTGACAGGGCATTGAAGCTCTCCTTGATGAGCGCCATCACCAGACCCACACTGGCCCTGCTGAAGATGGACCGAGAAGCCCAGCAACGCAGGAAATCATCTTAAAGCTGGCAGGGCCCTGCAGTGTGCAGGGGGGGGGGGGGGGGGGGGGGGTCTTTTTTGTTCACAAACCGGTGAAAACGAGAGAACAGTTCCCCCCCCCCCCCAACAATTACATTTTCCCAATAAAAAAAAGGCACCTTGCGTTTGAAATTACCTTCCTGCCAAAGTACCTGATGGACTAGCCAAGTTAATTAGCGTGGACACCGTGTTTCAGAGTGGTTTTACCACTTAATGGTGGACATGGGGTACGTGCAGCTCTTTGTGTCCATACGCACGTGTGTGTGTGTGTGTGTGCGTGCGTGCATGCCTGCTTGCGTGCGTGCGTGCGTGTGCGTGTGTGTGCGTGTGTGTGTGTGTGTGTGCCTGTGTGTGTTTGTGCATGTCTGTATATGAATGTGTGTGCATGGCATGGCGACCAGCAGGGTGAATTAGACTGTCCGGTCGTATCAGCTTCAGGGGAGATTAACAGGTATCTGGGCTGTAATTCAATCTGGGCGTGTCAGACCAGAGGGCCCAGCCGTCCGTCACGCCTGCACCTGGCCAGAAAGCAGTTGTGACGCGGCACGCGTGTAGCGCCTAATGTGTTCCGACATTGTTAGCAGACGGCGGTCCGTTCTGTCACACGCCCCGCGTTCCCAAACACCCTGGATTGACATGCGGAGACGTGTTTGGGTTCCGGTCCCCTCCGTTTGAGACGATACCGCGTTCTGGGTTTGCGTATGTTGTGCGTTTACCAAAAAAGGAGGATTTAATTGATGTAAGAACTGTGTTACACACTTCTTCTCACTGTTACATTTAACAAGTTCACAAGTTACATTTAAACATGGTACATATTTATGTTTGGTATTATCCAAACATAATATGTTGCAGATTATGTTTGGTATTATCCAATTCCCACTGAAGTAAATTTAAAAAAACAACTAGAGTAAAAATAGATGTTTTTTCTTTTGCTCTTGAAAAATATTTCTTTCTGCCATCCAAACAGCCATCTGTTTAGCCAGCTAAACAGTTGCTTAACAACAGCTGAAGGACACTGCAGGATATTAGCCAAACTCTGTGCAGATTTCCCCCCACTTCGACCCTGGGCAGCAGAGTCCACAGTTTCTTACGGTTGTCATGATTTGTTTGCCAGATTATACTGTGGTGTATGTTGAGATTGGACTTTACTTCTTTATTGATTCCAATGGCAATTTCCAAGTTCAGGGTTTGACAATCGTGACTTGTTGAATTGGTGAGTGCGTCTTGTGGTGCTGGTAGAGCGGTTTCCCTCCACAGTCTAAATGAAACAGTAAATTGCATCTTCATCCTTCTTCTAGGGTGTGCCAGGCATTACCGCGTGCTCCTGTTTCGCGCCTCCAGCTAAAATGCAAAGTTGCCCAGAGGCAACGGTGTGATGTTACAACAGTGGTATTATCACAGGGTGGCTCCTTTAGCTGGGAGCTTTGTATGGTGCTCTCTATTTCACACACACGCACGCACACACACACACACACGCACGCACGCACGCACGCACGCACGCACGCACGCACGCACGCACGCACGCACGCACACACACACACACACACACACACACACACACACACACACACACACACACTGTTGATAATATGTCTGACCCTGTCAGCATCAGTTATGATTGTCCATCCAGCTGTGTGATTGGTTATCTATCCCACCAATAAAGACACTGACTTGATTGAGGTGTGTGTGTGTGTGTGTGTGTGTGTGTGTGTGTGTGTGTGTGTGTGTGTGTGTGCGCGTGTGTGTGTGTGTGTGTGTGTGTGTGTGTGTGTGTGTGTGTGTGTGTGTGTGTGTGTGTGTGTGCGTGTGTGTGTGTCTTTACAACTTCCAAAGATGCGCTGCATTATGGAAGTACTGGTTTGATTATCCACTTCAGTGCATTCACAGTTACTGTCTTCGCCTGTATCACAGTGCAGGCTGCGTTTAGCTAGCTATATAGTTTATTTTAGGTATTTGCATTGAGGTAATTACTTTGTATATGGTTTAGCAAGCCTGTTCCATCATTTGGTTCAGCTAGTTAACTTACACAGTTTAATTAGTTATTTATTGTAGCTCAGCTAGTTTAGCTAATTAGTAGTTAATTGAGCAACTTGTTAAAGGTCAACTCCACAACTCAACAACGGTACTAAAAAGGAATTGCAATATGTCATAGCCATGTGATGACACACCCCAACCTTTCCAACAACTCTTAACCCAAAACACACTTTCTGAAAGACGCGTTCCCTCTAGATTCGTGGGTTCTTTCCGGGCTTCTATAGAACCGTGTCAATGCAACCTAGAGGCCTCTGTGGAAGAGGACCCGCTCCCTGTGCAGAAATTAAGGGCTCTAACTAAGTGAACTGAAACACAACAATTCTTGTTTTCATGGGATTGTACACACTTATGAATACTATATTCCATTTCTGTCAAGTCCATTCCGCTAGATGTCACAAAATTCTACACACAGGACCTTTTATGCTTTGCTTGTTTAGTTATAGTTTTTCTCGATTGCTTTGATGCCGCAGTCAACTCAAACTCCACATTTACAAAACAGTTAACACACAGGCGGAAACAGTGGCACTCATAGTCAAAATGACACATTTTGTTTGCAAAAGGCTCTAACCGTGCCAAAACATTTAAAAAAAAAATGCAACAAAAGCTAATTTTGCCTTCAAACACCACAACTTGCAAACAAGTGTATGAGCTCTTCCAATCAACCATTACACAGTGGACAAAAAAATACAAAATACATCACTCACTGCGAATCAGTGCACAATTGCTTGTCATTGAAGCCTATACGTATAGCTTTCATGCCAGTGCCATTTGTTTTCAATTTGCCTTCTTGCAAAGAATTGGATCCAGAATCAGAAATGCTTGAAGCAAATTTTATTGATTCCATTGATTTTTTTTTCAAACTGTGTCTGAAACTGAAATACAAAATAGTACACAAAATACATTTGTGGGGTTCAACATGTAGACAGTTGGAGGAGGGGGATCGAGAGGATCGAACCGCTGACCCTACGGTTAGTGGACGACCCACTCTGTCCACCCACTCTATCCACTGACCTATTGCCGCCCCAAAATAAAATCTACTTCAGTAAAGTATAAAAAACTATCACTGTTTTAAGGCCTGCAGACTGATTGCAAATTGAAGATTTGTATAAAGGAGTGTCAAACAGGTGCTGAAGTGATTTCATACTGATATAGGTAGTTTCTAATAGTTAGGAACAGATGGTTTCTGTTTGGTTACCATAGCTAAAACAATGGAGTTTGGACTGCTTGAATGGCATCCATGTTAACTGTTCTGCAAAAGGGTGGGGAACATGTGTCAATCCAATGAGAAAGCGTTCGAGAAAAACTATAAGTTGGTTGTTCAGCTTAGCAAGTTAACTAATTCACTCAACTT